>CP139502.1:80190215-80352308 GCA_021014915.2 Artemisia tridentata subsp. tridentata
GAGTATCTAGACACTCATCCCTTATAGACTGTGCAGTTGAGCTCTCAAAATATCATTTTGCTCTTGCATGTCCTTGTAGGCACGCTCATACGACAATTTGTCATACTTGCATTCCTCAGATTTTTGATCAAGTTGTTTGAAATAGGACACATTTTCTTTTTCAAGTTTGGCAAGAGCATTTTCGTATTTTGAAACAATTGTGGAGGTCTCAGCTCGCAGTCTTTCATTGCCTTCAACAGAATATGTTTGTAAAATGATGGACATAATATCAGTAGACAGAACTGCTTCCAAGAGAGAGTCATTCAAATTTTCCAAAATTTTGCATTGTTCAAAATATACATTAGCCTCTTTAACCAGGGATTTGTGGTCCTTGACAAAATCATTTGTTTCTTTCAGAAATGCTTGTTCAAAATGAATTACCCTCGCATTGATGTTATTTAATGGAATAGTAATTTCAATTTCAAACACCTTTTTCATTTCTGCATGAAAGCTGGAATGCCAATTGTTAATAATGAGAGTAGTTTTAGACTTAACAATCCCTTGAAGTTGCTCAATTCGCTTTTTAACATCATCTAGAAATCTTCTAGCATCACTTGTGTTAAAAGGGTTGTTTGACGACATTTGTTCCAGGTTTGAAAGGGCTTTAGAGACAACTTTTTGTTTTGCAAACTATTTTGTAACAACTGGTTTTTTGGAAAAATTTTGTGTTTGTTTTTGTGGGACAAAATTAACTCCAGAAAGTTTGTTAAGTTTATCGTAATCAATTGGTTTTATCTCTGGGTTCTTTTGTTTCATTTTAATTTGACTCTCTTCAACAAGCTCAATCGTTTTCTCGGTACCCCGAACAGCGGGAGGATCATGTTTAGCATATATTACATTTCCATTGTACAAAACATTCTGTTCTTTCTGAGCTTTCTTGAGAGTATAAGGGTTTTCACAACCGATAGCCATTTTCTTCATGGTATGTAAAAACGGATTTGGGTCTTTAATAAGCATATGAATGGTTTGAATTGAATGACCCGTTTTCACAAGCAAATCTTCCAACTTTTTGATTGTTTCTTGTTTCTCAATGATTTCATCAAGAAGATCGTTTTCTCGTTTTGAAAAATCTTCTTTCAACTGTTTCTTTTCTTTTTCAAGATCAGATTAAGTTGATTTTTGTTTAGAAAGTTGGTTTTTCAAATCAGAAATTTCCGCGTTTAAGGATTTGATTTTCATGTGTGAATTAACATCAAGTGTGTCAAACTTGATTTGCAATTGTTTTTCTCTTGAAATGGAATTTTGATAACCAGTTTCTAATTTTGACTATCGTTTTTTATGAAATTCAAAAGCTTTTTCGTTTTCCTTATACCTCTCAAGCTCAGCGGTCAATTTCTCATTTGCAGCCTTAGCTTCGCGATTGACCTTTTTCACTTTCTCAATTTCAGTGCTACAATTATTCAGTAATGATTCAAAGAAAGCACGGTTTTCCTCATCATTAGCACCATTCTGTGCAACTTGGACACCATTAGGATCCATATGTGGAGTTTCATAGTTAACATTGCTATTAACTTACTCCCCCACATATGTGTCATAATTAGGTTCGGGAGGCACAGAATGTGGCTTCTCATGAGCAAACGGATTAGCATCATTACTATAATTTTGTACCTAATGGAGTGGTTCTGTGTCATAAGTAGGAGGAATATCAGAATCACTGCTTGATGTTGTTGTCTACTGATTAGCCATAAAGATGCAGTTTCCATTGAGATCTGCTGCATTCTTTTCTGCACTTGCTGTAACCATGAAGTCGTATTCCTCAGCGGTCAATAGTATTCCCGACTCTTCTTTATTAGCTAGCATCAACATGTACTTGATCTTTTGTACCTTTGTCATTGTATTGACATTGTAATCTCTACCAATATCACTAATATGAATTTCATATGTAGGTTTCTGAATCGTAGTCATAAAACAATCATACCCATTTTGATTAACTACATTCTGATTCAAAATCTAATCTCTCTGATTTCTAGCATACTGCCATGCATTTTGCAGCTGATTCCCCATCAGTATACCCGTATCATATCCTTGCGAATTCTCAATAAGTTCAACCATTTATCCTTCTTGACCCATACATATACTTGGTTGATTAAATTGCGTATTGTTAGTGTACGATGAAATCCATTGGTTGTTGTTATTTGGTCTAGAGTAACTGATGTTTAATGCCATGGAGAATGAAGCAAAAGCATTTGTCAAAGCAGTTGTGATACTGTCTTGCTGAGTTACCATTGATGAAGGTATGTTTGATAAAGTTGATCTTGGATCGCTTCAATGATGTAGGAGTTGTGTTTGTTTTAAGTTAATGCAAGTTGTTGTAGTGAAATTTTGGTCTGAAAACTTAAAAACGTCGATAACTTCTTTTCGGAGTGGATTTGGGCCTCGAAGGTTGGGTTGAATAAACTTTACTTTTATTTATTCAATGTGTTGATCTTCTCGTTCTCACGGTCGTTTTGATAGGTTATGGGCTGAAAACGGAGTTACGGTTCAAAAGTTATAGCCGTTTGAAGTTTTGTCGTAAAAAGTCAACTTTCAGACGTAAAAAGTCAACAAAATCCACATAATTCAAAACTTTTAGGCTAGTTCGAAACTTTCTTCTAGTTTGAAATTATGAGGCTAGTTCGAAACTTTCTGCTAGTTCGAAATTTTGAGGCTAGTTCGAAACTTTGAGGCTAGTTCGAAACTTTCTGCTAGTTCGAAATTTTGAGACTAGTTCGAAACTTTCTGCTAGTTCAAAACTTTTTAAGACTTTCTAATTCGTATGAATTGAAAGTTTTTCCAAAAGTGGAAGTGTTTTTCTAGCTTATACAAGAAAGAAGAACACTGAGTAATCCAAAAATCTTGAAGAAACTGCCTGAAGAGCTAGCTCGAAACTTTAGGGTTTTGCTAGTTCGAAACTTTAGGGTTTAAGAGCTAGTTCGAAACTTTGGGGTTTTAGCTAGTTCGAAATTTTGCCCAAATTTCCAAAACTCTAAAATTCGACCAAGAAGTGTTTCTAACCAAGATTTTCTTGTACAACTAAGCTTAACAACACTAAAACTTTATGAAAGCAGCAAACTTTAACACTTTAAATAATTTTTGAGCTTGTTAGAAACTTTGAAGAACACATAAAGTACAAATCCAAAAATCAAATTTTAACCAAAAAGCTTTAAACTTTCTTGTTTAACAAGGTTTGTAACACCTATTTGTAATCAAAAGAGTGCTAAGACCCAAGAAAAAACAAGAAAAGAAGCAACTTTTTAAGAAAAAACGTGTAGAAATATGTAAAATATTTCGAACCAAAAACACAAGAACTCCTAAATCATTGTTTGGCAATTGATACCACTTGTAGTACCTTATGTTAATCAGCCTTATCACTATATATTAAGCTTGTATGGTGACAACAAGAGAAGTGTATTTAGAGAGAGAAAGTAGAGACAGAAAGAAAGAAATCTTATTAAAAAAACACACACTTACACTGTAACACCCCAACCCAAAAAGGGCCTAAGTGTAACATTATGGTGTCAATCAGAACATATAAACGCAAGCGGAAGACTTCTTATTAAATACTAAGTCAAGAATTACAAGGACTTACAAAATCTAATCCAAACAATAATCTAAATAAAATACGTATCCAAAGCATAATGTCTACAATCATAACTCCAATAATGGAATCTAATCAAGGGTAGGTCCTCTATCTTCTACTCTCAACACTCATGCCCAGCATCCCGCTTATAACCTGCCGCAGAGAAAAGAAAGTGCGGCTGAGCTAACGCTCAGTGAACAGATATAAACAAATGAAAGGTAATAAGCATATACGAAATGAATAAGCGAATGAATCTAAGAGAACCTGCTAAACAAGATGTCAAACAGAATATGGAACATATGAAAGGGATCAAAGCATAATAATGAACATAAAGTGGATAACAATATCAAAGGGAATGCCCAACAAAACATATAGCAAATTGTACATGGAGTAGCTAGCTCGATGTACCAAAAGTGAAATGGGGTGTATTGCACACACTCAAGTCCATTCACAAGTATATATCAAAACTGAACTAAGTACCTAGGATGCATCCATACGCTCCCTTCAAAACAGAGATACATATGCCAGTTCTAGACTAAACATACATATAATAAACATGGGCCAGGTGCGCTACATATACAGCTATATAAACAAATGGGAACGCTGTGGACAAAAACCCACCTCCATAGATAGTGTTAATACCATTGGTGCATCAATGGCAAGGCCATGGACTCCCCATGACTGGCTACAAATATGGGCAACATAATAGGCATAGTACATGTAATCTAATGATAAGGGATAATTATAAATTATCCAACTCAGATAATAGCTATATGAATAGAATATAGCATGAAACGAATAATCAAATAAATAACTAAACAAATATGGATCAAAGCATAACAAATATCAGGAGACAATGAGTCATGAGAAATCCTTAAGGATAGAATACAACCAGATTATGTAATTATGAAAATCATTTAAATGTTGTTTCATGAAAGTATTCTTTTAAAAGCCGTTTTCATAAGAGTCATTAAACCTTAAAAAATTGTATTACCTTGTATTCATAGAAATCATTTAAAAAAAATAGTATTTCTCAAAACATCGTCAAGATATATATTTAAGAAAGGTTTTCACACGAAGTCATAATGTTAGATGGGTTACAAAGTCTCAAAGGATTCTAATACGAATATTGAAGTCACAAGAGAGACGAATGAATCAAACCATATCAGATAGAATAACTAAACGAATATCAAATGAATCGTAAATCAGAATAGCAAATATCAAGGAATCAAAAGTCATGGGATACCCTTACTGAAAAAGGGTGAAATATCTGTACCTTATGAAACGTAAGCAAAAGGGCAAAAGAACACAAGAAAGAGGATCACTCCGACTTCACCGGATCTACATGAATTATAATCATATATTACTTATATGCTCATTTAATACCATAACGGATTTTTAATGCTTGTTATCAATCACATCTTCATATTTAGGGTTTACTTAAGTTAAGTGATTAATACATAGGTTTAAGGTTTCATAATTAAGGCATAACTTAATTAGGTTATAAATGTAATATCAAAATATGTTTAGTCAAATATGGAATTCGGTTAGACTGAGTTAACAATCAAGACATAGGTTTTATATGTGTTTCAAATCAATAATTAATCTAGTTAAGGTTTAAGTGTGTCAAAACAGATTTTAGGTTTAGAATGCAAATCTGACTTAGTTTCTTATAAATTTATAGACCTACCAACTGAGCTCCTGAGGCTCTACAATTTTTATTTGTGACTCCTACATATGTCTGTACTTCCCTTAATTTTTTTAGATTTTATTACTAAGTGCAAGTACCCTTTCAAAAATCGTTTTCTCAAACCTGCCCAGAAAGATAACTGCACAGACACCCAGAAAGTTTTCCATTAACAAACCTATTTTGACACCTCATAAAAATCCACCAAAATTCTAGTAAGCCATATACAATATAGAAATTATCGACGTAAAATGAGACCTCTTAATTCCTTATGGTTTTAAAACTAAAAATCAAATCCACCAACTAATTTTTAGACATCCAAAATACAGTTTTGACACTTGAACTCCCAAAAATCAGAAGACTACTCTCCCGACCTCCAAAAATTATGAAACTTGATATCCAGATAGCACACATCCTGAATTTAGTTTTTAGCTTTAAAAATATTGCAAAAACACATTTGTATCATTAACTTATGACCCTTGCAACACGACCCAAAATCCTGGACAGCATGCAATTGAGACAGAAACAACACAACCTTAATCCTTTTAAATAACAAGAACCCTTCCAAAATGACTCAAGCTTAACCAAATTAACACCATGATTCTTCCATCATAACCTGTTCAATACTACCACCTATTCGTCCCTTTTTAATAATGAATCTCGATTTGGTTATGGTTTTTACATATCATATTTATGTATCAAATATAAATTTCTTTTAAGTAATCTGTTGAATATGACCATCTTGGTATAATGGGTTTTGTAAAAGATTACATGTACAAGTGACTCAAGCTTTTAGGAGTACCTTTAGTCGAGTGCTAGGTCGAGACAAAACAAGGATACGTATGCAAGACCAAAGCAGCCACGAACACAAGAACAATGGCAGTAGATCTAACCCAAAACACCATCGCATACAATCACCACTCATACTCAATACACGAATCAGTATCTCCCTTAACTGTGTATTTAATGTCCCTCGTTAAGGCTAGGCGAAATCATTTAGGGCTTGGAAAATAACACCAGTCGACATGGAGGAGAAAAAGAACAACCAATATTAGCGAGCATCATAACATGTTTTGTTGAATCGTCTTGAATTACAATAAACTGATGTGTGACAAAGAGGAGAGCACATATGTACCTTGGAGATTAATGAGACAAAAAGGGGAACGAGGGCAAGGATTCAACACCAAAACCGTTTACAATCCAACCTTGGAAGACCTTAACACCAACGAATGATCAAGCCTTCAACTCCTAGCCTTTGAATTGAGAGAATGAAATCACCAGGAAACTTTCTATGTGTGTGTTATTATGTCGGTTTGGGAATAATGATAATAGTTCGATTATATTGATTTGGAAAGGCGTGGGCTAATTTTAGGGATAATATAAATCAATATCTTCTAATTAAATGGTATTTAACTGGTTTTGGTATTTTATCCCTTTGATTTAGGCGTGTATTATGATATAGGCAAAGAGATTTTCATTTTTAAATTACAAAGAAAATGTATGTGATTTTAAAGATATGAAGGTTGTGTCGTTTATATGTTTTAGGGTAGAATTAGGAAACTTAGATTTAGGAAATGTGTGACATTTTATCAAATTAGTGTAGTTTAGGAAGGTTAACAATAAATTGTATTTATTTTATCATGACATATAGTTTTAAGTATATATTAATCTTAGTATAAACTTAGGTTAAAATTCAAATTAGACGGAAAAATGTGAAACCAAAATTTAGGGTATTACATACACACTCAAGCACACACTTACAAATGAGACATGGGTGGCTTTTATACATAGAATAAGAGAGATGGGGGCTTGGGCTTATGTAATGCACTAGACATAAACTAATACAATATTAGATTAAACCAAGCCCGTTTACCCTTGATAAGTGGCCTTTTACTCATCATTTTATACCCGAAAAACCCCACAAAAATGACCAAAAACAACCAAATGGACCCAATATTGTTACAAATATCCTTGGATTGTGTTTTATGTGTTTCAGATACAAAAGGATTAAAAACGGGGAAAATATGGACAAAACCGAGCGTGGAATGGAAAAGAGCCGAAAACCGAAGCCGGAAAAGACAATTTTCATTTGGATTTAATTCGAGCTCGAGAAATCCCAAAATGGCCCTTGGATAATTTCATATTTACAAAATTGGTCCCTTGATTTACTTTTGAGAAATGGCAGACGTAGTCCCTGAACTTTGCAAAATTTACACTTTTGGCCCTTTTACTAAAATCCTAAACAACCTATCGATTACTACACATCCGGATCAAACAATACCCATCCAGCCCAATACCCCCCAAGCCCAACACCCTTATCCTTATTAATAATAAAACGGGGTCAAACCCTCAGTCAAACCCCAACCCACACTTAACTACTATTGATCATCCCTTTCCTTTTGATTATCCCGCCATTAGCACCCTAATTCATCCCCGTCCCTTTCACCCTTTCCATCTCACCACACCAGTCCAAAGAAGTCACATGGGACTGTCTTCTCATCCTCCATTGCCACCTTGGCAATCCCAGTTGCAAGAAAAGATCCTACGGCTGTGATTCAAGGAAGTGGGCAACAAGGAAAATCCAAGGGCCAACGAAGAAACATAAAGAGACCAAGTGGGAACACACTCACAAAGAAAGCACAAGTGCAGAAGAAAACCCTAGTTCCCATTTAGTATAAATAGGATAGGGTTGTAATAGTAGAGAGTTAGGTTTTATTTTAGCTTAATTTTAAGGTATGTTGTAATTTTAGCTTATTTAAATTCCCAGCAGTGTAATTTTACTTTTGTTTTAATATAAATTTCAGTATTTAGTTTTAATCTTTAAAAATCCAAAAAAAATAGTGTTTGCTTATTTGACTGCTTATTGCTTATACAATGCTTTTTATTTGCTTATTTGTTCTATTTTGTGTTTGTTAGTTCTATGGTATGCCCATGTAATTTAGATAACTAGTTCTTGGTTGCTTATTCCTTTTTCAGCCTTAGGAAGTTTTAGAAAACCAAAAAAAAAAAAATAGCATAATCTGTCCCAGCTTATTTTAGTCCTTGTTTTCAGTTGCAAATTGCTTTTTAGTACTTAAATTAGCTTTTATAAACTCCTGTCTTTCAAATCCTGGCTTATTTTGGTCTAGCCCTTTGAAAATTCCATAACAGCCTAGGTAAAGGGGTGTTTGGGTTGGTGGGTTAAAATGGGTCAAAATATGATGGTCACTGTTCATTTGCCATTAGGGTAGTTTGGTTGAGCTTATTGGACCATTGATAAGCTGTTTTAAGTAGAATTTAAGTTCCTTTAGAGCCTTTTGAAGTTTTTGAGTCTGTGGGTACAATGCTAGTTCATGAACTGTTCTTATAAGCTAGCCATAAGCTCAAGCTTTTTAGCCCTTGTTTGTGCATACATTAGGCTCCTTCTAGTCCATAATTAGTAGTTCTTAAATCACTTTAGGACTTGGGTCAGATATAGCTCAAAACAGTCCACATTAGTTTTGCAGACTGCATGTTTTAGTTTTTTCCATTTTCAGCCCTTTTTTGTTGAATTTTAATTTCCTCAATTCTAGTTGTTATAAGCTGAAAGTTGGTACAGAGATTATTTGCTTGCTATTCTACTTGTTGCCTATTTTTGTTAATTTTTGTGAATTTTATTTCACCACTTCTCATGCCCTCAAAATTGCCCCTTGTTGACTGATATGCCCTGTGCACCTCAGCAGATCAGCATCCCCCATTATGCTTATTGGCTTTTTGGCTTATCTAGGATAGTGCATTAGGTCTATATCAGCTTTATTAAGTAGCTTGGATGTTTAGAATAGCTTATTAGGTTTTGAACTAGCTTAAATTAGCTTAACAGTTAATCATTTTTGGACATTAAAACTCTTTTAAGCAAATCTGTTGAGAATATAAGCAGTTTCTGGCTAATTATTTGAGTTTCAAAAAAGTTGACTTCACAAAAGTTGCTACTTTTTAGCTAATAAAAAAGTTTGTTTTTAAAAAATTTCACAAAAAAATAATTTTTGTAAAAAGGTACCAAGGGATTCGAACCCTGGTCTCTTTGATCACAGACACAACACACCACTCACATACCAATCGCCCTAGGGTCTTTTTTCATGTTTTAGTTTGCAAAATTTTTTATTTAACTCAGTTTTAGCCATTTTAGCTTATAAGCTTATTCGAGCTTATTCCAGCTTATCTGGATAACCTAGCTCCCAGCTCTTATTTTTCTTTGCTTTATCATACTTTAAAGTATTTATGTAAAAAAGTTCGGATTTATTTGAACACTTTTGCTATTTTTAATAATTTAATATCTTTTAAATAGTTTTTAATTCATAAAAAATTATTAAAAACTCAGAAAATTCTAATTCTTTTTTCTAGAATTTTATTTTGTCATTTAGGACGTAGGAAAATTAATTTGGTATCCGTAGGATTAATTTTCATAGATTGTGACGTTTATGTTCGTTTTTTGTTTCCCGGTACGCGTTATTTGATTTTCGTTTTATTAGATATTAGTAACCCAAGTGAACCTCGTTATTTCAAGCATTTTAATACCGAACCTCAAACGATATCCTTAATTTCACACCTCGTTGGGAAACGACCCGGGTAATCCTTATCCGGTTTATTACATCGAATTGCGTTGTGTTTCGCGCGTTGACGACCTTTTTCCCAAAAAAGTAGTTGACGTGTGAGAAGCAAACCAATTTTTGGCACCGCTACCGGGGAGGTGTGTTGCGACAATATCGTCACGGTTTGACGATTAGTGACTTGAAGAACCTTCCTCGTGAAGTTTCGTATATATCTTGTGAATATTTTTTATCAAAAATCCAAAAAAAATTGAAAAATCTTGAAAACCCAAAAATATTTTCATCTCCAAATTTATTTTTCTTTTCTTTTAAAACCCTAATGTTCTTGGTGCATGCGCACACGTTCTTCTTCGTCATTGAGTCCCTTACTTGAACTCGTCGCAATTCCGCGAAGTCGTAATCATAGACGTGCTGCCTCATTAGTCGAACCCGAGATTCGTACTAATCCCGATCCTCCCATTGTCATAATGGCGGAAAATCACACCATGTTGGAGCTTCTCCAAGCACCCCATAGAGGGTTATGGAGATGCCATTGTTGTTCCCCCGATCGTTGCCGATAATTTCGAACTTAAACCGGCGTTACTATCCTTAGTAACGTCAAATCAATTTTACGGTTTCGAGAGGGATGACCCTCATTCCCACATTCGATGGTTCAACAAAATTTCATCAACCATCAAATGTAGGAATTTTCCTCAAGAAGCAATCAAATTGCTTCTCTTTCCTTTCTCTCTCGAGGGGGCAGCCCGGATTTGGCTTGAAAAACAAACCCCTCGTTCTATCTTAGCATGGGAAGATTTGGTGACGAAATTTGTGAAAAAATTCTTTCCCCCTTCTAGAACCACAAGTCTTAAGAATGAAATTACCAAATTTACTCAAAAATTTGATGAATCATTTAGTGAAGCATGGGATCGTTATAAAGAGTTGCTTCGTAAATGTCCTCACCACGGTTTTTCTGAGTTACATCAAATTGATACGTTTTACAATGGATTGAGCCAAGTCGACCAAGATTCTCTAAACTCCGCCTCTGGTGGTTATATATTGAATCGGACTATGGGAGATGCTTTGTCCATCATCGAGAACAAGTCAAAGGTTCGCACTTCACGAAGCAAGCCGGTTGTTTCCCAAGTGAGTGCTTCGCCTCCTTGTTCACATTCGATGAATACTTCTAGCACGGATGCTAAAATTGACAAGCTCACGGATATTGTCCATGCTTTGGTTCTCTCCACTCAGAAAACTCTTTCTTCTACCCCACAAGCTTCTCCACCCGCTCAAGTCAAAGCGGTAGAAGAAAGTTGTGTCACTTGTGGTGGTCCTCATGCTTATTACAATTGTACCGCAATCGATGGCCGCCTTTTGAAATCAATGCCGTAGCCGGGTCTTACAACCAAGGAGGTACTCAATACCGTCCTCAAGGTGACTCGAGCTATCGTGCTAGCTATCAAGCAGGACCACCCGGTTTTTCTCAAAACAATCAAACGAGGTTTAATCAAAACCAAAGTAGGGGGCAAAATGTTCCATATCAAGCCCCTACTAACCAATACCCGACCCAAGGGGTCAATCTCAATCAAGGGTACCAAGCTCAAAATTACCCAGCCCCGATTTCTCCCTCTAATGATCTTTCAAATTACATTAAGACAAATGAGGTGAAAATGAGGGCTATGCAAAATCAAATCACAAATTTGAAAAACGAATTTGAAAATTCAATGATTAAGCAAGGTAATGAGCTTAAAAGCAAAATTGATCAATCGCAAAAAAAGATTGAAAGTATGTTTGATACCCTGATTAACCAATTTCACCAAGCTTCATTCTCGAGATCTCTCCCGGGAAACATAGTTCCTAACCCAAAGGGTGAATTGAAAGCCATCACCACCCGAAGTGGTGTAGCTTATGAGGGACCCACGGTTCCAACTACTACTTCTTCTTCTTCTATAAAAGTAGTTGACCGTGAGACCGAGGTGACCAAGGACAAGGAATTTCCTACTAATAACGGAAGTACCAAAAACGTCCAACCTCCGGTTGTCCCGATGCAAGAGCCAAAAGTTGCTCCCGCTAAGTCTCAACCTAAACCTTTTATCCCATACCCATCTAGACTTAATGATCGAAAGCTCCGTGACAAAGCTAATATCCAAATTGAGAAGTTTTTTCAAATCTTTCAAGATTTGCACTTCGACATTAGCTTCGCGGATGCTCTTCTTCTCATGCCAAAGTTTGCTTCGACAATCAAAAATTTGCTCAGTAACAAGGAGAAATTATTTGAACTAGCAAAAACTCCGTTGAATGAGAATTGCTCAGCGGCTCTCCTTAAAAAGCTTCCGGAAAAGCTTGGTGATCCCGGTAAATTTCTCATTCCATGTGATTTTTCGGGCATGGTTCAATGCTACGCCTTGGCCGATCTTGGTGCAAGTATTAACCTTATGCCGCTATCCGTTTGGAACAAGCTTTCTCTACCCGAACTTACCCCCACATGTATGACTCTTGAGCTAGCCGATAGGACGATTCCTAAACCTAAAGGTGTAGCCGAAGATGTTTTTATGAAAGTGGGGAAGTTCCATTTCCCGGCCGATTTCGTCATTGTAGATTTTGATGCCGACCCCGAGTTCCTCTTATACTTGGAAGATCTTTCTTGAGGACGGGTCGGGCATTGATTGATGTTTATGGTGAGGAACTCACCTTACGTGTTGATGATCAAGCTGTGACATTTAAGCTTGATCAAACTATGAGATACTCCTCCACTCACGATGATACATCGGTTAACCGAATTGATGTCATTGACATTGCTTCGGAGGAGTATGCTCAAGAGGTTTTAGGATTTGTAAACAAATCCTTGAGTGGCAATCCCACTCCTTCTTCTCAACCTATTCTTGCCGACTCTTCCCCTTCCTTCACTCCGTTTGAGGGAAGTGATTTCATCTTGGAAGATATCGAGGCTTGTCTAAAAAATGATTCAATTTCGCCAAAAATTGATGAGACCGAATTTGATCCGGAGGGAGACATTCTCCTCTTAGAGAAGTTACTTAATGATGATCCATCACCTTCTCTCCCTCCGAAGAATATTCAAATGGAAGAAATCAAAGAAATTGAGCCAACTAATCCTCCAAAGCTCGAGCTCAAGGATTTACCTCCTCATCTTGAATATGCTTTTCTCGAAGATAATGACAAATTTCCCGTCATTATTTCTAAAGATTTAAAAGATGAGGAGAAGGCCCAACTTCTTAACGTGCTCAAAAAGCACAAGAGTGCCATCGCTTGGCAACTCTCTGATATTAAGGGTATTGACCCTCGGTTTTGTACTCACAAAATTTTACTTGAAGAAAATTTCAAACCCGCTGTCCAACAACAAAGACGGGTTAACCCAAAAATCCATGATGTCATAAAAAAGGAAGTTCTTAAACTCCTTGACGCTGTGATGAAGCGAAAAGTGTACCGCTTTTAAGGGGTCATTTAAGCCCGAAATCGTATTTATTTGATCAAATATCGCCCTAAATCGTTCGTTTTGTCATTTTAGGTACTTTTGAGGAGAAATCTGGAAAAGGAGGCATTTTGGACGTTTTTGGAGCATTAAAGTAAAGAATACGACAAAGTCTCAAAATCGGCTGAAATTTACCTTTGACGGCGTCAGAATCATCTCTTGACGGCGTCATGCCTTGGCAAGAAAAGTGGGATGTGAAATTTACTCATGACGGGCCAGTGAGTTAGCATGTGAATTCTGACGGCGTCACGCTTTAACTAAATCAAGGGCGTCACGGCTTAATTCATAAGGGGACGGCGTCACGTTCAAGAGGTGAGGGCGTCAAGCCTTGATAGGCCAGAACGGATTTTGGAGAATTAAAGAGGGACGGCGTCAAGATGGTCATCCGAGAACCCTAAAAGCGGCGAGGTGACGGCGTCACAATCCATAAGGTGACGCCGTCAGATGCAAAAGTCTATATATAGTTTTCTAATTTTTTGTCATTAAGGGAGAGCTTAGTGTGTGGAATTTTGGGATAAAACCCTAAGACGATTTTAGCTACTTTTTCAGGGCTTTTAGCCTTGAGATCTTCCATGTTTCATTGAAAGATAAGTTATCAATTAATCATTCAATATGTCTATGTGTTGTTTGATTCTATCTTATGCTTGTCTTTTGTTTAACATGTTAGGCTAATTTTATCTTGTGTTTGCTTAGATCTAATGAAACCTAGCTATTGATTATTGGTTGTTAGTGTGTTGTTAGTTGTATTGGATGATTGTTTATCTATGTTAGGCTTAAGAAAACTGGCTAACTTCCTATTCGGTAACTTGCTTGAACGTCTTAAGAAACATGAACCAAACGCGTACTAAAGGTTTTTATGGTTGTATTTAATGCACAAGCGAATTCTAGTGATCCCATGTTAGGAGCTTCCTAGCCGGCTCGACATAGGAGTGAAGTAGGAGCTTGTAGAGTTTGGGGAAGTAAGTACGCCACCCCACGAATGGTATTAAGGAATACACCCGTCATCCACGCAACTAATACACACTAATTAACCGGTAAAAGATAGTTAGGGAGTAAGGAAATCTAAGTAAACACATTTCTCTACACATAAGTTTCTCACCACTTTTCATTTTTGTTATTTTATTTTATTTGCATTTGTAGTAATTTGGGTTAGTTGACTAGCAACTAATTCCGCCCACTCCTTCAAAACCGAGATTTTACTTGCTTTCATAAAAATTATAAAAACATAAAAAGAATCTTCCTCAATCCTTAGACCTAATTAGAGTAGCCTTTCATACCTAACGAACACTATTCCCTGTGGAGAACGATCAATCCCCCGTACTTACCACTACACTAGACTACATCGGTCAGGTACACTGCCTGGTGGGGTTGTAAGCCTCTTGAGATCCCTCGAGAGGTAAAACCTGTTGTAAGGTTACAAAACCACGCATCAAGTTTTTTGGCGCCGCTGCCGGGGAATAGTTATTGTTTAGGTTGAATTTTTATTTCTATTAGGTCTACTCACTAGATTCCTTTCTAGTGAGGTTTTTATTTTATTTTTCTAGGTTTTCTTTAGTCTATCTTATTTCTTTGTGCTTTTGTTTGTGATACCTTCCACTTACCTCATGAGTAACATTGGTCATTTGATCCCTGTTATTCGTGTTTTTCGCCGTGCAAATTTTCAACTACCCGTTCCGCCCCCATAGTAGCAAACAACAACCTTTCACCCGACCACCACTTTGGTAACAATTCTGAGATGGAGGAGTCTGACCATGAGAATGACTATGTTAGTCCATTTTACTACTCAGACTCCGATGAGGATATCGATAATGGAGAAGTAGTTAACGAGGAATGGGGAAAAGAGGAAATTGATCCCTTTAAGTATGTTGACCCTAGGACTAAGATCGAAAAGGATAGCCTCTTTAACATGCAATTCCCGTGTAAAATTGGTTATCATGATTTTTATGCTTATCTTAACTCGTCTTTGCCTATGAACATTATCTCTCGCGCTAATTATAATAAAATCATTGTAGATGAGCTTGAATATCAAGGAGATAACATTGTTGCTAGGATTAAGCCACTACACGTGTTCGTAGGAAGTTTTGTGTATGTGGTGGATTTTATGGTTATGGAGAACTTAGGAGAATTTATCAATGACAAATTAACCCAAGTCATTTTTGGAGAACCCTTCAAAAGGTTGACCAACCTTGACGAAAAACTTGTGGACGGGTTAATTACATTCTCGGATGGGGATGAAGATTTTGTCTATCAAATGCCCCGAGCACATCCTAGGTTTAAGAACTACCCCATCGAATCTTGCAATCGAATTATGCCTATCGACTTGTTAAGTGAGAATGATAAGAGGAAGGGGCTCAAATATCCACATGAGAAAAATAAGAGATACTATCATGGATGTTTGGAGCTAAATGATGAATACAAGAAAGATGAGGCAACAATTAGATGGCTCACACTCGGATACGTGAGCATAAGCGACACTAGATGAGCCTGACTTTGAGTCTAGCTACAAGACTCGTTAATAAAGAAAAGCGCTTCTTGGGAGGCAACCCAAGCTTTATTTGCTTTATTTGCTTTGTGTGTTTATTTATTTGTTTGTCTGATTTTATTTGCTTCCGTATGTGTGTTTAATTTTTATCATTATTGATTCATGTTAAAAAGAAAATTGTGAAAATGCTTTATTTTGTTTTTAACTTCGTCTTAACTACATATAGAGGTATTTTGCAAAAGATAAGTGTAAGGGAAATCTAAATCGGTTTATTAGAACACAAATTAACATGAATCATAATAATAATAAATTAACATACATATTCGTAATTGTTTGAGTCAAATGCTTGTATCGAGTCATAGTGATGTTTTGCAGGATTTCCAGGAAGTAAGGTAAAGGTTTTTCCAGAAATTTTCCGGAAACTAAAAATGAAAATTTTTGTCAGGTCATTTCTGACGGCGTCAGGGGTTATAACCTGACGGCGTCAGATTTAATTTCCAGAAATTTTTGAAAGTTTTGTTTTCATAAAAAGTTTTTATTAAAATCTCCAACTTATAATCTCCAGGAATCTGCAAAAATTATCATTCCACAAGCATTATATCCTTATATATAGATTTTATCCCGCCGATGTTATGCAGGTTTTCGTGTTTGTTTTCTCAGGCTTAACAGGTTATTTTGGACAAGGAGATGTTTATGGAATCAAGCTTATGGCGATGCATTAGTCATGGAGCTTCAACATTCTCTTTGGAGGAAGATTTAACCGTGTAATTTCATTATCCAACGAGCGAATCAGGGGAGTATTTGATTTCATTCTTTTACTTTATGCTTTTACATCTTGTTATTTGAACATTGGGGACAATGTTCATCTTAAGTGTAAGGGGAGGGTAAAAGTACGATTTTAGAGAATACTATTACGCTTGATTTTTGTTTGTTTGATGGTAGATGTGTAATAAAACTGAGATAAATACTTGTTAGGGCAATTTTAGTGCCAAATTTAAAATTTTTTACAACATATAGGAGTGAAACTTTGATCTTAATGAGCGTCTCACGGATAGGAGTTATATGACTAGCACAAAAACCGTACCACTAAAAAATTTTCCACCCCCAAATATGTGAGGTTCGCCCCTAGAATTGGTAGGAAAAGCATTTATGCTATGATGTGTGTACCGGTAGCACTTAGATTCTAGAACTTGTGTTAGGACCATTCCAAGGCCACAAGTGAGACTACATTCGTGTAGTTAGATTTACTACATGATAAGAGGCATTAGGATTAACCCATTGTTTTACACCTGTGTTTTTGTTATAATTACTTTGGCTACATTGGTCAAGTAATTCTCCCACACCCTTTGCGCTGTACTCATTTTTAGTACACGATACCCCTAGTACACCCCTCAGAGCCTATCTTTTCGTTTCGACCTTTAAGCATTTTACTTAAAGGAAGAATTTGTTACACCCCACTTAAATGTACACCCAAATCGCCTTAGCCTACCTTGTATGCACTCATCTTTAGTGCATTATTGTTACAACATTTGTTTAAACCCAAGTTAATTATCTAGTTGATTACATGGTTGCTAAGTCGAGTCATATCCTTGTACATATTGTTTTGGGACGATTGGGACTCATGGGTAAAGTACTAGTGTAATGGAGTAATGGGGAAGAACATCATTTATTACCCCCATATGTGCTAAATATTTTAAAAGTACTCCAAGTTTTTCAGTTATCTTAATTCGAGACATTAGATTAGTAATTGTAAAGTTATGTAAAAATTCAAGTGTAAGGGGAATGCAATGCCCCTATGATGTATTATTTTGGATGGTAGGGCAAAAGTGTATGCAAAAAAAAAAAAAAAAAAAAAAAAAAAAAAAAAAAAAAAAAAAAAAAAAATCGAAAAATCAAGAAAAATACAAAAAAAATGAGAAAATGAAAAATAGAAAAAACATACGGACTACCATCCCGTTTTATTTTATGTTTGTTTTATGTTTTTGTTATTTTGTTATTTTGTTATTTCGTTTCTAGCTTAAGATCGAGTCTAGTCTTGGCTTAACAACATTGTATAGTACATGTAATTGACCAAGATTTTTAACTCGCCACCAGTAAAATATCCTTTATCCAACCAAACCGTGTTTTCCTTTTCCCTACACCTAACATTACAACCCATTTAAAAGCCCTCTTTGATAGTTTATCTTTGGTGCTTACGCCTAGTGGAGGAGGTTTTCGATCCTTTCCCAAGCCTATGGTAATCTATTTGCTATGACAGGTAGTGAGAGATATTTTCCGTTTTCATTTATGAGATTTATTTTGATGACACTTGAGAGATGTGAGTATCTAAACACTACTTGTGAGGTGCTAGTATGTAATCTCCGTGCTTATTATGATTGAAGTGGAACGATTATTTGTTGTAATTACTTTTATGTTAGCATTAAATGACCCCTAACTTGTATTTTGATTAGAATAAAAGCGCATTTGCTTGAGGACAAGCAAATCTCAAGTGTAAGGGTATTTGATGAAGCGAAAAGTGTACCGCTTTTAAGGGGTCATTTAAGCCCGAAATCGTATTTATTTGATCAAATATCGCCCTAAATCGTTCCTTTTGTCATTTTAGGTACTTTTGAGGAGAAATCTGGAAAAGGAGACATTTTGGACGTTTTTGGAGCATTAAAGTGAAGAATACGACAAAGTCTCAAAATCGGCTGAAATTTACCTTTGACGGCGTCAGAATCATCTCTTGACGGCGTCATGCCTTGGCAAGAAAAGTGGGATGTGAAATTTACTCATGACGGGCCAGTGAGTTAGCATGTGAATTCTGACGGCGTCACGCTTTAACTAAATCAAGGGCGTCACGGCTTAATTCATAAGGGGACGGCGTCACGTTCAAGAGGTGAGGGCGTCAAGCCTTGATAGGCCAGAACGGATTTTGGAGAATTAAAGAGGGACGGCGTCAAGATGGTCATCCGAGAACCCTAAAAGCGGCGAGGTGACGGCGTCACAATCCATAAGGTGACGCCGTCAGATGCAAAAGTCTATATATAGTTTTCTAATTTTTTGTCATTAAGGGAGAGCTTAGTGTGTGGAATTTTGGGATAAAACCCTAAGACGATTTTAGCTACTTTTTCAGGGCTTTTAGCCTTGAGATCTTCCATGTTTCATTGAAAGATAAGTTATCAATTAATCATTCAATATGTCTATGTGTTGTTTGATTCTATCTTATGCTTGTCTTTTGTTTAACATGTTAGGCTAATTTTATCTTGTGTTTGCTTAGATCTAATGAAACCTAGCTATTGATTATTGGTTGTTAGTGTGTTGTTAGTTGTATTGGATGATTGTTTATCTATGTTAGGCTTAAGAAAACTGGCTAACTTCCTATTCGGTAACTTGCTTGAACGTCTTAAGAAACATGAACCAAACGCGTACTAAAGGTTTTTATGGTTGTATTTAATGCACAAGCGAATTCTAGTGATCCCATGTTAGGAGCTTCCTAGCCGGCTCGACATAGGAGTGAAGTAGGAGCTTGTAGAGTTTGGGGAAGTAAGTACGCCACCCCACGAATGGTATTAAGGAATACACCCGTCATCCACGCAACTAATACACACTAATTAACCGGTAAAAGATAGTTAGGGAGTAAGGAAATCTAAGTAAACACATTTCTCTACACATAAGTTTCTCACCACTTTTCATTTTTGTTATTTTATTTTATTTGCATTTGTAGTAATTTGGGTTAGTTGACTAGCAACTAATTCCGCCCACTCCTTCAAAACCGAGATTTTACTTGCTTTCATAAAAATTATAAAAACATAAAAAGAATCTTCCTCAATCCTTAGACCTAATTAGAGTAGCCTTTCATACCTAACGAACACTATTCCCTGTGGAGAACGATCAATCCCCCGTACTTACTACTACACTAGACTACATCGGTCAGGTACACTGCCTGGTGGGGTTGTAAGCCTCTTGAGATCCCTCGAGAGGTAAAACCTGTTGTAAGGTTACAAAACCACGCATCACGCTGGGATGATTTATCCGATTTCGGATAGCTCGTGGGTTAGTCCCGTCCATTGTGTCCCCAAAAAGGGGGGTATGACTGTTGTTACCAACGAAGAAAATGAGTTGATTCCTACACGTCTCGTCACGGGATGGAGAGTGTGTATCGATTACAGAAAACTCAATGATGCTACTCGTAAGGATCATTTCCCGGTACCTTTTATGGATCAAATGCTTGAGCGTTTAGCGGGAAATGAGTTCTATTGTTTTCTCGATGGCTTTTTCGGGTATTTTCAAATACCAATTGATCCCCAAGATCAGGAAAAGACCACCTTCACGTGCCCCTACGGAACGTTTGCCTACCGACGTATGCCTTTTGGCTTATGCAATGCTCCGGGCATGTTCCAAAGGTGCATGATGGCCATATTCCATGATATGATCGAGAAAACAATGAAGGTCTTTATGGATGATTTTTCGGTGTACGGAAATTCTTTCTCTTCTTGCCTCTCCCATTTAGACAAAATGCTTAAAAGGTGTGAAGACACCAATCTTGTGCTAAATTGGGAGAAGTGCCACTTTATGGTCAAAGAGGGCATTGTCCTCGGCGATAAAATTTCTAATGCCGGGATTGAGGTCGATCAAGCTAAAGTCGATGTTATCGCAAAACTACCTCATCCCACCACTGTAAAAGGAATCCAAAGTTTCCTTGGTCATGCCGGTTTCTATAGATGATTTATTCAAGACTTCTCTAAAATCGCCCGGCCTCTGACCCGTCTTCTTGAAAAAGATGATCCGTTGATGAAGCGAAAAGTGTACCGCTTTTAGGGGGTCATTTAAGCCCTAAATCGTATTTATTTGATCAAATATTGCCCTAAATCGTTCCTTTTGTCATTTTAGGTACTTTGGAGAAGAAATCTGGAAAAGGAAGCATTTTGGACGTTTTTGGAACATAAAAGTGAAGAAAACGACAAAATCTCAAAATCGGCTGAAAAGTACCTTTGACGGCGTCAGGGATTGCCCTGGACGGCGTCATGGCTTGGCAAGAAAAGGTGGATATGAAATTTACTCATGATAAGCCAGAGAATTTTGCATGAAAAATCTGAAGGCGTCACCCTTTGAAGTGATCAAGGTCGTCACGACTTAATTTAAAGAGGGACGACGTCAAGCTTATTTCTGACGGCGTCAAGCCTTGATAAGCCAGAACGGATTTTGGAGGTCTAAAGAGGGACGGCGTCAGGAAGGCCATCCGGGAACCCTAAAAGCGGCGAGGTGACGGCGTCAGAATCTACAACGTGACGCCGTCAGCCCTTAATCTCTATATATAGTTTTGCAATTTTTTGTCATTAGTGTGGAACTTTGTGTGTGAAAAACCCTAGGACGATTTTAGCAGCTTTTTCAAGGCTTTTTGCCTTGAGATCTTCCATGTTACATTGAAGATAAGTTATCAATTAATCATTCAATATGTCTATGTGTTGTTTGATTCTATCTTGTTCTTGTCTTTTGTTTAACATGCTAGGCTAGGTTTTCTTTGTGTTTGCTTAGATCTAATGAAACCTAGCTATTGATTATTGGTTATTAGTGTGTTATTAGTTGTATTGGATGATTGTTCATCTATGTTAGGCTTAAGAAAACTGGCTAACTTCCTATACGGTAACTTGCTTGAACGTCTTAAGAAACATGAACCAATGCGTACTAAAGGTTTTTATGGTTGTATTTAATGCATGAGCGAATTCTAGTGATCCCATGTTAGGAGCTTCTTAGCCGGCTCGACATAGGAGTGAAGTAGGAGCTTGTAGAGTTGGGGAAGTACGTACGCCACCCCACGATTGGTATTAAGGAATACACCCGTCATCCACGTGATTAATACACACTAATCAACCGGTAAAAGATAGTTAGGGAGTAAGGAAATCTAAGTAAACACATTTCTCTCCACATAAGTTTTACCACCTTTTCATTTTCAGTTATTTTATTTTATTTGCATTCGTAGTTATTTGGGTTAGTTGACTAGCAACTAATTCCGCCCACTCTTTCAAACCCGAGATTTTACTTACTTTCATAAAATTATAAAAACATAAAAAGAATCTTCTCTCACCCTTAGACCTATTAGAGTAGTTTTTCATACCTAACGAACACTATTCCCTGTGAAGAACGATCAATCCCCTGTACTTACCACTACACTATACTACATCGGTCAGGTACACTGCCTGGTGGGGTTGTAAGCCTCTTGAGATCCCTCGAGAGGTAAAACCTGTTGTAAGGTTGCAAAACCACGCATCATCCGTTCTTCTTCTCTCCCGAATGCATCGAAGCATTCGGGATTCTAAAAAAGAAATTGACTGAAGCACCAATATTAGTTGCCCCCGATTGGGACTTGCCATTTGAGCTCATGTGCGATGCTAGTGATTATGCTATTGGGGCAGTCCTGGGGCAACGAAAATCTAAGCACTTTCAACCGATACACTATGCTAGCAAGACAATGACCGATGCTCAATCTCATTATACTACTACCGAGAAAGAGTTATTGGCCGTTGTCTATGCTTTTGAGAAATTTAGACCATATCTCATCTTATCTAAGACCATAGTGTATACGGATCACTCGGCTCTTAAGTATCTTCTTGCTAAGCAAGATGCTAACCAAGATTGCTTCGGTGGATTCTCCTCCTACAAGAATTTGATGTCACTATTCGTGATAAAAAAGGAGCGGAGAATCTCGCCGCCGATCATTTGTCTAGACTTGAAAATCCTCATCAAAGTGTTCTTTAGAAAAAGGAAATTACCGAAACGTTTCCTCTCGAGACACTTGGGATGATTTCAGTAAAAGATGATCCAAGTACCCCATGGTTTGCCGACTTTGAAAATTACCATGCGGGGAATTTTGTTGTGAAAGGGATGTCGTCCCAACAAAAGAAGAAATTCTTTAAAGATGTGAAACATTATTTTTGGGACGACCCATACTTGTTTAAAGTTTGTGCCGATCAAGTGATTAGACGGTGTGTTCACAGCCAAGAAGCCGCTGACATTCTCACGGCTTGCCATAATGGACCCATGGGGGGACATCATGGTGCCAACTACACCGCTAAAAAAGTCTTTGATTCGGGTTTCTATTGGCCGACGATTTATCGTGATGCCCACAACTTGGTGAGGTCTTGTGACTCTTGCCAACGTCAAGGAAAAATCTCGCAAAAGGATGAAATGCCACAAAATGCAATTCAAGTTTGCGAGATCTTTGACGTTTGGGGCATCGATTTTATGGGCCCATTCCCGTCTTCACGAGGGAACAAGTACATACTCGTGGCGGTCGACTATTTGTCTAAATGGGTTGAAGCGAAAGCGCTCCCCACCAACGACGCCCGAGTAGTTGTGAAATTTTTGAAATCTTTATTTGCTCGGTTTGGAGCTCCCCGTGCTATCATTAGTGATCGCGGTACGCACTTTTGCAATGACCAATTCGCAAAAGTCATGCTTAAGTACGGTGTCACTCACCGTCTTGCTACCGCGTATCATCCTCAAACTAGTGGGCAAATGAAAGTCTCAAACCGAGGTTTAAAAAGAATTCTTGAAAGGACCGTAGGAGAAAACCATGCCTCTTGGTCGAACAAACTAGATGACGCACTATGGGCCTTTCGCACGGCTTATAAAACACCCATCGGGTGTACTCCTTATAAGCTCGTGTACGGAAAGGCGTGTCATCTACCGATTGAGCTTGAGCACAAAGCCTATTGGGCCTTAAAACATGCAAATTTTGACCTAAAGACCGCGGGTGATCACCGAAAGCTTCAATTGAATGAATTAAATGAGCTTCGGGATCAAGCCTACGAGAACTCTTTAATCTATAAAGAGAAAACAAAGAGGATTCATGACTCCAAAATCAAGAACCGCGTTTTCAACTTTGGTGATCGAGTCCTTCTCTTCAATTCTCGATTAAAGATTTTCTCGGGCAAGCTTAAAACCCATTGGTCTGGGCCGTTCACCGTTGTTCAAGTTTTTCCATATGGAACCGTCGAGTTATCTCAAGCCGACGGTCCCAACTTCAAAGTGAACGGTCAAAGGTTGAAGCATTATTTTGGAGGGGACATACCATCTATGGTTGTCCCGGATCTCCAAACTTTCCCCATGGACAATTAAATTCGGGGACGAGTCAAGCTCGTGACTCGGTTACCAAAAACAAGCGCTTCGTGGGTGGCAACCCATGCTTATCATTCTATCTTCTTTCTTATTTCTAACACTAAGTGTGGGGGAGTTCCTCTACTTGTCCTTTGTTGTTGTGTTTGCCTTTGTTTTCAGGATTCCCGTAGATCGAGATGATTGATGCGCCTGTTTTCAATCCAGCCGCCCAATATCCGATCTTTATGTTTATGTTTATCCAGGGATATCTTATTAATCCTTTTTTGTGAAAAGCAAGATTTCGTTTCCACACTTAGATAGTAGTATTACCTTTTTACGTTCTATAGTGTCGGCTTAGGCCGGTACTTTGAATATTGAGGGCAATATTCAATTCTAAGTGTGGGGGGGAATTCTTGCGAATTTGACCAAAATTTTAAAAATTTTCACATTTTGTACCTACTAGTCCCCTAGCACCCCCGTTTTGACCAAAATTTTAAAATTTTTATCGTTTTTATTTAAATTTTGCATGAAAAAGAAGTGCTTTGCACATTAAATAATAATTTGCTATACATTAATGCTTCGGTATTAGTGGAAGTTTAGACTTGATTAGGCTAGAACAAGGGGAATCCCGACTCTGCTAGAGTGTTGATCTAGCTGCTACCCTTAACGTTTAGGCTAAGTTTTTGCGAATTGTGCAAATGAAAATGCTAAGCGTGGAGTAGTTGGTTCTCTTTAGAGCTTATATAATTAATCTATGGCTTTCCCTCCCAGGAGCTCCTAATCTGACTAAAATAAGTGCTATTTTCAAACTTTTGAACGCAAAAACCGTTTTTGTTAAGCAAATAAATTTTTATACAATCTTGATTTAGAATACTAGTTCAAAGTTTTATTTAAATTTCGTAACAAGCATACTTTCTTACAAACATAATAAGAATGCAAAATGAAAGTGAGACGTTGCTTGAAAGTTGCAAAATTTAAAGTTTTAAGTATGAATAAATAAGTCCTAAACTTCGGTTCGAGATCGGTCCTTGGATCCTTATTTCCAAAAGGCGTTTAGGTCTTGGCTACCCTATTGCACCGGCCCTTGGACCTTTAGTTCAGGAATGTGTGAGTTCTTGGTCTAACCACCTTGGATCCTCATTTCAGGAATGTCTAGAGTCTTGGAACACTCCGTTGTAACGACCCTTGGATCCTTTATTCCGAAGGTATAAGGTCTTGGAATTTCCCCGTGAAGCTCCGTAGTTTATGGTACAATAATGAGTTAAGTCAAAATATATATATATATATATATATATATATATATATATATATATATATATATATATATATATATATATATATATATATATATATATATATATATATATATATTTGAAAAAGTGATGAAAAATGAAAAAGATGTGTATGTTTGTTGCTTATGAATAAATGTGAGAAACTTGCTTCTTCTTAAATTTAAATCGAAAGTTGAACTAGTGTTCGTCAAAATTGTCTAAAAAATTTGGACGGTGATTTAGAAATTGTTGATTTCAAAGATCCCGTGAGCTCCGATACTATTCTCAAGGGTGTAAAAACCTAGCCTCCTAAGTTTACTAAGGACAAGCTGAGAAGAAAGTCGCTACATGGAGTGATCTCACCTTTGAATCTCTAATCTCTAAATCATTGTCGGTTGCTATCTATTTAAGACTAATATTACCTTGTAATATTAACTTAGATAAATAACCACCCTAATGAATGACGATTTTTACAGTCAAAACTTTGAAAACAAGCACACACACCTAACTTAAATAATTGTGGGAGCGAAAAGTTAAGTCTCGGCTTACATAAATTACTAATATAAGTAGTGTTAGCATTTTACAAAAACGTTTGCACAAGGGTTTTGAAATGAGTTGGGAAGTATTAAAAAGAGGATGACGATTACAATTCCCCGGAATCGCCCAATTTGTGTGATTCTCGTTCCATGATGCCCTTTTTGAAAATCAAGCATGTTATTTACGTTTGATATCGTTTAATTTACTTGCATTTTATAATAAGTCAAAACAGGGTGGTATTTTTGGTAACCTTGATATTTTTTGATCCTTTCATTACTTTATATGATCGGATTGCTAGGGACTAGCAATTGCTTAGTGTGGGGGATTGATGAGTGGCCTTTTACTCATCATTTTATACCCGGAAAACCCCACAAAAATGACCAAAAACACCTAAATGGACCCAATATTGTTACAAATATCCTTGGATTGTGTTTTATGTGTTTCAGGTACAAAAGGATTAAAAACGGGGCAAATATGGACAAAACCAAGCGTGGAATGGAAAAGAGCCGAAAACCGAAGCCGGAAAAGACAATTTTCATTTGGATTTAATTTGAGCTCAAGAAATCCCAAAATGGCCCTTGGATAATTTCAGATCTACAAAATTGGTCCCTTGATTTACTTTTGAGAAATGGCAGAAGTAGTCCCTGAACTTTGCAAAATTTACACTTTTGGCCCTTTTACTAAAATCCTAAACAACCTATCTATTACTACACATCCGGATCAAACAATACCCATCCAGCCCAATACCCCCCAAGCCCAACACCCTTATCCTTATTAATAATAAAACGGGGTCAAACCCTCAGTCAAACCCCAACCCACACTTAACTACTATTGATCTTCCCTTTCCTTTTGATTATCCCGCCATTAGCACCCTAATTCATCCCCGTCCCTTTCACCCTTTCCATCTCACCACACCAGTCCAAAGAAGTCACATGGGACTGTCTTCTCATCCTCCATTGCCACCTTGGCAATCCAAGTTGCAAGAAAAGATCCTACGGCTGTGATTCAAGGAAGTGGGCAACAAGGAAAATCCAAGGGCCAACGAAGAAACACAAAGAGACCAAGTGGGAACACACTCACAAAGAAAGCACAAGTGCAGAAGAAAACCCTAGTTCCCATTTAGTATAAATAAGATAGGGTTGTAACATTAGAGAGTTAGGTTTTATTTTAGCTTAGTTTTAAGGTATGTTGTAATTTTAGCTTATTTAAATTCCCAGCAGTGTAATTTTACTTTTGTTTTAATATAAATTTCAGTATTTAGTTTTAATCTTTAAAAATCCAAAAAAATAGTGTTTGCTTATTTGACTGCATATTGCTTATACAATGCTTTTTATTTGCTTATTTGTTCTATTTTGTGTTTGTTAGTTCTGTGGTATGCCCATGTAATTTAGATAACTAGTTCTTGGTTGCTTATTCCTTTTTCAGCCTTAGGAAGTTTTAGAAAACCAAAAAAAAAAAAAAATAGCATAATCTGTCTCAGCTTATTTTAGTCCTTATTTTCAGTTGCAAATTGCTTTTTAGTACTTAAATTAGCTTTTATAAACTCCTATCTTTCAAATCCTTGCTTATTTTGGTCTAGCCCTTTGAAAATTCCATAACAGCCTAGGTAAAGGGGTGTTTGGGTTGGTGGGTTAAAATGGGTCAAAATATGATGGTCACTGTTCATTTGCCATTAGGTTAGTTTGGTTGAGCTTATTGGACCATTGATAAGCTGTTTTAAGTAGAATTTAAGTTCCTTTAGAGCCTTTTGAATTTTTTGAGTCTGTGGGTACAATGCTAGTTCATGAACTGTTCTTATAAGCTAGCCATAAGCTCAAGCTTTTTAGCCCTTGTTTGTGCATACATTAGGCTCCTTCTTGTCCATAATTAGTAGTGCTTAAATCACTTTAGGCCTTGGGTCAGATATAGCTCAAAACAGTCCACATTAGTTTTGCAGACTGCATGTTTTAGTTTTTTCCATTTTCAGCCCTTTTTTGTTGAATTTTAATTTCCTCAATTCTAGTTGTTATAAGTTGAAAGTTGGTACAGAGATTATTTGCTTGCTATTCTACTTGTTG
The DNA here is from genome assembly GCA_021014915.2 of Artemisia tridentata subsp. tridentata. Classification (NCBI taxonomy): domain Eukaryota; kingdom Viridiplantae; phylum Streptophyta; class Magnoliopsida; order Asterales; family Asteraceae; genus Artemisia; species Artemisia tridentata. Next base: position 80,217,961 of record CP139502.1, read on the forward strand.
CCTATTTTTGTTAATTTTTGTGAATTTTATTTCACCATTTCTCATGGCCTCAAAATTGCCCCTTGTTGACTGATATGCCCTGTGCACCTCAGCAGATCAGCATCCCCCATTATGCTTATTGGCTTTTTGGCTTATCTAGGATAGTGCATTAGGTCTATATCAGCTTTATTAAGTAGCTTGGATGTTTGGAATAGCTTATTAGGTTTTGAACTAGCTTAAATTAGCTTAACAGTTAATCATTTTTGGACATTAAAACTCTTTTAAGCAAATCTGTTGAGAATATAAGCAGTTTCTGGCTTATTATTTGAGTTTCAAAAAAGTTGACTTCACAAAAGTTGCTACTTTTTAGCTTATAAAAAAGTTTGTTTTTAAAAATTTTCACAAAAAAATAATTTTTGCAAAAATGTACCAAGGGATTCGAACCCTGGTCTCTTTGATCACAGACACAACACACCACTCACATACCAATCGCCCTAGGGTCTTTTTTCATGTTTTAGTTTGCAAAATTTTTTATTTAACTCAGTTTTAGCCATTTTAGCTTATAAGCTTATTCCAGCTTATCTGGATAAGCTAGCACCCAGCTCTTATTTTTCTTAGCTTTATCATACTTTAAAGTATTTATGTAAAAAAGTTCGGATTTATTTGAACACTTTTGCTATTTTTAATAATTTAATTTCTTTTAAATAGTTTTTAATTCATAAAAAATCATTAAAAAGTCAGAAAATTCTAATTCTTTTTTCTAGAATTTTATTTTGTCATTTAGGACGTAGGGAAATTAATTTGGTATCTGTAGGATTAATTTGCATAGATTGTGACGTTTATGTTCGTTTTTAGTTTCCCGGTTCGCGTTATTTGATTTTCGTTTTATTAGATATTAGTAACCCAAGTGAACCTCGTTATTTCAAGCATTTTAATACCGAACCTCAAACGATATCCTCAATTTCACGCCTCGTTGGTAAACGACCCGAGTAATCCTTATCCGGTTTATTACATCGAATTGCGTTGTGTTTCGCGCGTTGACGACCTTTTTCCCAAAAAAAGTAGTTGACGTGTGAGAAGCAAACCAACCCTTAACTAGAATACTAGACTATTACAATATTATTACAAGGTTCGATAACATATAAATGATCGCCACTTCTATTTCTAACACGTTATGATAATACCCTCGTGCGTTTCTTTGTTGGCAAGAATATTGCATTCCCGATTGTTCAAAACTATGTCACTAATACATGGGGTAAATTTGGTTTAAAGAAGCTTATGAAAAATGATGCGGGTGTTTTCCTCTTTAAGTTCGATTCTAAAGTGCGTGTGGATAATGTGCTTCAGTGGGGCCCCTTGGTTAATCCGTAATTCGCCTCTCATTCTTACCAAATGGACTCCTCTTGGTTAATCCGTAATTCGCCTCTCATTCTTACCAAATAGACTCCACTTGGTTAATCAGTAATTCGCCTCTCATTCTTACCAAATGGACTCCTGATGTGTCGCTAACTAAAAGTGAGGTAACCAAAGTTCCAGTGTTGATTAAATTGCATAATGTGCCTTTACTTGCTGATGAGTGTCTAAATACTCATCATTTCTTTCACATTTGAGCTACAGAAACAGTCAAAAAACACTTTAAAAAGTCTAAAAATGTATAAAAATATCATCTGACTGTGTTTTTATAAGTTTCAGGAAAAAAAACAAACAATAAATGGCATAATTTGCATTTTAGTCCCTGAACTTTCATAATTTGGCAAATCTAGTCCCTAGAATCTAAAAAAGTGGAATTTATCATTCAAGGTCCTTAAAATAATCTTAATTGTCAAATTTGGTCCTTGAATGATTGTTTGAGCAAAAATTACAAAAAGGTCCCCGGGTATTAAATATTGGAAAATTACATTTTTGGTCCTTGAATTATTCACATATGGCAATTATGGTCCTTGTGATAATCTTGGAAATTTTCCAAATCCAGCCCTTCATAATTCATTAAATTACACTTTTGGTCCCTAAACCTAAAACACTAAAAACCTAACCGGACCTAACCTAAACCTAACCTAAACTATCCAAATCCAATAAATAAAACCAAACCTAGCCCAACCACCCTCATTGGCCCAAAACACAAACCGGCCCACTCCCCTTTTGCTGTTTGACTTCCGTTGACCCACACCCAAAATACCACCCCGCTCCCCTTTTCCCTCCCAAAACCATACCACCTCCATTACTTCCCCTGCTTCACCATACCACTATCCACCTGTCCATTACTTGCTCACCACTTATCTCCCACCTGTCTCTCCACCTCACACAAGCTCCCAAACCCCATTAAAGCCCTTAAAACCCGTACACGCTACCCCTTGGACTTTTGGCGCGAAAAGGTGAATTAAACGGTGTGGATTACTCAGATAATATCAAGGGCTCTCATGTGGTGGGAAATGGCCCAATGGGTCCCACAAACCCTGGAGGTTACTATAAAGATGAAAAGAGGCAGAAGGGAAGGATGATTAGATTAGCCTTAGTGTAATTTAGTCGTAGATAGTATAACTTTCCATTTTCCATTGTAATTTTCATTTCAGTCAGTAAAACTCAGCTCATTTCATGTATTGTAAACTTTATTTGATCTTTAATTAAAGTCTTGTTAGTTAATTTCAAGTGTGACATTTTTGAGCAAATTTGACAAATTTGCTTAAAGTTTGTTAAACATTGTTAAAACATGATCTATTCAGTTCATTTAAGTCCAACTATAAGTTTTATTAAGTTTCTGAGTTGTGTTAATCAGTTTAGATCATACTTACAATAATTATCAAAAATTCCAAATAAAGAAATAAAAAAAAATAAAAATTAGTGTTCAAAGAAGTGGAAGCAAGAAGCAGGGTGTTATTTGGATTGGAAATGGTACTAGTGCATTATGGGAGGCTATAGGATTTGTTTGTGGTTCATGGTTCTTTGTTTCTCAGCTTGGACTCAATTGTAAGTTAAATTTGTAATTTTTGCTTTTTATGAGAAAATAGCTTGTAATCTGTTTTTATATGTTCATTTAAGTTTGTAATATCATATTAGAACTATTTGATTTTGTTTCATGGTTTTAATCTGTGTGTAGCTTTAATAATCATCAAAACTGTTAGATATAGGGGTGTTTGGCAAAAGCTTTTATTCTGTGTTCTAGTGGTTTTTGGATTGTATTTATGGTTTAGTTATACTCTAATAGTCTATATTAGGTCATAGGAAGCATAAAATCTTAGGTTCAACTAGCCAAAGTCAAAATCACAAGTATTTACCCCTCACAGTTAACTGTGAGGGTTTTGTGCTCCATAAATCATCAATATAGCTAAATAGTTATAGGTTTAAGTTAAATTAGCTTTATCATAGCTTAATACAACTTATTTAATAAGTAAGATCAATCAGAAGTTCATATTAGTCAATATAGGATTATAGTTCAAATAGTCAAAATTTTATTAGCAGTCTTTTCATAGTTTTTAGAAACTTTGGTGAATTTTTCTCTCACACCTCACAAGCTCGATTAATCTAATTCTTTTTGATATTAAAACTCCACCAGCTCGACTATTGTTAGGTAATTTTGTTTCATTTTTAGTAATCCTCTAGCAGCCCTAAAATAGCCCTCGAAGTTGGCCATTTTATCTTGAAGCTTATGGCTTGTTTAAAAATTTTCTAGTTTTTAAATCCTTAAACCACCCACTGTGGTAATTTAGCATTTCGAATTAGCTTATGTAGCTTGTTCCAAAAGTTTTGTCTTTTTAAAAGTTGCTTAAAATTAGTTTAAAAGTTGTTTTGTAAAAAGAAAATCGAAAAAAAAAATAAATTCGCAAAAAAGGTGGGGTGTGGATTCGAACACTGGACCTCTCGAATAGATAGCATGCGCACAAACACAACCCCCTTCCATCTGCTCTAGGGCACTAGTTCCATTTAAGTTTACATATTAATTCTATTTAAGCCACTTTTTTCCTATAAGCTATTCGAGCTTATTTGCGTTTTAACAGCTTTTTAGAATAAGCTGGTACCACTTTTATATTTTTCTTAGCTCAGTAATCTTATAAAGTATTTTAGATAAAAATTTCAGATTTTTTAGAATACGTTTAGTATTTATTTCGTATTTTTGTTTATATAATAGTAATTAAATCATAATAAAAAATATAAAAGTCAAAAAAATATAATTCTTTCTTCTAAAATTTTCTTTTGTTAAATAGAACATGTAAAAATTATAATTGTGCCCGTAGTGTTTATATTTCACAAATTTTACGTTTTAACTCGCGCACTTACGTAGTTTTTAATAAAACCGCTCGTTTTCAGTTTTCTTTACGTTTTTGTATACGTAAGCTTTAGAAAATTGTTTTTCTTACCTTTTTAATCGTTTTTAATTTATATTTAGTTTTTTTTTACATATCTCAGTAGTATACGCGTTTTAATTAGTTCCCGACTCGCGTTTTTAGCGTATATTAGATTAAACGAAATAGAAAAATAGTGATAGCTTCTATTTAATAGAATTTATCTATTTAACTTTTTAAATAAGTAATTTTCATATTTCTAGCTTTATTTCACGTTTCCCTTAGCATAATCCACTCAAAACCTTTTCCCGTTCAATTATCACGCGATCACAAATCCGTTTTACTACAGATTTCACACCTCGCTGGGACATAACGACCCGGGGATAAAACTATACTCCTTGGATTTTTGCATTGTGCCCTTTCTAGTTTGACTCTTGTTGACCACATCAGTGGTTGATTTAAGTTGACTGTTTCTGGGCCGATACTTGCATATTCTGAAGATGGTTTGAGCTTGATAGCTACACAAGTTGGTAAACCGATTATGTTAGATGCTTTTACAAGCTCAATGTGTCTTGATTCATGGGGACGCATTAGCTTTGCTTGTGCTTTAGTGGAATTATCATCGGATTCTGAATTAAAACGCGAAGTTACTATGGCTATCCCTAAAAAGGATGATAGTGGTTTTATTACTGCGTGCATCAAGGTCGAATATGAATGGAAGCCTCCTTATTGTGAGGAGTGTAAAGTGTTTGGCCATGACCTTATCAGTTATCCAAAATGTGTTAAGGAGGCGGTTTGAAATGGCATTAATATGGCAGCGGAAGCTTCTACTACTATGGAAAATATGGATGATGGTTTCAGAGAGGTACAAAATCGTAATGCTAAAGGGAAAAAGGTTAGGGTTCAAATGCCACAGAAACAGCCGTTTCGTGGCATTGATGTTGGTAAAGGGGTTTATTTTAGGCCTTCTAAACTTAATCGGGTGTATGTAGCTGTGTCGAAGAAGCCGAATTCTAATAAGGAGAAAATTAATAATGAGGCAAGTACAAGTAGGACGACAGTTGCTACATCAAACCCATTTGATGCTCTTGCTATGGATGATACTGATGAGAGTGGTATTCCTTGTCCTACTCATATTGTTGAGAAAATTAAGAAGCTTGAAAAGCTAATTATTGATGGGAAAACTACTCTTGTGGATGATGATGGTCATCCTCTTAAAAAGGTTGATTATTCGGGTAATAAAAAGGAAGCTAGGGTGGATGGGTCTCAAAAGACTGGTAAGGATTCACAACAGCTGCTTGTGAGTGACTTGAGAGAGAAGGAGCAGGTTGCGGCTTCGAAACCTAGTTCCTATTCTTCTCCATATGCTAAGCCTAGTTTTTCTTCTTCTCCATGTATTTCTTCAACAAAGTTGGTTAACCCATTCTCTAAGGTAGGGGATGTGGTTTGTTCTGACAGTGATGAGGATGAGGTTCTTTAGCCGGATAACCCCATGGCTATGTATCTTGCATCAGCAGGTGGTGGTTACGAGCTTGAAGATTACTTCTCTGATGATTATGTGGCTCAAGTCTACGATATACCAGGGCACTTGGATGATTTCTGTGACCAGTATGATATCAAGCTCTGAGGTCGTGGTAGGAAGTAATTATATTGTTTGGTAGGTCATAAGATTGACATGTCTTTCTTATGTAGTGATTTAGTTGTTGCACTTTAGGTGCTTGTTTTTTGCCCATGTAATGGGCCGAGATGAGACATTCACTGTCATCCGTTGTACTTAAATGTTCTTTGGTGTAATATATTTTACCAGGGTGATCCCCTTTTACCCAAAAAAAATAAGGTAGAGCAATGTTTATGTGTTTTGTATGTGTTTGTTTTATGTAGGGTACCTTTTATGAATAAAATCACTTTTCTTTGTATGATTTGTTTATATTGTTATCTACATTTGTGTATCGCTTAACGATCCAAGACAAATAACATAAAAACAAGTTTGAAATATTCGTGATAAAACACTTGGAACATTTGCATTTATCAATTAAATCATAAGAGTCATGTAGGGGACAATCTGCTTGAGTTTGGTGACACAAAAGTTGCGTGGTTTTGTAACCTTACAACAGGTTTTACCTCTCGAGGGATCTCAAGAGGCTTACAACCCCACCAGGCAGTGTACCTGACCGATGTAGTATAGTGTAGTGGTAAGTACGGGGGATTGATCGTTCTCCACAGGGAATAGTGTTCGTTAGGTATGAAAGGCTACTCTAATTAGGTCTAAGGGTTGAGGAAGATTCTTTTTTATGTTTTTATAGTTTTTATGAAAGCAAGTAAAATCTCGGGTTTGAAGGAGTGGGCGGAATTAGTTGCTAGTCAACTAACCCAAAATTACTACGGATGCAAATAAAATAAAATAACAAAAATGAAAATGTGGTGAGAAACTTATGTGTAGAGAAATGTGTTTACTTAGATTTCCTTACTCCCTAACTATCTTTTACCGGTTAATTAGTGTGTATTAGTCGCGTGGATGACGGGTGTATTCCTTAATACCATTCGTGGGGTGGCGTACTTACTTCCCCAACTCTACAAGCTCCTACTTCACTCCTATGTCGAGCCGGCTAGGAAGCTCCTAACATGGGATCACTAGAATTCGCTTGTGCATTAAATACAACCATAAAAACCTTTAGTACGCGTTTGGTTCATGTTTCTTAAGACGTTCAAGCAAGTTACCGAATAGGAAGTTAGCCAGTTTTCTTAAGCCTAACATAGATAAACAATCATCCAATACAACTAATAACACACTAACAACCAATAATCAATAGCTAAGTTTCATTAGATCTGAGCAAACACAAGATAAATTTAGCCTAACATGTTAAACAAAAGACAAGAATAAGATAGAATCAAACAACACATAGACATATTGAATGATTACTTGATAACTTATCTTTCAATGAAACATGGAAGATCTCAAGGCAAAAAGCCCTGAAAAAGTAGCTAAAATCGTCTTAGGGTTTTATCCCAAAATTCCACACACTAAGCTCTCTTTAATGACAAAAAATTAGAAAACTATATATAGATTTTTGGATCTGACGGCGTCACCTTATGGAGTGTGACGCCGTCACCTCGCCGCTTCTAGGGTTCCCGGATGACCTTCTTGACGCCGTCCCTCTTTAGCTCTTCAAAAATCCATTCTGGCTTATCAAGGCTTGACGCCGTCGAACCATGAACGTGACGCCGTCCCCTTATGATTTAAGCCGTGACGCCCTTGATCAAGTTAAAGCGTGACGCCGTCAGAATTCACATGCTATTTTCACTGGCTTATCATGAGTAAATTTCACGTCCAACTTTTCTTGCCAAAGCATGACGCCGTCTAGAGTAAATCTTGACGCCGTCAAGAGTAACTTTTAGCCGATTTTTGAGACTTTGCCGTTTTCTTCACTTTAATGCTCCAAAAACGTCCAAAATGCCTCCTTTTCCAGATTTCTCCTCAAAAGTACCTAAAATGACAAAAGGAACGATTTAGGGCAATATTTGATCAAATAAATACGATTTAAGGCTTAAATGACCCCTTAAAAGCGGTACACTTTTCGCTTCATCAAATACCCTTACACTTGAGATTTGCTTGTCCTCAAGCAAATGCGCTTTTATTCTAATCAAAATACAAGTTAGGGGTCATTTAATGCTAACATAAAAGTAATTACAACAAATAATCGTTCCACTTCAATCATAATAAGCACGGAGATTATAAACTAGCACCTCACAAGTAGTGTTTAGATACTCACATCTCTCAAGTGTCATCAAAATAAATCTCATAAATGAAAACGGAAAATATCTCTCACTACCTGTCATAGCAAATAGATTACCATAGGCTTGGGAAAGGATCGAAAACCTCCTCCACTAGGCGTAAGCACCTAAGATAAACTATCAAAGAGGGCTTTTAAATGGGTTATAACGTTAGGTGTAGGGAAAAGGAAAACACGGTTTTGTTGGATAAAGGATATTTTACTGGTGGCGAGTTAAAAATCTTGATCAATTACATGTACTATACAATGTTGCTAAGCCAAGACTAGACTCGATCTTAAGCTAATGATAAAATAACAAAAACATAAAATAAACATAAAATAAAACGGGATGGTAGTCCGTATTTTTTTTCTATTTTTCTTTTTCTCATTTTTTTTTTTTTTTTTTGTTTTTTTTTTGATTTTTTTTTTTTTTTTTTTTTTTTTTTTTTTTTTTTTTTTTTTTTTTTTTGCATACACTTTTGCCCTACCATCCAAAATAATACATCATAGGGGCGTTGCATTCCCCTTACACTTGAATTTTTACATAACTTTACAAATAACTATTCTAATGACTCGAATTAAGAAAATTGAAAAACTTGAAGTACTTTTAAAATATTTAGCACATATGGGGGTAATAAATGATGTTCTTCCCCGTTACTCCATTACACTAGTACTTTACCCATGAGTCCCAATCGTCCCAAAACAATATGTACAAGGATATGACTCGACTTAGCAACCATGTAATCAATTAGATAATTAACTTGGGTTTAAACAAATGTTGTAACAATAATGCACTAAAGATGAGTGCATACAAGGTAGGCTAAGGCGATTTGGGTGTACATTTTAGTGGGGTGTAACAAATTCTTCCTTTAAGTAAAATGCTTAAAGGTCGAAACGAAAAGATAGGCTCTGAGGGGTGTACTAGGGGTATCGTGTACTAAAAATGAGTACAACGCAAAGGGTGTGGGAGAATTACTTGACCAATGTAGCCAACGTAATTATAACAAAAACACAGGTGTAAAACAATGGGTTAATCCTAATGCCTCTTATCATGTAGTAAATCTAACTACACGAATGTAGTCTCACTTGTGGCCTCGGAATGGTCCTAACGCAAGTTCTAGAATCTAAGTGCTACCGGTACACACATCATAGCATAATGCTTTTCCTACCAATTCTAGGGGTGAACCTCACATATTTGGGGGTGAAAAATTTTTTAGTGGTACGGTTTTTGTGCTAGTCATATAACTCCTATCCATGAGACGCTCATTAGATCAAAGTTTCACTCCTATATGTTGTAAAAAATTTTAAATTTGGCACTAAAATTACCTTAACAAGTATTTCTCTCAGTTTTATTACACATCTACCATCAAACAAACAAAAATCAAGCGCAATTGTATTCTCTAAAATCGTACTTTTACCCTCCCCTTACACTTAAGATGAACATTGTCCCCAATGTTCAAATAATAAGATGTAAAAGCAAAAAGTAAAAGAATGAAATCAAATACTCCCCTGATTCGCTCGGTGGATAATGAAATTACACGGTTAGATCTTCCTCCAAAGAGAATGTTGAAGCTCCATGACTAATACATCGCCATAAGCTTGATTCCAAAAACATCTGCTTGTCCAAAATAACCTGTTAAACCTGAGAAAACAAACACGAAAACCTGCATAACATCGGCGGGAAAAATCTATATATAAGGATATAATGCTTGTGGAATGAAAATTTTGCAGATTCCTGGAGATTATAAGTTGGAGATTTTAATAAAAACTTTTTATGAAAACAAAACTTTCAAAAATTTCTGGAAATTAAATCTGACGCCGTCAGGTTATAACCCCTGACGCCGTCAGAAATGACCTGACAAAAATTTTCATTTTTAGTTTCCGGAAAATTTCTGGAAAAACCTTTACCTTACTTCCTGGAAATCCTGCAAAACATCATTATGACTCGATACAAGCATTTGACTCAAACAAACACTAATATGTATGCTAATTTATTATTATTACGATTCATGTTAATTTGTGTTCTAATAAACCGATTTAGATTTCCCTTACACTTATCTTTTGCAAAATACCTTTATATGTAGTTAAGACGAAGTTAAAAACAACATAAAGCATTTTCACAAATTAGTTTTTAACATGAACCAATAATAATAAAAATTAAACACACATACGGAAATAAATAAAAACAAACAAACAAATAAATAAACACACAAAGCAAATAAAGCAAATAAAGCTTGGGTTGCCTCCCAAGAAGCGCTTTTCTTTATTAACGAGTCTTGTAGCTAGACTCCAAGTCACGTACATTACGTGACTTCTTCATCGAAAGTTATGTCTTCCTCATTGATCATTTCATTACCATTCTCTTGATAATGCTTGACTCGTTGAATATTCACAGTGAATTCTCTATCCTCGTCGTCAATTAATACAACGGCTCCGGTTTTAGAGGAGCTCCTTACGGTAAAAGGTCCATACCATCTAGATTTAAGTTTCCCAGGAAATAGCCTTAAGCGAGAATTATATAATAAGACCTTGTCTCCTTCTGAAAACTCCTTGGGTCTCTTAATCCGTTGGTCATGCCATCTTTTCGCCCTCTCTTTGTATGTGATGGAAGATTCATAAGCCTCTAATCTCAATTCATCAAGCTCTTGGAGCTGTAAGAATCTATTTGTTCCCGCAACTGTATAATCCAAATTACAAGCCTTAAGTGCCCAATATGCTTTGTGTTCCAGTTCTACTGGAAGGTGGCATGCCTTGCCATATACCATACGGAACGGGGTTGTCCCGATTGGTGTCTTATAGGCGGTTCGAAATGCCCACAAAGCCTCGTCGAGCTTAAAAGACCAATCTTTTCTGTTTTGATTAACCGTTTTCTCTAAGATTTTCTTTATGGCTCTATTAGTGTTCTCGACTTGACCGTTTGTTTGAGGATGGTAAGCGGTGGAGAATCGGTGAGAGACTCCATATCTTTTCATGACTTTCTCCATTTGTGAATTGCAAAAATGGGTTCCCCTGTCACTAATAAGAGCCTTCGGAATTCCGAACCTAGCGAACAATTTCTTTAAGAAATGAATGACTACCCTAGCGTCGTTAGTCCTAAGGGCTTGTGCTTCCACCCATTTCGAAACATAATCAATGGCCACCAAGATGTATTCATTCCCTCCAGAAGATGGGAATGGTCCCATGAAATCAATTCCCCAGACATCAAAAACCTCACAAACTTGTATATAATTCTGTGGGGCTTCATCCCTCCTAGAGATATTCCCGGCTCTTTGACATGCGTCACAAGTTTGTATCATTCCCTTCACATCACGAAATATTGTAGGCCAATAGAATCCCGCATCGAAGACCTTTCGTGCAGTAGTGCTTATTCCGTGATGTCCTCCAGATGGACCTGCATGACACTCTTTCATAATTCTGACAGCCTCTCTTTCCGAAACACAACGCCTGATTACCTGATCTGGACATCTTCGAAATAAGAAGGGTTCATCCCAAAAGTAGTACTTTAATTGATTAAAGAACCTCCTTTTTTCATGCCTGCTCATATGCTCAGGGATGACTCTACTTGCCAGGTAGTTAGCATAATCCGCATACCAAGGTTCAGAATCATTTATTAACATGAGCTGCTCTTCAGGAAATGTTTCCCGAATCTCACTCTTGTCAGATTCAGCGAGGCTGGGGTTTTCGAAACGAGAGAGATGATCAGACGCAAGATTCTCTGCTCCTTTCTTATCACGAATTTCAACATCGAACTCTTGCAATAGTAGGATCCAACGAAGTAACCGTGGTTTAGCATCCTGTTTAGCGAAAAGATATCGAATAGCTGAATGATCCGTAAAAACAACCGTTTTAGAAAGGACAAGATACTGGCGAAATTTATCAAAAGCGAATACCACGGCTAGTAATTCCTTTTCAGTGGTAGTGTAGTTTTCTTGAGCAGGATTCATGGTTTTGCTAGCGTAGTATATTGGCTGAAAGTGTTTGTTAAGCCTTTGGCCTAATACTGCTCCAACAGCATAATCACTAGCATCGCACATGATTTCAAAGGGTAACTCCCAGTTAGGGGTAACCATAATTGGAGCTTGGGTAAGTTCCTGCTTCAATAGATCGAATGCGTCCTTGCACTCTTGAGAGAAGTCGAACGGGGCATCCTTCTGATGCGTGGTTTTGTAACCTTACAACAGGTTTTACCTCTCGAGGGATCTCAAGAGGCTTACAACCCCACCAGGCAGTGTACCTGACCGATGTAGTATAGTGTAGTGGTAAGTACGGGGGATTGATCGTTCTCCACAGGGAATAGTGTTCGTTAGGTGTGAAAGGCTACTCTAATTAGGTCTAAGGGTCGAGGAAGATTCTTTTTATGTTTTTATAGTTTTTATGAAAGCAAGTAAAATCTCGGTTTTGAAGGAGTGGGCGGAATTAGTTGCTAGTCAACTAACCCAAATTACTACAAATGCAAATAAAATAAAATAACAAAAATGAAAAGTGGTGAGAAACTTATGTGTAGAGAAATGTGTTTACTTAGATTTCCTTACTCCCTAACTATCTTTTACCGGTTAATTAGTGTGTATTAGTTGCGTGGATGACGGGTGTATTCCTTAATACCATTCGTGGGGTGGCGTACTTACTTCCCCAAACTCTACAAGCTCCTACTTCACTCCTATGTCGAGCCGGCTAGGAAGCTCCTAACATGGGATCACTAGAATTCGCTTGTGCATTAAATACAACCATAAAAACCTTTAGTACGCATTTGGTTCATGTTTCTTAAGACGTTCAAGCAAGTTACCGAATAGGAAGTTAGCCAGTTTTCTTAAGCCTAACATAGATAAACAATCATCCAATACAACTAACAACACATTAACAACCAATAATCAATAGCTAGGTTTCATTAGATCTAAGCAAACACAAGATAAAATTAGCCTAACATGTTAAACAAAAGACAAGCATAAGATAGAATCAAACAACACATAGACATATTGAATGATTAATTGATAACTTATCTTTCAATGAAACATGGAAGATCTCAAGGCAAAAAGCCCTGAAAAAGTAGCTAAAATCGTCTTAGGGTTTTATCCCAAAATTCCACACACTAAGCTCTCTCCTAATGACAAAAAATTAGAAAACTATATATAGACTTTGGGATCTGACGGCGTCACCTTATGGATTGTGACGCCGTCACCTCGCCGCTTTTAGGGTTCTCGGATGACCATCTTGACGCCGTCCCTCTTTAATTCTCCAAAATCCGTTCTGGCCTATCAAGGCTTGACGCCCTCACCTCTTGAACGTGACGCCGTCCCCTTATGAATTAAGCCGTGACGCCCTTGATTTAGTTAAAGCGTGACGCCGTCAGAATTCACATGCTAACTCACTGGCCCGTCATGAGTAAATTTCACATCCCACTTTTCTTGCCAAGGCATGACGCCGTCAAGAGATGATTCTGACGCCGTCAAAGGTAAATTTCAGCCGATTTTGAGACTTTGTCGTATTCTTCACTTTAATGCTCCAAAAACGTCCAAAATGCCTCCTTTTCCAGATTTCTCCTCAAAAGTACCTAAAATGACAAAAGGAACGATTTAGGGCGATATTTGATCAAATAAATACGATTTCGGGCTTAAATGACCCCTTAAAAGCGGTACACTTTTCGCCTCATCAAATACCCTTACACTTGAGATTTGCTTGTCCTCAAGCAAATGCGCTTTTATTCTAATCAAAATACAAGTTAGGGGTCATTTAATGCTAACATAAAAGTAATTACAACAAATAATCGTTCCACTTCAATCATAATAAGCACGGAGATTACATACTAGCACCTCACAAGTAGTGTTTAGATACTCACATCTCTCAAGTGTCATCAAAATAAATCTCATAAATGAAAACGGAAAATATCTCTCACTACCTGTCATAGCAAATAGATTACCATAGGCTTGGGAAAGGATCGAAAACCTCCTCCACTAGGCGTAAGCACCAAAGATAAACTATCAAAGAGGGCTTTTAAATGGGTTGTAATGTTAGGTGTAGGGAAAAGGAAAACACGGTTTGGTTGGATAAAGGATATTTTACTGGTGGCGAGTTAAAAATCTTGGTCAATTACATGTACTATACAATGTTGCTAAGCCAAGACTAGACTCGATCTTAAGCTAGAAACGAAATAACAAAATAACAAAAACATAAAACAAACATAAAATAAAACGGGATGGTAGTCCGTATGTTTTTTCTATTTTTCATTTTCTCATTTTTTTTGTATTTTTCTTGATTTTTCATTTTTTTTTTTTTTTTTTTTTTTTTTTTTTTTTTTTTTTTTTTTTTGCATACACTTTTGCCCTACCATCCAAAATAATACATCAAAGGGGCGTTGCATTCCCCTTACACTTGAATTTTTACATAACTTTACAAATACTAATCTAATGACTCGAATTAAGATAATTGAAAAACTTGGAGTACTTTTAAAACATTTAGCACATATGGGGGTAATAAATGATGTTCTTCCCCATTACTCCATTACACTAGTACTTTACCCATGAGTCCCAATCGTCCCAAAACAATATGTACAAGGATATGACTCGACTTAGCAACCATGTAATCAACTAGATAATTAACTTGGGTTTAAACAAATGTTGTAACAATAATGCACTAAAAATGAGTGCATACAAGGTAGGCTAAGGCGATTTGGGTGTACATTTTAGTGGGGTGTAACAAATTCTTCCTTTAAGTAAAATGCTTAAAGGTCGAAACGAAAAGATAGGCTCTGAGGGGTGTACTAGGGGTATCGTGTACTAAAAATGAGTACAACGCAAAGGGTGTGGGAGAATTACTTGACCAATGTAGCCAAAGTAATTATAACAAAAACACAGGTGTAAAACAATGGGTTTATCCTAATGCCTCTTATCATGTAGTAAATCTAACTACACGAATGTAGTCTCACTTGTGGCCTTGGAATGGTCCTAACGCAAGTTCTAGAATCTAAGTGCTACCGGTACACACATCATAGCATAAATGCTTTTCCTACCAATTCTAGGGGCGAACCTCACATATTTGGGGGTGGAAAAATTTTTTAGTGGTACGGTTTTTGTGCTAGTCATATAACTCCTATCCGTGAGACGCTCATTAAGATCAAAGTTTCACTCCTATATGTTGTAAAAAATTTTAAATTTGGCACTAAAATTACCCTAACAGGTATTTATCTCAGTTTTATTACACATCTACTATTAAACAAACAAAAATCAAGCGTAATTGTATTCTCTAAAATCGTACTTTTACCCTCCCCTTACACTTAAGATGAACATTGTCCCCAATGTTCAAATAACAAGATGTAAAAGCATAAAGTAAAAGAATGAAATCAAATACTCCCCTGATTCGCTCGTTGGATAATGAAATTACACGGTTAAATCTTCCTCCAAAGAGAATGTTGAAGCTCCATGACTAATGCATCGCCATAAGCTTGATTCCATAAACATCTCCTTGTCCAAAATAACCTGTTAAGCCTGAGAAAACAAACACGAAAACCTGCATAACATCGGCGGGATAAAATCTATATATAAGGATATAATGCTTGTGGAATGATAATTTTTGCAGATTCCTGGAGATTATAAGTTGGAGATTTTAATAAAAACTTTTTATGAAAACAAAACTTTCAAAAATTTCTGGAAATTAAATCTGACGCCGTCAGGTTATAACCCCTGACGCCGTCAGAAATGACCTGACAAAAATTTTCATTTTAAGTTTCCGGAAAATTTCTGGAAAAACCTTTACCTTACTTCCTGGAAATCCTGCAAAACATCACTATGACTCGATACAAGCATTTGACTCAAACAATTACGAATATGTATGCTAATTTATTATTATTATGATTCATGTTAATTTGTGTTCTAATAAACCGATTTAGATTTCCCTTACACTTATCTTTTGCAAAATACCTCTATATGTAGTTAAGACGAAGTTAAAAACAAAATAAAGCATTTTCACAAATTACTTTTGAACATGAATCAATAATGATAAAAATTAAACACACATACGGAAGCAAATAAAAACAAACAAACAAGCAAATAGACACACAAAGCAAATAAATAAAATAAAGCTTGGGTTGCCTCCCAAGAAGCGCTTTTCTTTATTAACGAGTCTTGTAGCTAGACTCAAAGTCACGTACATTACGTGACTTCTTCATCGAAAGTTATGTCTTCCTCATTGATCATTTCATTACCATTCTCTTGATAATGCTTGACTCGTTGAATATTCACAGTGAATTCTCTATCCTCGTCGTCAATTAATACAACGGCTCCGGTTTTAGAGGAGCTCCTTACGGTAAAAGGTCCATACCATCTAGATTTAAGTTTCCCAAGAAATAGCCTTAAGCGAGAATTATATAATAAGACCTTGTCTCCTTCTGAAAACTCCTTGGGTCTCTTAATCCGTTGGTCATGCCATCTTTTCGCCCTCTCTTTGTATGTGATGGAAGATTCATAAGCCTCTAATCTCAACTCATCAAGCTCTTGGAGCTGTAAGAATCTATTTGTTCCCGCAACTGTATAATCCAAATTACAAGCCTTAAGTGCCCAATATGCTTTGTGTTCCAGTTCTACTGGAAGGTGGCATGCCTTGCCATATACCATACGGAACGGGGTTGTCCCGATTGGTGTCTTATAAGCGGTTCGAAATGCCCACAAAGCCTCGTCGAGCTTAAAAGACCAATCTTTTCTATTTTGATTAACCGTTTTCTCTAAAATTCTCTTTATGGCTCTATTAGTGTTCTCGACTTGACCGTTTGTTTGAGGATGGTAAGCGGTGGAGAATCGGTGAGAGACTCCATATCTTTTCATGACTTTCTCCATTTGTGAATTGCAAAAATGGGTTCCCCTGTCACTAATAAGAGCCTTCGGAATTCCGAACCTAGCGAACAATTTCTTTAAGAAATGAATGACTACCCTAGCGTCGTTAGTCCTAAGGGCTTGTGCTTCCACCCATTTCGAAACATAATCAATGGCCACCAAGATGTATTCATTCCCTCCAGAAGATGGGAATGGTCCCATGAAATCAATTCCCCAGACATCAAAAACCTCACAAACTTGTATATAATTCTGTGGAGCTTCATCCCTCCTAGAGATATTCCCAGCTCTTTGACATGCGTCACAAGTTTGTATCATTCCCTTCACATCACGAAATATTGTAGGCCAATAGAATCCCGCGTCGAAGACCTTTCGTGCAGTAGTGCTTATTCCGTGATGTCCTCCAGATGGACCTGCGTGACACTCTTTCATGATTCTGACAGCCTCTCTTTCCGAAACACAACGCCTGATTACCTGATCTGGACATCTTCGAAATAAGAAGGGCTCATCCCAAAAGTAGTACTTTAATTGATTAAAGAACCTCCTTTTTTCATGCCTGCTCATATGCTCAGGGATGACTCTACTTGCCAGGTAGTTAGCATAATCCGCATACCAAGGTTCAGAATCATTTATTAACATGAGCTGCTCTTCAGGAAATGTTTCCCGAATCTCACTCTTGTCAGATTCAGCGAGGCTGGGGTTTTCGAGACGAGAGAGATGATCAGCCGCAAGATTCTCTGCTCCTTTCTTATCACGAATTTCAACATCGAACTCTTGCAATAGTAGGATCCAACGAAGTAACCGTGGTTTAGCATCCTGTTTAGCGAAAAGATATCGAATAGCTGAATGATCCGTAAAAACAACCGTTTTAGAAAGGACAAGATACTGGCGAAATTTATCAAAAGCGAATACCACGGCTAGTAATTCCTTTTCAGTGGTAGTGTAGTTTTCTTGAGCAGGATTCATGGTTTTGCTAGCATAGTATATTGGCTGAAAGTGTTTGTTAAGCCTTTGGCCTAATACTGCTCCAACAGCATAATCACTAGCATCGCACATGATTTCAAAGGGTAACTCCCAGTTAGGGGTAACCATAATTGGAGCTTGGGTGAGTTCCTGCTTCAATAGATCGAATGCGTCCTTGCACTCTTGAGAGAAGTCGAACGGGGCATCCTTCATGAGTAACTGAGTCATTGGTTTAGCTACCTTTGAGAAATCCTTAATGAATCTCCTATAGAAGCCAGCATGACCCAAAAAACTACGGATTGCCTTGACAGTTGTTGGATAGGGAAGTTTGGATATAGCTTCAATTTTTGCCCGGTCTACTTCGATTCCACTTCCTGAAATTTTGTGCCCCAGCACAATCCCTTCTTTTACCATAAAGTGGCACTTTTCCCAGTTTAGTACCAAGTTGGTCTCCTCACAACGTTTGAGCATTTTCTCAAGGTTAGCAAGACAGCGATCAAAAGAGTTCCCAAAGACTGAAAAATCATCCATAAAGACCTCCATGCTGTCTTCCATTAACTCATGGAAGATTGCCGTCATGCAGCGCTGGAAAGTGGCGGGGGCGTTACATAGTCCAAAGGGCATTCGCTTGTAGGCGAAGGTGCCATATGGGCATGTAAACGTGGTCTTTTCTTGGTCCTCAGGAGCGATAGGGATTTGGAAATACCCTGAGAACCCATCTAGGAAGCAGTAGTACTCATGCCCTGCTAACCTTTCCAACATTTGGTCGATAAATGGGAGAGGGAAATGATCTTTTCGGGTTGCATCATTCAACTTCCTATAATCGATGCACACACGCCATCCAGTTACTGTTCGTTGAGGTACTAACTCATCCTTATCGTTCTTCACCACCGTCATTCCTCCCTTTTTTGGTACAACCTGTACAGGACTTACCCATGGACTGTCCGAAATCGGGTAAATTAGTCCTGCATCTAGGAGCTTAATGACTTCCTTCTTTACGACTTCCTTTATGTTGGGATTTACTCGCCTTTGAGGTTGCACGCTGGGTTTATAATCCTCCTCCATGAGGATTTTATGCGTACAAAAGGTAGAGTCAATACCCTTGATATCGGCTACACTCCATGCTATAACTCCTTTATAATTTTTTAAAACTCCTAAGAGTTTATTCTTTTGTTCACTTTTCAAAGAAGAGCTTATGATTACCGGAAGTTGATCTTTCCCTTGAAGGAAAGCATATTCAAGGTTGGTTGGGAGTTCCTTGAGTTCTACCGCAGGTGGCTCAATAATGGAAGGTTTAAGTTTGTTCTCGGGCTTACGAAGCTCAAGCTGTTCGATTTCTTGTCTGGGATAGAAGGAGACTGCATTCACATCCATAGCTTTCTCCTCCTCTAAGATGGGTAAGAAAGCTTCATCTCGCAACCAACCAGCTTCCACCTGTTCATCTACACAATTATCAATCTCGTCGGATAATTCATCGATTTCTTCGATGAAATACAGTTGATTATCTGCTTCGAGAGAAAGATTCATTGTGTCCTTGATGTCGAAGGTTAAGCTATCGGCCCCCACTCGTAAGGTTAGTTTGCCGTCATGAACATCAATAACAGCACGAGAAGTTGCAAGGAAGGGTCTTCCTAGAATGATGGGAACAAGATCATCTTCTTCCATCTCTAGGATGACGAAGTCAACTGGAAATTTAAACTTCCCAACCTTAACCAGCACATTCTCGCATATTCCTAAGGGGTATTTGACTGATCTATCGGCCAGTTGGATGCTCATACGGGTTGGTTTCAACCCAGAGTACCCTAGCTTGAGGAACAGGGAATGCGGCATAAGATTGATGCTTGCTCCTAAGTCGGCTAAAGCATTTTTGACTGAAAGAGATCCAATTGAACAGGGCAAGGTGAAACTACCTGGGTCGTCCACCTTCTTTGGTAGCCCTCGTTGGGTCACCACAGAACATTCTTCTCCTAAGGTTACAAGACCCTCGAGCCCTTTCCTGTTGGTGAGCAGCCTCTTGAAGTATGCACTATATTTGGGCATATGATAACACGCATCAAGAAGGGGTATGGTGACGACCGAATTCTTCAAATATGACAGGAATCTTTTATTATCACTTTCGACCTTTTGATTCTTGAGGCGAGATGGGTATGGGACTTTAAGGGGCTGTTTGGCAGGAGTAGGTGGGGATGGAGTTACCGGAGGGGTTTTCTCGGGATTTTCGTCGTTCACATTATCGTTCTCCTCATGAGGGGTGTTGGGTTCCATGGCGTTAGATGGTTGAGCTGGGTAGGGTGGATCCTTAGTAGTTGTTCCAGCACGAGTGGTGATGGCGAGTAAAGGATCTCTTTGTGGTTTGCCAAGGCTGTCGAGAGTGGCGTTGAGTTCTGCGAATTTGGCCTTTACGTTGGTTTGTTGGCTATTGATAAAGTCGTCAAGACCATTTAGTTGCAGATTCTTTTCAAACGTGAAATGCCCGAGATCATCCTCAAAAGTGCTCCTAACCTGATAGTCAGGACATTCTCCTCCTCCCTCTTCTCTCACAAGATTTCCCCAAGGGGTGAAATCATTGTTTTGGTA
Organism: Artemisia tridentata subsp. tridentata; assembly: GCA_021014915.2. Taxonomy (NCBI): domain Eukaryota; kingdom Viridiplantae; phylum Streptophyta; class Magnoliopsida; order Asterales; family Asteraceae; genus Artemisia; species Artemisia tridentata. Next base: position 80,238,343 of record CP139502.1, read on the forward strand.
GAAAGTTAAGAGCGAAGGATCATCGAAGATGTCGTGGCTTGACAAGCATGCTTGTTCGGTGGTGGTATCATCTTCGCATTCCTCTACTTCATGCGGGCCACCACATTGATCACAGATCAAGTATGGGTTTGATAACCGCTTAGTTGGTTGCGACTTGTCTAGATAAGATACCTGATCATTCAATCTACTCACCCGGCTAGCAAAAGGAGGCTCTTTCATGATCTTGGAAACGCTCATGATCGAATCGGGTTCATCCCAGGTATCGTCTTGATCATTCGCGTATTCCTCAATTCTATTCCATCCTTCCTCAACGCTTAGTTTGGCTATTTTTCCTTTTGATGAATTATTAATGCCCAATTGGTCGTTTTTGGAGACACTGTCATAAAAGATTTGGACAAGAAGCCAGAGTTCAATGCCATGATGAGGGACCTGTCTAATTAGATCCTTGAATCTAACCCAAGATTTGTGAATAGGTTCCGCGGGTTCAACATGGAAGCGGAGGATTTCGTCTCTCAACTTTGAAGTTCTTCCTATGGGAAAGAATTTCTCATAGAATTTTGAGATAAGCTGTTCCCATGTGAAGATAGATTCGGAAGGAAGTTGGTTATACCAGTCTCCGGCTCTTTCATGAAGGGTAAGGGGAAAGAATCGCAACCGGGAGGTATCTCTAGTGGCTCCGTCCGTGTGGAGGGTATCCACTATTTTCAGGAAGTCCTTGATGTGTTGGATTGGATCTTCAGTTTTCAATCCGTGAAACTTGCATACACTTTGGACCAGCCAAATATCAGTTGCACGCAAGACCCCATCCGTGTGTTCATTTGGAAAAACGATAGCATTGGAAAAACCACGAGGGGTGGGAGAAGAGTAGTCCTTGAGACATTTGGGGATTGGGATTTCGGGAACTTCCATATCGTGATTGGGTTGAGGGCTAGGAGGTGTAGAATGATGATTGGATTCTTCCTCGGAGAGGGCATCATCAAAATTGATCGTGGATGGTTCAACCGCTTGGTGGAGTCGCCTTAATTTATGCATTTCCCTTTCGGGTTCAGCATAGGGTGTGGCAAGAGTCTTTACCGAACTTCGGCTCCTAGTGATTCTAAGATTAGGGGGGTCATCATCCAAGATTAGGGAATATCCTCCTAAAGTGCGGGCTCTAGGAGGTGGTGGTGGTTGTTGTGGTGGTGGGTTGTGGGGTTAAGGATATTGCCATCTTCCATGATGTCGGATGGTATGGTTACGAACAAAGACACGAAGAAAATAGATAGACTAAAGAAAACCTAGAAAAATAAAATAAAAATCTCACTAGAAAGGAATCTAGTGAGTAGACCTAATAGAAATAAAAATTCAACCTAAACAATAACTATTCCCCGGCAGCGGCGCAAAAAACTTGATGCGTGGTTTTGTAACCTTACAACAGGTTTTACCTCTCGAGGGATCTCAAGAGGCTTACAACCCCACCAGGCAGTGTACCTGACCGATGTAGTATAGTGTAGTGGTAAGTACGGGGAATTGATCGTTCTCCACAGGGAATAGTGTTCGTTAGGTGTGAAAGGCTACTCTAATTAGGTCTAAGGGTCGAGGAAGATTCTTTTTATGTTTTTATAGTTTTTATGAAAGCAAGTAAAATCTCGGTTTTGAAGGAGTGGGCGGAATTAGTTGCTAGTCAACTAACCCAAATTACTACAAATGCAAATAAAATAAAATAACAAAAATGAAATGTGGTGAGAAACTTATGTGTAGAGAAATGTGTTTACTTAGATTTCCTTACTCCCTAACTATCTTTTACCGGTTAATTAGTGTGTATTAGTTGCGTGGATGACGGTGTGTATTCCTTAATACCATTCGTGGGGTGGCGTACTTACTTCCCCAAACTCTACAAGCTCCTACTTCACTCCTATGTCGAGCCGGCTAGGAAGCTCCTAACATGGGATCACTAGAATTCGCTTGTGCATTAAATACAACCATAAAAACCTTTAGTACGCATTTGGTTCATGTTTCTTAAGACGTTCAAGCAAGTTACCGAATAGGAAGTTAGCCAGTTTTCTTAAGCCTAACATAGATAAACAATCATCCAATACAACTAACAACACATTAACAACCAATAATCAATAGCTAGGTTTCATTAGATCTAAGCAAACACAAGATAAAATTAGCCTAACATGTTAAACAAAAGACAAGCATAAGATAGAATCAAACAACACATAGACATATTGAATGATTAATTGATAACTTATCTTTCAATGAAACATGGAAGATCTCAAGGCAAAAAGCCCTGAAAAAGTAGCTAAAATCGTCTTAGGGTTTTATCCCAAAATTCCACACACTAAGCTCTCTCCTAATGACAAAAAATTAGAAAACTATATATAGACTTTGGCATCTGACGGCGTCACCTTATGGATTGTGACGCCGTCACCTCGCCGCTTTTAGGGTTCTCGGATGACCATCTTGACGCCGTCCCTCTTTAATTCTCCAAAATCCGTTCTGGCCTATCAAGGCTTGACGCCCTCACCTCTTGAACGTGACGCCGTCCCCTTATGAATTAAGCCGTGACGCCCTTGATTTAGTTAAAGCGTGACGCCGTCAGAATTCACATGCTAACTCACTGGCCCGTCATGAGTAAATTTCACATCCCACTTTTCTTGCCAAGGCATGACGCCGTCAAGAGATGATTCTGACGCCGACAAAGGTAAATTTCAGCCGATTTTGAGACTTTGTCGTATTCTTCACTTTAATGCTCCAAAAACGTCCAAAATGCCTCCTTTTCCAGATTTCTCCTCAAAAGTACCTAAAATGACAAAAGGAACGATTTAGGGCGATATTTGATCAAATAAATACGATTTCGGGCTTAAATGACCCCTTAAAAGCGGTACACTTTTCGCCTCATCGAACGGGGCAACCTTCATGAGTAACTGAGTCATTGGTTTAGCTACCTTTGAGAAATCCTTAATGAATCTCCTATAGAAGCCAGCATGACCCAAAAAACTACGGATTGCCTTGACAGTTGTTGGATAGGGAAGTTTGGATATAGCTTCAATTTTTGCCCGGTCTACTTCGATTCCACTTCCTGAAATTTTGTGCCCCAGCACAATCCCTTCTTTTACCATAAAGTGGCACTTTTCCCAGTTTAGTACCAAGTTGGTCTCCTCACAATGTTTGAGCATTTTCTCAAGGTTAGCAAGACAGCGATCAAAAGAGTTCCCAAAGACTGAAAAATCATCCATAAAGACCTCCATGCTGTCTTCCATTAACTCATGGAAGATTGCCGTCATGCAGCGCTGGAAAGTGGCGGGGGCGTTACATAGTCCAAAGGGCATTCGCTTGTAGGCGAAGGTGCCATACGGGCATGTAAACGTGGTCTTTTCTTGGTCCTCAGGAGCGATAGGGATTTGGAAATACCCTGAGAACCCATCTAGGAAGCAGTAGTACTCATGCCCTGCTAACCTTTCCAACATTTGGTCGATAAATGGGAGAGGGAAATGATCTTTTCGGGTTGCATCATTCAACTTCCTATAATTGATGCACACACGCCATCCAGTTACTGTTCGTTGAGGTACTAACTCATCCTTATCATTCTTCACCACCGTCATTCCTCCCTTTTTTGGTACAACCTGTACAGGACTTACCCATGGACTGTCCGAAATCGGGTAAATTAGTCCTGCATCTAGGAGCTTAATGACTTCCTTCTTTACGACTTCCTTTATGTTGGGATTTACTCGCCTTTGAGGTTGCACTCTGGGTTTATAATCCTCCTCTATGAGGATTTTATGCGTACAAAAGGTAGAGTCAATACCCTTGATATCGGCTACACTCCATGCTATAACTCCTTTATATTTTTTTAAAACTCCTAAGAGTTTATCTTTTTGTTCACTTTTCAAGGAGGAGCTTATGATTACCGGAAGTTGATCTTCTCCTTGAAGGAAGGCATATTCAAGGTTGTTCGGGAGTTCCTTGAGTTCTAACGTGGGTGGCTCGATGATGGAAGGTTTAAGTTTGTTCTCGGGTTTACGAAGCTCAAGCTGTTCGATTTCTTGTCTGGGATAGAAGGAGACTGCATTCACATCCATAGCCTTTTCCTCCTCTAAGATGGGTAAGAAAGCTTCATCTCGCAACCAACCAGCTTCCACCTGTTCATCTACACAATTATCAATCTCGTCGGATAGTTCATCGATTTCTTCGATGAAATACAGTTGATTATCTGCTTCGAGAGAAAGATTCATAGTGTCCTTGATGTCGAAGGTTAAGCTATCGGCCCCCACTCGTAAGGTTAGTTTGCCGTCATGAACATCAATAACAGCACGAGAAGTTGCAAGGAAGGGTCTTCCTAGAATGATGGGCACAAGATCATCTTCTTCCATTTCTAGGATGACGAAGTCAACTGGAAATTTAAACTTCCCTACCTTAACCAGCACATTCTCGCATATTCCTAAGGGGTATTTGACTGATCTATCGGCCAGTTGGATGCTCATACGGGTTGGTTTCAGCCCAGAATACCCTAGCTTGAGGAACAGGGAATGCGGCATAAGATTGATGCTTGCTCCTAAGTCGGCTAAAGCATTTTTGACTGAAAGAGATCCAATTGAACAGGGCAAGGTGAAACTACCTGGGTCGTCCACCTTCTTTGGTAGCCCTCGTTGGGTCACCACAGAACATTCTTCTCCTAAGGTTACAAGACCCTCGAGTCCTTTCCTGTTGGTGAGCAGCCTCTTGAAGTATGTACTATATTTGGGCATATGATAACATGCATCAAAAAGGGGTATGGTGACGACCGAATTCTTCAAATATGACAGGAATCTTTTATTATCACTTTCGGCCTTTTTATTCTTGAGGCGAGATGGGTATGGGACTTTAAGGGGCTGTTTGGCAGGAGTAGGTGGGGATGGAGTTACCGGAGGGGTTTGCTCGGGATTTTCGTTGTTCACATTATCGTTCTCCTCATGAGGGGTGTTGGGTTCCATGGCGTTAGATGGTTGAGCTGGGTAGGGTGGATCCTTAGTAGTTGTTCCAGCACGAGTGGTGATGGCGAGTAAAGGATCTCTTTGCGGCTCGCCAAGGCCGTCGAGAGTGGCGTTGAGTTCTGCGAATTTGGCCTTTACGTTGGTTTGTTGGCTATTGATAAAGTCGTCAAGACCATTTAGTTGCAGATTCTTTTCAAACGTGAAATGCCCGAGATCATCCTCAAAAGTGCTCCTAACCTTATAGTCAGGATATTCTCCTCCTCCCTCTTCTCTCACAAGATTTCCCCAAGGGGTGAAATCATTGTTTTGGTAGAAAGTTAAGAGCGAAGGATCATCGAAGATGTCGTGGCTTGACAAGCACGCTTGTTCGGTGGTGGTATCATCCTCGCATTCCTCCACTTCATGCGGGCCGCCACATTGATCACAGATCAAGTATGGGTTTGATAACCGCTTAGTTGGTTGCGACTTGTCTAGATAAGATACCTGATCATTCAATCTACTCACCCGGCTAGCAAAAGGAGGCTCTTTCATGATCTTGGAAACGCTCATGATCGAATCGGGTTCATCCCAGGTATCGTCTTGATCATTCGCGTATTCCTCAATTCTATTCCATCCTTCCTCAACGCTTAGTTTGGCTATTTTTCCTTTTGATGAATTATTAATGCCCAATTGGTCGTTTTTGGAGACACTGTCATAAAAGATTTGGACAAGAAGCCAGAGTTCAATGCCATGATGAGGGACCTGTCTAATTAGATCCTTGAATCTAACCCAAGATTTGTGAATAGGTTCTGCTGGTCCAACTTGGAAGCGGAGGATTTCGTCTCTCAACTTTGAAGTTCTTCCTATGGGAAAGAATTTCTCATAGAATTTTGAGATAAGCTGTTCCCATGTGAAGATGGATTCAGAAGGAAGTTGGTTATACCAGTCTCCGGCTCTTTCATGAAGGGTGAAGGGAAAGAATCGCAACCGGGAGGTATCTCTAGTGGCTCCGTCCGTATGGAGGGTATCCACTATTTTCAGGAAGTCCTTGATGTGTTGGATTGGATCTTCAGTTTTCAATCCGTGAAACTTGCATACACTTTGGACCAGCCAAATATCAGTTGCACGCAAGACCCTATCCGTGTGTTCATTTGGAAAAACGATAGCATTGGAAAAACCACGAGGGGTGGGAGAAGAGTAGTCCTTGAGACATTTGGGGATTGGGATTTCGGGAACTTCCATATCGTGATTGGGTTGAGGGCTAGGAGGTGTAGAATGATGATTGGATTCTTCCTCGGAGAGGGCATCATCAAAATTGATCGTGGATGGTTCAGCCGCTTGGTGGAGTCGCCTTAATTTATGCATTTCCCTTTCGGGTTCAGCATAGGGTGTGGCAAGAGTCTTTATCGAGCTTCGGCTCCTAGTGATTCTAAGATTAGGGGGGTCATCATCCAAAATTAGGGAATATCCTCCTAAAGTGCGGGCTCTAGGAGGTGGTTGTGGTTGTTGTGGTGGTGGGTTGTTGTGGTTAAGGATATTACCATCTTCCATGATGTCGGATGGTATGGTTACGAACAAAGACACGAAGAAAATAGATAGACTAAAGAAAACCTAGAAAAATAAAATAAAAATCTCACTAGAAAGGAATCTAGTGAGTAGACCTAATAGAAATAAAAATTCAACCTAAACAATAACTATTCCCCGGCAGCGGCGCCAAAAACTTGATTGCGTGGTTTTGTAACCTTACAACAGGTTTTACCTCCCGAGGGATCTCAAGAGGCTTACAACCCCACCAGGCAGTGTACCTGACCGATGTAGTATAGTGTAGTGGTAAGTACGGGGGATTGATCGTTCTCCACAGGGAATAGTGTTCGTTAGGTATGAAAGGCTACTCTAATTAGGTCTAAGGGTTGAGGAAGATTCTTTTTTATGTTTTTATAGTTTTTATGAAAGCAAGTAAAATCTCGGGTTTGAAGGTGTGGGCGGAATTAGTTGCTAGTCAACTAACCCAAAATTACTACGGATGCAAATAAAATAAAATAACAAAAATGAAAATGTGGTGAGAAACTTATGTGTAGAGAAATGTGTTTACTTAGATTTCCTTACTCCCTAACTATCTTTTACCGGTTAATTAGTGTGTATTAGTCGCGTGGATGACGGGTGTATTCCTTAATACCATTCGTGGGGTGGCGTACTTACTTCCCCAACTCTACAAGCTCCTACTTCACTCCTATGTCGAGCCGGCTAGGAAGCTCCTAACATGGGATCACTAGAATTCGCTTGTGCATTAAATACAACCATAAAAACCTTTAGTACGCGTTTGGTTCATGTTTCTTAAGACGTTCAAGCAAGTTACCGAATAGGAAGTTAGCCAGTTTTCTTAAGCCTAACATAGATAAACAATCATCCAATACAACTAATAACACACTAACAACCAATAATCAATAGCTAAGTTTCATTAGATCTGAGCAAACACAAGATAAATTTAGCCTAACATGTTAAACAAAAGACAAGAATAAGATAGAATCAAACAACACATAGACATATTGAATGATTACTTGATAACTTATCTTTCAATGAAACATGGAAGATCTCAAGGCAAAAAGCCCTGAAAAAGTAGCTAAAATCGTCTTAGGGTTTTATCCCAAAATTCCACACACTAAGCTCTCTTTAATGACAAAAAATTAGAAAACTATATATAGATTTTTGGATCTGACGGCGTCACCTTATGGAGTGTGACGCCGTCACCTCGCCGCTTCTAGGGTTCCCGGATGACCTTCTTGACGCCGTCCCTCTTTAGCTCTTCAAAAATCCATTCTGGCTTATCAAGGCTTGACGCCGTCGAACCATGAACGTGACGCCGTCCCCTTATGATTTAAGCCGTGACGCCCTTGATCAAGTTAAAGCGTGACGCCGTCAGAATTCACATGCTATTTTCACTGGCTTATCATGAGTAAATTTCACGTCCAACTTTTCTTGCCAAAGCATGACGCCGTCTAGAGTAAATCTTGACGCCGTCAAGAGTAACTTTTAGCCGATTTTTGAGACTTTGCCGTTTTCTTCACTTTAATGCTCCAAAAACGTCCAAAATGCCTCCTTTTCCAGATTTCTCCTCAAAAGTACCTAAAATGACAAAAGGAACGATTTAGGGCAATATTTGATCAAATAAATACGATTTAAGGCTTAAATGACCCCTTAAAAGCGGTACACTTTTCGCTTCATCATTTGGTAACACAAAAGTTACGGGGAGTTAAGATGGTTAGACCTATACCCCGAAATGCTCCCAGCATAGAAGCCTATGGTTCCATCTTGTTGAAGGTCTTTTTCTCTATTTTATTTCATGGTATTAAAGCCAACAAACAAGAGAATTAGGGTGTTAAAAATTACATTCTTGGACCACTATTAAATAATACAAAAATATATGTCCATGACCAAGTTTCTATGATAAATGCTATAAACAAACAGTTGCACATGCTAGTCCAATGAGAATGCTTTCTCATCCATTGACCCACTACCATCAGGACCGAATTCAAACTTCTTCATTTTTATTTGAAAGATCCTCTATGATCTTCACCTGTTCTTGTGGTAAATTCTGAATGGTGCTTATGCTTCTGCTCTTGTTGCAGCTTTTCTTTTGGATCATTTCTTTTATGGTTCTTGAACCTTTGCAGATGCACTTGTTGCAAATTGTTTGCCTTTACTATCGTTAACCAAATTTGCATTTGTTTGCTGAGATCCATCCACCAAACCAACTCTGAAACCTTGTTCTTCTTGTTGAGATCCTTCCACAAAACTTGCATATTTGTCAATAATTTGTTCTAGATTCCGGTTGATTGCTGATTCGTGTGCCTGCACATTACAATTTATTGTTTGCACATTCATGTTGAAGGGTTCCATGTCAAATGAATCATCTTGAGTCCAGTCATAGTTATAGTAGTCATCCTATGCTCCTATTCTTTTTCATCCCTTAATCTAGCCACATGTTCCTTTCTATTCTTGCCTCCTCTTCCATTGTCAACCTCAATGATTCTTCATCAAGCATCTATTGATGAGCTTGTTCATCAGCAACCCTCTTCTCATTTTCTTCAATGATCAGCTGCTCCATGTACTCATGTTCAACACTTTTTCCTTATTTCATCCTCATTCATTATTTTTCATCCAATAAATCAATTTGTTAAACAAGTTTAACTATTAATCCTTTAAAGCCATTTCATTATCAAAAAAACTAAGAACACCAAAAAAGATATTCATTACCTCATCATCTACTAGTACATTTCTTCCACTCCTGCCACCACCCCTACCACATACACAACATCTCCTACCACTTACACTACCTCTTCTAACAATACCACCACCTCTTCTACCATTGTCATCACCCCTTCCATCACTTCCATCACCGTTCCAACACTGCCATAACCTCTGCCATCGTTGAATCACCACTGCCATCACCTCTGTCACCACTAGGACCTACTCTGACTCCCCTTGACCCTCTACCACCACCTTTTGTAAAAGCATAACACCCATAATCAGGAACCTTCTTTATACTAGGTGCTCTATTCACTCTCGGGACTTTGGAAACATGTTCTTTATCATAATTAGACTTGTTGTGTCATGTGGATTGACAATTACTACAAGACATATTTCTGCCACCCACCCTGCTAATTACTTGAGAATTGTTCTTAGACTAAGCTTTAACCCTCTTTTTCCTAGGCCTCCTTGGCATCTTCCTCATTATTGTTGGCATTAGGGGTTGAAGCTCACTTCTTTTACAAACTGTACTTCCAAACATTGGTTTTCCACATTTATTTGCTTTATCTGACCTACCTTAGTGTAAAAGTGTTGTTCAACTGTGGATGATGTTGCACTCCAAAACATTCATTGTAAGTGCAGACCATTGAATTTCCTTTTAAAGTTTGCATATACATGCCTTGTACATTCCATATGTTCAGCATTTGGCAACCAATCAAAGATATCGTCTAATAATCATTGTTTCAATCAAACATATTTATATAAGTATAAATGAAACATATTTAGATAAGTATACCGTTAAAAGTTAATGTTACCTTATGTGCATCAAATATTATTATTAATCCACTTCTTTGCTGCAAATTGAGATCATCATGTAACAATGACAAAAACCAACACCAACAATCATTGTTTTCAACCTTCCCAACTGCCCATGCAATTGGATACTCTTATTATTTGCAAACCTCCACATTATTGTGAGTAACTCTCCTCTACAAGCATATTTTAGAACGCAACCATCCAATCCTATAATTGTTCTACAACATGCTAGCCAACCGTCTTTTGCACCCTTAAATATATATATATATATATATATATATATATATATATATATATATATATATATATATATATATATATATATATATATATATATATATATATATATATGTATATATATATATATATATATCCTTCTAAAATAATTGCTACCACTTTCTGCTTCTACATCTAGTCTGCAAGTAAACCCTAGATTTAAATCAAGATCAACCTGCCTATAATCCCACAACATTCCATAATGATTTCTCAAACCAACTTTAAAATTATAAAGTAACCTCTGTTTAGCTCTATTGCATTGTCCAATGCTGACATTAATGAGAAACTTTTTTCTGTATGTCGGCTTTCATCTTCAAATAAGGGATGAATCGGTCTAAAATGGTTTCATTTGCATATTGATGTGCTATCCATTTGTATATCACTAATGACGCAAGGCTGTAATTTCTAGAGCACTTTTGTTCAAGTTTTAGTAATTTGATTTGGAAAGAATTTTTAGAAGTTATCCAGAATGCCCATAATCTAAAAACACAAACATGTTGTTTTGTTTCACTTGTTATCTTACATTTAGTCCACCTAGGTGATCGAGAACTACTAATAACATCAAATAAGTAATATATTTACTTATCACTTATCGCATGCAAATTGCTCATTTATTATGCTTTTATACCTGAAATGGAAATGTAGCACCATGTATTTGAGCCCCTATGGAACAGAAGTTTTGCTCTCCATTCTAATTATGCCCCTTATAAGAGCCTATGTGTGTAGCAGTAAGGGCTACTTCTGCATAAAGGTAGGGTGTTTGCAAGTGGGAAATGTAGTTAGAGTGGGAGATTTCTTCATGGTTGCCTAGGTCCTAGCTTCATGTCCTATATGCTGCTAGCCTAGAAGAATGGTGAATAACACAAGTCATGTATTGAGTCATGCATTGTTTCCTGCTCATGGTGAGAACCTGTATGTCTTAGTCTGTATTAGACTCATTGGGATTGTCCTTTAGGTCTTTGAGTCTTGTAACTGATACAAACTTTATTGTTATTAATATAATTCACCATTTCACCAAAAAATATATATCTGAATTGATACTTCATTGCTTAAGTTTATGATTCTCAGTATTTATGGAGCAATTTTGAAAAATACATGAAAAACAACGGGATTTGGAGCTAAATTGAAGAATTTGAATGCATTCTGCAAAGAGCACATGGCGTATCCGGTTCTGGTGATACATGTTAGCTTTAAAGTTTTGTCATATGTCGGAATTGCATAGTTTGTAAATACGAGGACTAGTCTTGCCAATAAGGCAAAGATATCTTTGTATAAATACCCTCCTAGTTGTGTAGGAGGGTTTGGGATTCACAGGTTATTCTTTTGGAGGTGTATATGTTTTCTCTGCTTCTCTCACTAGAAAACATATACACCTCCGCCAATCTATTAATAAGATCATGCTTAATCGTTATCTAGTGTTTTCCCCACCTCCATGTCATGGATCTTGGTCTTTACAATTGGTATCATGAGCTAACCGGGTGGCTAACGTGTTGTTCTTAAGGTGATATATGTGATTTATGCTGTGTTCTTTCTCGTTAATGTTCATAAGTAGTGTTCAGAAGTTTTTTTTGTGTTCGGTTGTGATCCATTGCTACTCACTGTTACGTTTTTATCATAAATACGTGATCTAGTGGGTTTCTTTCTTAAATCATTCGCAAGAATCATAAGTAAAGGTGTGTTGTTTAGTGATTTAACGAGAAGGTTGTTATGGTCTCTTAGTTTTCTAGCCGATTATTGCTCTTCAAGGTTAGATTTTTGTGTTGTTCTATGTTCTTGGATCGACTGGAAATCTTTGAAGATTGAGAATGATGTGTTTTTGGAATTGATTGGTTATTTTATTGAGAATAATCATTGTTTAAGTGAGATATTGGTCAAGTTGTTGAAAAGGTGTAAGGGATATTAGCAACTTGTGGAAAAGTTGTCAGCAAGTAGTGAAAAGGTGTAAGGTTTCACGTGGGAAGGTAATCAAAAGTGGGTATAAGTTGAAATTTCTCGCAATTCAACTTTGGTCTCGCAATTGCCAAGCCTCTCGCAATTACTACTGCTCTCGGAATTGCTCTCTCGCAATTGGACTGCTATCTTTCGCAATTACTGTTGCCTTCTCGCAATTCATCTGCTTTCGCAATTGAAGTACTGCTGTCGCAATTGGAGCATTTTATCGCAATTGGGGTATCGCAATTCAGTTATTGACTCGCAATTCCACTGCTTTCGCAATTGTACTTGTTCTATCGCAATTGGTCTCGCAATTCAACCTTCATCTCGCAATTGCAAAAAAAAAAACAAAAAAAACAAAACAAAAAAAACAAAAAAAAAAAAATTGGTCTCGCAATTCAACCTTCATCTCGCAATTGAGTAAAATTTAAATTTGAGGATTGACTTAACGGTCCATTTTTACGCGAGATTCAAATTCTGGTACAAAGGTGAAAATTTTGGCCTAAAATTCAAATTTTTTGGCCAAAATTCAAATTTTTCGGGGAATTTTTGGCGTAAAAATTTCTTAAACTTAAATTTTTCCAGCATCATTAGAATGTCATTTTATGGCATATCTCACAACAAAATCACAAATGATATTATCGGACTGCACCTTCAACATCACCACGTTTAGCCAAAAAGATCATGATCATGATTCACAATCAAATGACAATGGTTAAATTATCAGCTGTGGCTACAAGGATGATGATTCCTTATTACTTATTTGAAGTTGAAGTGGAATATCACGGGTGCGTGTACTTAGTATCTTGAAGATTTCGCAAATCTGACCCTTTCGCATTTGGTTGAACTCTTTTGCAATTGGTTGAACTTTTTCGCAAGTCCCTTTCGCAATTGGTCCCTTTTCGCAGTTGGTTGGTTGCATGATTCTTCAAGATCCTTGCTCGATCTTAAACGGCTCTCAGAGCATTCAATGATTATGTCTTGATTTATCTAGTTTTCATAGGTCAAGGGGTGGACGGACGAAGACCTAGTTAACTATCACTCAAAGGAGATACGTTGTAGTACTCAGTGTCACACAAAGATGTGGATAATTCAAGAGATGTTCATATACTATTAAGGAAGGATGGATGGGTATATGAAACGACCTATGCTTTAAGGAGTTACGTTGTAGTGCTCAGTATAGGTACTTAGTCATACAACAGTGCAAGTTTAAGTCACAAGTTTGGGTTATTCTACTTCAGTCTCAAGTTCGTCATGGTGGGTTTTCTCCATCAGTAGTCACTACATGAAGCCGTTGTTTTTAATACAGGAGGTTAGATTGGCTATATCGACATCTTCTCACGGACTGATATGATTCCTGATAAAGGGCTTCCAGTTTGTATTTCACGTACACAACATTATGCTGATTCCGATGAATCGTAACCAGCAGGGGAGAGAAATGTGTAAATTCCAGTGATGATGATGATGGAACTATCCTGGAGAAAGAAAAGTGCATTTCCGGATCTTAATTGATTCTGGTGCTACGGTTACAACTTTGGGGGAGAGAAATCATTAGACAAGTTACCCGTGATCAACGATATGGGTCAACTTGTTACTTTGAAGATTACCATTTCATGTGTACGTTAAGGGCTGACCTCTCATGGGAAAAATAACTGGGATGCATTTGGTGAGATAAAGATGTTGATACTATATTCCCCCGAACATATTCAGGGCACTCATAAAATGAGATTGTCAGTTTGGGGGAGAGCGCTAATTAGGGGAGAGCACTCAGGGCACACTGAATTAAACCCTAATTAGATCTGCTCACATGGTTCGTCTGCAAGTAAAGAAATGACAGCTGAGAAGATCATTCAAGCTGAACGAAGTAATGAAGTTTGAAGATCATTCTCTGTACTTATGGTTTACATTTTACTTGTAGGGAACGTTGTAAGCAATTCTCATATGACATCACTTTGGGGAGAGATTGTTAGCTTTAAAGTTTTGTCATATGTCGGAATTGCATAGTTTGTAAATACGAGGACTAGTCTTGCCAATAAGGCAAAGATATCTTTGTATAAATACCCTCCTAGTTGTGTAGGAGGGTTTGGGATTCACAGGTTATTCTTTTGGAGGTGTATATGTTTTCTCTGCTTCTCTCACTAGAAAACATATACACCTCCGCCAATCTATTAATAAGATCATGCTTAATCGTTATCTAGTGTTTTCCCCACCTCCATGTCATGGATCTTGGTCTTTACAATACAACGTATTAATACTTGGAATTAAACCTTCAAGGTCATAAGTGTCATATAGATCATAATCTTCATCCTCGGGTAAACTAGCATCATATGCACCCCTACTAGTCATGAAACGAGAGGTCTCATCATAAACATTTTCGACTTCATCATCACTATCACTATCCGAAATAACCAAATTCCCAACCTTAAAAAACGGATTACCTACATTGTTTCCTATGTGTCCCACGTTAGTCTTCTTTTGCATAGGAAGTGGCTTCTCATCATCACCCAGAAGTACAAGCTTCCCCTCAATTATAACATATTTTTAAATATATAATTTAAAAATATGTTATTATGTTTCTATACGGCGTATTGATTTCTTTGATACGTCGTATCAGTCTTGATCATAGTATACGTATTCTGAGAAATTGGGATACTACGTATTGTTGTTTGAGGTTGGATACGGTATGTAGTTTCTGTATACGGCGTATTAGTTGAACAGTAACACCAAAAATATTTTCTTTTCGCATTTAGGTCTTATTACTTGTACTAATAGTTTTTGTTTGATTTCAGACTAAGTATGAAAATAATTG
Organism: Artemisia tridentata subsp. tridentata; assembly: GCA_021014915.2. Classification (NCBI taxonomy): domain Eukaryota; kingdom Viridiplantae; phylum Streptophyta; class Magnoliopsida; order Asterales; family Asteraceae; genus Artemisia; species Artemisia tridentata. Next base: position 80,253,358 of record CP139502.1, read on the forward strand.
CACAGGGCGAATTCATGGACATCATGAACATTGACACGGATTTGTTCGGTTACGAGATAACAATTGAAGATGGATTTCATAGCCTTCACATGATCGCACTGAACTTATTCACTCACGAAATTATTGTGAACCTTAGCAAGGAAGAACAACTTCATATTAGGATGGAAGATAACCGATGGAAAGAATGGCCTACTAATGTCTCTAAATGTTGTGACCGAATCAAACAGGAAATTAATAATAGATATTGACAGAAAGGTATAGGCAAAGTAGATGACTTTCTATAAATGGGCTGAAGCAAGCTTTGAGGGTATTAATGAGATGGACGAAGAAACTAGAGGAAAAATGTGAGATATCTGGTATGCACATCTAGTTTAAGAAGGGTGTTACTACAAATTTAGCTAATCACCAACATATTACAAAAATATCATTTTGAGAAGTTGCTACCACTACTTAAATTTTCTTCATGTGCCAAAAAAGTGTCCTGCTACCCTTGGCCCAATAATTTTCTGATTAAAACTATAGTCCGATTAACCACTTAACTAAGCACAATTTGGTTGTGCAGGCCTAAAGAAGAAGAAAAAACGAATTGACCCAAATCTCTTAACATAAAGAGCATAGGCCCATATTGCCATTATCCATCAAACATATACCCCTATGGCCCTATTTAAACACAACTACCCAAAAGACATGTTTGCCAGAGACAATTTGAGATATTAGAAATGAAATAGAGAATTGAAATTCAGATAAATGAAATTGAGTTAGAAATTTATTAAATTCCACTGGTGCCAGAGAGTTGAAATAAAAAATATTTACTAATTTTTTTTCTTCTCAAACAAACATCCATAGTACAACTTTTTTTTTTTCTTTTTTTTTTTTTTTTTTTTTTTTTTTCAGAATGTTTTAAGCACCAACTGTTACACGTAATTTGATTATATAATTAACTTTAACAAAGTTCATTCTTTTATAAAATTATAACAGGAAGAAATTACAAGATAATAATAATAATAATAATAATAATAATAATAATAATAATAATAATAATAATAATAATAATAATAATAATAATAAGAGTTAATTGCAAAAATCATCCTTAAAGTTTGGCGAAATTGCAGATTTAGTCCAAATACTGGAAAATTGCAAATATCGTCCTAAAATGAAACTATTTTGCAAAATTTGGTCCCAGCTTTCTAACTCCGTTAACCGGCGTTATCTTTTGTAGCAACGTTAGTCCATTAACCAAACAAGCGTTTGCAACGTTACTCCTTTTACTAACGGCCGTTTTATTTTTCATTTTTGGTCCTTGTGATTTTTTTTTTTTTTATTTTTTTTTGAACGGCAACTTTTATTAAAAACTAGCAAGGCGCTAGAAAAATTACATAAAAATTAAATAAGGATTCTTATACCAAAACTCCTTAGAAATAAAACTAGAACAGCGGTTGGAACACCAATTAAAAGAACAAGAGACTATGTCGTCAAAAATCCTTGAACGCCTTGGAGGGACATCATCGAATAACAACCTATTCCGAAATGACCAAATAGACCACCAAGCTGTAAGGAAAACACCCTCCAGTAAAGATTTCAGCTTAGACGAAAGACGAGTAGTCCTAGTGATTATTATTATTATTATTATAAAAATTCGAAAAAACTTATAAAATTTTTTTAAAAAATTATAAAAATTCGAAAAATTTTATAAAAATTCAAAAAATTTATAAAAAATCGAAAAAATTTTAAAAATCCGAAAAATTCGAAAAAATTTATAAAAATTCTAAAAAACTTATAAAAATTCAAAAAAACTTATAAAAATTCGAAAAATTCGAAAAAATCCGAAAAATTCAAAAAAAATTATAAAAATCCTAAAAAATATTTAAAAATTCGAAAAAACTTATAAAAATTCAAAAAATTCAAAAAATTAATCAAATATTTTTTTATAAACCCTAAACTCTAAAAATGCGAAAAAATTTTAAAAATCCGAAAATTTTATAAAAATTCAAAAAAGTTATAAAATTTCGAAAAATTTATAAAAATCCGAAAAAAATTTATAATAATTCAAAAAATTTAAAAAAATTCGAAAAAATTTATAAAAATTCAAAAAAAATTTATAATAAGATTATATAAGCCTAAAAGTTTCAAAATAAGCCATAAGCCCGCTATATAAGCCGAAACAACCCCTTTATAATCATGGATACAACTACTTCTTGTTGCTACTGCTAACTATTGTGATTCCTAGTTTTGCCAAACATACTCTTGGTAGCCCATCATTTTAAACTTATATAAGGGGCACAAATGCCTCATCTCATACGAATTCGAAAATTTTTTAAAAATTCGAAAAAATTTATAAAAATTCAAAAAATTTATAAAAATTCAAAAAACTTTAAAAATCCGAAAAAATTTTAAAAATCCGAAAAAATTTATAAAAATTCTAAAAAATTTATAAAAATTCGAAAAAACTTATAAAAATTCGAAAAACTTATAAAAATCCGAAAAATTCAAAAAAATCCAAAAAATTCAAAAAAAAATTATAAAAAATTCAAAAAAATTTATAAAAATTCTAAAAAATTTATAAAAAAATTTTGATAAATTTTTTGGATTTTTTGAATTTTTATAAATTTTTTAGAATTTTTATAAATTTTTTTGAATTTTTCGGATTTTTATAAGTTTTTTCGAACTTTTATATATTTTTTGAATTTTTTGGATTTTTTTGAATTTTTCGGATTTTTATAAGTTTTTCGAATTTTTATAAGTTTTTTCGAATTTTTATAAATTTTTTAGAATTTTTATAAATTTTTTCGAATTTTTTGGATTTTTAAAATTTTTGATAAATTTTTGATAAATTTTTTGATGAATTTTTCGGGTTTATAAAAAAATTTTGATAAATTTTTTGAATTTTTTGGATTTTTGTAAGTTTTTTAGAATTTTTATAATTTTTTTTGAATTTTTCGGATTTTTTCGAATTTTTATAAGTTTTTTTGAAATTTTATAAGTTTTTTAGAATTTTTATAAATTTTTTCGAATTTTTCGGATTTTTAAAATTTTTTCGATTTTTTATAGATTTTTTGAATTTTTATAAATTTTTTCTAATTTTTATAATTTTTTTAAAATTTTTATAAGTTTTTTCGAATTTTTATAATAATAATAATAATAATCACAAGGACCAAAAATGAAAAATAAAACGGCCGTTAGTAAAAGGATTAACGTTGCAAACGCTTGTTTGGTTAATGGACTAACGTTGCCACAAAAGATAACGTCGGTTAACGGAGTTAGAAAGCTGGGACCAAATTTTGCAAAATTGTTTCATTTTAGGACGATATTTGCAATTTTTCAATATTTGGACTAAATCTGCAATTTCGCCAAACTTTAAGGACGATTTTTGCAATTAACTCTAATAATAATAAATCAGAAAAATAATCCATTTCTCGAATTTCTTCACCAAAAAAATGGAAACGGAGCTACCTAATTTACATTACTCATTTCTCTCCATTTCTCTACCAAAATCTTTATAATTCTTCATTTTTTTATTTCTCGGTCCTATTCCATCTCTCTTAATTCTTTTCCCTCTACAAAACACACCCTTAAGTGACTGAATCCTAATTTTAGTCTCATATAAACATTCGCAGCCACACAACGAAAAACGCAGCACAGTATCTGTAAGCACACACTGTTGTTCGAACAAATTAATAACATCCCTAAACAATGAAGTAGATTCGTCCCATTTTCATATACAAAAATCCCTCAATCTCTTTGGTTTTTTTCGACAAAACCGAATAACAAAATCTAACCATAGCAAAGCATGTCTTCAAGATCTTTCAAATGATGTCTCGCGTAGGTTTCGTTTGTATTTTGTTTCTTGTTTTAACCGAAAGAAAAGAAGAATGAAACATATTTGTTTTAATTTTTTCTTTAAAGTTTTTGAATATTTGAAAGAAGTTATGCTTCTTATAGATCTATGATGGTTTTTGCTCACACCACGGAAATCTTTAAAGATTAGTACTAATGATGAACAAAACTGAGATCTCGTGTTCGTTTGAATGTGAATTGGGGAGAGTAAGTGAGATTAGTGAGGTGGTGGTTTTGTTGATCTGAAGATGAGATAGTAATTGCATGTAACACGGATCGAAAGTTCTAGTGAGACGTTGAAATATCTTTTGTATATTAAAAAAGAAATTGTAAAACAACACCGTTTCAAAATAAAACTAAATTCAAAGTCAAAACGAAGCGACTTTCGCATTGACCAAGAACAGATCGCGGTAAAAACGACAATTTCCCCAAAAACAACGTCGTTTTTCGGCCATTCAAAACGACGTCGTTTTAAACACGAAATGATATATTCTATAATGATACTTTTTAATTGAAGAATTTTGGTTTGAGATATTGGTTTACAAACGTAATTGTAGTTCTTTTACAAATTTTATTTTCACGTAGTCATGGATTGGATGAGTTGTTGAGAAAAACACCAAAAGATGGTCGTCCTCAATCTTTAAAATCGGGTTTTCTCACAAAAAAGTAATCACAGATTCACAGTCGATCTTTGGTGCCCTTCTTACTGAAAAAATGTCACAGTCGATCTCGCGAGTGTGAAATTGTTATGATTTTTTTACGCGTTTATAAATGTAAGCAAGAAACTTGACAAAATTTAACAACCGAATCGGATGTCTCCTTATCCATAAGTCACTGAGATCCGAAAGAATACATAAGCCTAGGCAACACAAAAAGAATGAATTAGCGGGGATAGGAGTTGCGTGAGAGCGCATATCCTGCAATTGAGACAAGTCAACGGAAACGGATGCTTCAATTCTTTCCCTTTGTTCCTTCGACATATTATTCCCAGAAGCACCAAAATAGCACTTTAAGAGAAGCATTAAAATAGCTTTCTCGGGAATCAACCTACAGGGAAATCTTATGCATCTATTAAACAGTGCAGCACATTGAGACCAGGGGCGGAGGGAGAGTATAAATAGGGGGGGGGGGCCCTCAACAGGGGGGGGGGGGGGGGGGGGGGGGAAATAGGGGGGCGGTGCCCTCAACAAATTGGCCAAAAAAAATTTTATATAGTGCAAAATTTTGGGTTTTATCGGACAAAACTTAAATTGCCCCCAGGCAAAAAATGAAATTGCCCTCAACAAAATTTTGGGATGCTGAAAATAGGTTATTTGGTTGTAATTAGGGTGTTTGGATGCTGAAATTAGGGTGTTTGGATACTGAAATTAGGGTGTTTGGATACTGCTGTAATGCTTTTTTTTTTGGCTGATTTTGCTGTCTTTACGACAAAATTTTTTTGCCCCCCATATGCCAAAATCCTGGCTCCGCCACTGATTGAGGCTAATGCTACTACCTAGACAGAAGACAAGGACTTGATCTAGAAACATGCTGAGAAAAATATGTATATATCTATTTGTTTTTAATAGTCTCCAGAGGAACATAAGTATTTTCGAATTCTGCATGATATATTTTGATGGACTTAATTTGCTCAAACATAAATTATAAGCTAATAGCCCATTGTTAAACATATAAGCCCAAGTGATGGGTTGATGTTTGTTGATAGTATAGCCCACCTATCTTTTTCTGTTGGTTTTTTAAGCAGAAACAAGCATTTGAAAGACGGATTAGGAGTTGTGGACAGATATCCCTGTAATAGCTCGTTGTTGTGATTAGGAGATTTAGTCTCTTGTAAGTTCCATTTAGGTGTTTGTATGCTAGCTCCTTCCTAGCTTATGGTGTTTTGTGATATAATCTAAAACGTTTCATAAATAAAAAAAAATTAAAACATGTACTCGAGCAAGAGTAATTGGGCAAACCTTTTATGTATTCACATATTTTACTAAGTTATTGATAAAAGTAACATGATTAATAATGACACTTATAAGAAAATATGACATGCTTCGATCCAGTGACCCCTTCTTGCAACTTGCAAGTAAAGGTAAAGCTGTAAAGTATACAGGGTTTTGCTTACATGTGCCCACTGGGTATGTATTAACATGTTAATAAAACGAATATTTTAGTTCATTTATGTGAAAGTTATGATTAAATATAGTAATTTATCAGTTTATTTAATGTGTATTTAATGCATTTTTTGGTTAAATAAGAAAGTGTGTGTTTATTAACTACTCGCTATCTTGTGCACAGTGAGCACTTGTTAGCAAAACTGAAGTATATATAAGGCTACTCGCAGTAAGGGAGGACGATCGATATAGTCGATCGATTCCCAATCGATCATCCTTCTGTGTAGAATCGATCGCCAATTTTTTTTTTTTTATCTTGGTCGCATATGCGATCTAATAAATTTCTTTGTAAAAGTTGTGTATTTCTTGGACCGTTGGATTGTATCGTTTGAAACCCAAAAAAAATAATAATAATAAAATAAAAAAAAATATATAAAATAAATAAAATCATTTTAAACTCACTTATAAATACACAACATAAACACGAAATTCAATCCACAAATCTCACACTTTTCTCTATTCAAAATGGCTTGTCGTCTCCCCCATACCATCGAACAAATGCAAAAGTATATCAAAAAACAAGCCGAAAAAGACGATGAGGCTCGACAACAGGCTCTGATCGAAGTTATCAAGCAATTTGAGCTTGCAAAGGCACTGAAACAAAGATTGAGACAACAATACGCAGACTGCAAAGACATCTCTGAAGAAAGAAAAGTTGTGTTCGACCAGTTTTTGAACAATGAAGCTCGCAAAGACGGAGCCATTAGTGAGACGTTGTGGGGTTGCGTTTCACAGATTCAGGACCAAATCAGCAACAAGATCCGCTGAAGTTTTGAGAAAAATGTGGAAGCTGGTTCTGTATCACAACAGAACCGACAATTTGGGCAAGGTGCATCAACTTCATCTGATGCACCAAGATTTGTTGAGCAACAACAATATCAACCTCATCTGGATCAATTGGGGCTAGGTTATGAAGGCGATACGGGCTGGAACGAGAGTAAGGAGCGGGAGCTTAGCAGATTGGAAGCAGAGTACGAAGAGAGCAAGTTTGCGAACTACTCTGCATACGACGATGGTTACTGCTCAGACAACTCACAAACTTGGGATCACCCGGATTACTGAAATTTAAGTTTATGTTTATGTATTAAGTTTATGTTTATGTTTATGTAATGTTTTTAATCTATGTATTGTTTTTATTATTAATGAAATTTAAGTTTGTGTTAAAAATTATTTTTATTTTTTTAATGATGAAAGTCGCCCTTACTGGGACACCCAATCGTCTGAAGATCGCTAGATAGAGAAAGCTGACGTGTCAGAGAAAATAGGAGGGATTGGGATCCCTTACTGTGGTCAGCCTGACAAAGTTATATAAGATGGCTATTGATCTGACTGTTGAATGACAATATGTATTGTATCTTCAACTCTTCAACTAACTAATTAAATACCACTCTAAGATATAATGAAAAAATAACACGCTCATTTAATCTTCTCATCTGCCTCCATCAACATTTTTAAATCTTCACCTTCCCCCTTCCCTTTATACCCCTTCACATTATTTCTCATTCACACCAATTTAATAAAAATCTTCACATCTTCACTATTCTATTCAGTATTCACTATGTTCAAGTTTGCAACACGATCTTATCACTATATCCCTAAGCTTTTTCTCATAACCCTAATCTTAGCTATATCCATACAAACCTTCAAACAATCCCCATATCACCTTCTAACTTTCGCTTTACTAACCATCTCGGTTCTCACATTCTACCTCTTGAACAAGCCTCAAACCATTTACCTCATCGATTTTGCTTGTTTCAAGCCACCGAACATTCTTCGTGTGCCATATGCCACCGCGGCTGAACATGGTCGAATTATATTAGCATCACAGCCCAAAAGCATTGCATTTCAAGTTAAGATCTTTGAAAGATCCGGTTTAGGTGAAGAAACATGTTTACCACATCCATTACATTATCTACCACCTAGCCCTACTATGGGGGATGCTAGAGATGAGTCTCAATTGGTTATATTCTCAGCCATGGACTCTTTGTTTAAACAAACCGGGATTAGCCCGAAAGAAATCGACATTTTGATTGTAAACTGTAGTCTCTTTGCGCCAACTCCTTCCATTTCGGCCATGGTAGTAAACAAGTATAAGATGAGAAGTAATGTTAAGAGTTTTAACTTGTCGGGAATGGGGTGTAGTGCGGGATTAATATCTATAGATTTCGCAAAAAATTTGCTACAAGTTCACCCTGAATCGAATGCAGTTGTGATAAGTACCGAAATAATTACCCCAAACTCTTACATGGGTAAAGAAAGATCGATGCTTCTCCCAAACTGTCTTTTCAGAATGGGAGGGGTAGCGATTCTTTTGACCAATAAAAGGTCACAGGGCAAACATGCAAAGTACAAACTTTTGCATGTGGTTCGGACCCACAAAGGGTCCGATGATAAATCTTACCGTTGTGTCACACAAGAAGAAGACAAAGAAGGTCATGTCGGAATAGCTTTAAATCTCGATCTTATGGTGATAGCTGGAAATTCTTTGAAGTCGAACATCAGCACCATCGGACCATTGGTTCTTCCCGTGTCCGAACAACTCAAGTTTCTTATCAACATGTTGAAGAGAAAGATCCTTAAACTTGCTATCAAACCCTACATTCCCGACTTCAAAAAGGCATTCGATCATTTTTGCATTCATGCAGGCGGACGTGCAGTTATCGACGAGCTTCAGAAAAGTTTGCGGTTGTCAGCGGAGCACGTTGAAGCGTCGAGGATGACTTTGCATCGCTTTGGGAACACATCGTCATCTTCATTGTGGTATGAAATAGGTTACATGGAAGCAAAAGGGAGAATGAATAAAGGAGATAGGGTTTGGCAGATAGGGTTTGGAAGCGGGTTTAAATGTAATAGTGCGGTTTGGGAATGTAACAAAAAAATTGAAGCAACAAAAAGTAGTGCATGGGCTGATTGCATCCATAGGTACCCAGTAAATGAGCCAGAAATTGTGATGCTCTAAGCCAGGGGCAAATATGTCATCTACTTTGTTGTTATTTAAAGAAATATGTAATAAACTTATTGTGTTCTCAATACGTTTGCTTAATTATAAACAACGACATGGAGCATGCGGAACTATCCAAATAAAAGTTGCTTCCACCCAAAGCCCCACCGAAAGGACACGTAGGTTGATGATTTCAAAAGTGTGTTTCAAACTCGGATTTTCAGTAGAAATAAAAAAGACGAACCCGAAACGGATTAATTGGATATATATCATTGATCCAACAAATGTTTGTCCTATTTCTTTGTAAGTTCTCCTCTAGTTTCTTGCTAGAGGGGCTTGAGGAATAACATATCTTAGAGCAAAAAGTGTGGTGAAGCGCCTTAACTCTTCATTTGTGTCTCATTGGTGGCACATCATTTTAACACTACAACTTCAAAATATCTCATCTATCATAACACAAAACAAGCTATTTATTTGGGCCCCACTCACATCAAATTTTAATTTTTTACCAGTTTTTCAAACAAACTAAATTTATATAAAATCAATTATAAAAGAATAAAAAGAAAAACAATTACCAAATTTTTATACAACAAAACATGCTTGAAACTTTGAAAATAATAACCAAAAATTTTAAACAACAAGAAAAATAAACTAACTCAAACCATTGGCCCAAATTTTGACCAAACCCGTGATAAACCTTTTTACCCAACTGTCATCAACTTCTTCCTTTTTACCCATTTTCTCTCAACATTGAAACACACACACACTCTGACACTCACATACACAGTTTATAAATCGAAAAAAGAAAAGAAAAAATAAACGCAAACACTGCAAAAGTCATTTGTCTTATTTGCTTCACTGCCCCAGCGAGAATTGGAACGGCGAATAACGAATAGGGGGCGATGTGATGGAGAGAAACGGCGAGCGCTGTTTGATGTCCACGTTGGAACGGCGACCACGGTTGATTCACTACACCGTTTTCTCTTATGTTGTTCGGAAAAAGAAAAACAAAAATCACCTATAATATTTATGTGTTTATATTAAGCACGAAGATTTCACGATAAAAAAGAAGCATAATTCCAGTAAATTTTCTTCTTGATTATCTTTACCCATATAGTTGTTTCATGTGTTAGAATAATTGATTGAGATGATTAAAAAACTGAATTTGACATGTCATGTGTTTAAACGGCCAAGAGGATAAGTACCTAAGAATTGCAAGAGGAGACATGATACATTTCCATTCCCTGCTCAGGTTCAAATTCGTGAACTTCAACATCAAGGGTCTGAATATTAATAGGGTTTGGAGTGAGTCGCCTGCTATTATTAGGCAGGCTACCTAAGACCATTTCTCTTCCAGGTTTAAGAAGACGTCCGACATTCATCCTAAGTTTTCCGGCCCTTTTTTCGTAAGTTGTCTGGTCAGGGTGTCACACCCCGCCGAAGGCGGAAACGCGAGGTGCAACCAAATTAATATACATCGCAGAGAGCTATAGTACAACACCATAATTAAGATTTAAGGAAATAGTACATGATTACAATATTGTTCTAGGCGATCTCGGCAATTGAAACGTAAAGTTTGGTTTCCAAAAGATAGCGTTTTATTACATAATGACCAAAGGTGACACGTGAGGACTCCTTTATACAAAAGTCTTCATAAAATATGCTTACTGACGATCACCTGAAATGCATGAGAAAACGGGTCAACTATGAAAATAGTTGGTGAGTATACAGGTTTTATATAGTGCGAAAACTATTTTTGAGAAAGTCCGCCTCGCAAATGTCCTGTTAACTCACCATGTTACAAGTCCCGCCCATACAAGACTTGTAAGATATAAGTTCACATAAATTTCCATAATAAAAGTAGTACGCCTGGTAGTCAATACACACGTGGTCATAACAGTTCACAATATTAGCACCTTGTATATAATAAAGTATGCGGCAATGCCCCAAAAATAAATAATATGCATTTGGTAGACAAGGGAACGAGAGGTTGGCCGACCTCTAATAGCGCTATCCATACTACATACTGCTCCGCACAAGGGAGCCGTACAAACGGTACGTATAAATTGGAGTGCGAACAGCAAACCAATCGGGGACTAACAATTGCGGATGTACGAACAGTACATCATTCACAAACTATTATATATTATTAAGTCGAACTACTTCGTAGACAGGGGAGATTTTATATTGCCGCTCCGTAGACATAGGAGACTTTAGGTCAAGAATGCTCCGAACAAGCGAGACTTTAGGTCATAGTACGTACGGTACATTAAGTTCAAAAGTTTAAGTTAAGATCAAAAGTTCAAGTCAAGTTCAAGAGTTCAAAACAATTTATACGGTCAAGACAAGTCAAAAGAGTTCGAAATAGTCATATATATAATATGTGTATGCATGGTTCGTTTTTAAAGAGTTTACGTGACTTGCTTGTGGAACAAAACGAGTTATAACAACTCATACAACATGTGAGTTTTCGAAGAAGCCAAATAATGAAAATGATGTTGAACTATGAATTGAAATAGGATCGAATACTTACAACACCAAAAGGTGGTGAAAAGGTACGTATGAAAAAGATGGCAACGAGAACCAAAGAGAACAAGGAAAACCCCACTTTTATCATAGCTTCCAACACTTCAAACTTGTAGCGGACTAATCCCAAAAGCTTTCCAAACTTGTGAAATACTTAAGCTTGTTCCTTGGCAGTAACGAGAGGTGCAAGGGGTTCGTTTTTCAGGAAAAGCAAGATAACCTCTAGTTTATAAATTTTAATCGTCAGCAAATGTCAGAAAATATATAATAAATATTTTCACTATTAAATAATAGTCTAAAAAATTACGGGTTGTTATACAGGGTGCTGCTTTCCTTGAATCGGAGATCTCTTTATGTGAGGTTAGATCGGCTGTGTGGAGTTGTGTTGGTTCCAAATCTTTGGGGTCGGATTTCCAATTCATCAAAGCTTATTAGGAGATTCTTAAGGACAAATTCTTCACTTGTATAAAATACTTCGAGTCCGCTAGAAGGTTTGTTATCGGCCGCAATCCTTCGTTAGTTGTCCTTATTCGTAAAGGCTCTGATCTGCTTAGTTTTTCGGATTTTAGGCGGATTAATTTGATTGGTTGTGTGTACAAAGTGGTTTCTAAGATCTTGGCTATATGTATCGCTAAGGTAATTCACTCAATCATCAGGCCTAACCAAATGACCTTTTTAGCCGGGAGGAAAATTCTCGATGGTTGTCTTATTTGGATTGAAATCATTCGTATGGCCAAGATTGAAGAGCATCACCTTCTCCATTTCAAGGTTGATTTCAAGAAGGCCTTGACAGTGTTTGTTTGGGATTTCTTCTTTTATGTTATGGCTCAAATAGGCTTTGGAGTAATATGGAGGAATTGGATTAGGTCGTGTCTCTCCTCAGCTTCGATTTGATATTGATTAATAGCTCCCCCTCTAAGGAGTTTAAGATGGGAAAGGGTCTTCGTCAAGGTATCTCCTCTCTCTCCCTTTCTTTTTCTCTTAGTCACTGAGGCTCTTCAAATTTCTATCATCGAAGCTTGCAATAAGGGGTTCTTCAAAGGAGTTTCTTTTTCCAAGGATGGTACTAACATCTCCCTTTTGCAATATGTTGACGACGCCCTTTTCTGTGGTTAATGGTCGAGATCAAATGCAAAAAATCTTATTCTTATTCTTAAATGCTTTGAGGAAGCCCCGGGTTTAAAAGTCAATCTTGCTAAAAGTAGACTTTTTGGTGTTGGTGTGGATTTGATTAAGGTTGAAGTCGTTGCTTCTTCCTTAATTTGCTCGCATGATCGCCTCCCGTTTATGTATCTTGATCTCCCGTGGATAAGAATATGTGAAGGATTATACAAACACTTAGGATGTGAATCTTAATAATGTGTTTGGGATATTTATGAATGAATGTGATGTAGTATGCGGAATCTACTATAACACACTTAAAAGAAAACAAAGGGTGATGAGTATGTAAACGTGAATAATAATGAACAATGAACACAACTTTAGTAACACAAAACGATTCAATATTATTGATGAAATAATACGGATGATCTAACTATCACCAGGATTACAAAGTAATCTTGAATCTTTGATTTGTTAAGGATTTGTGAATTTAGTAACTAAGTTACTAGAGAGATTGTGTTGGTTCAGGTTATTAGTTGGAAAGTCATACTACAAAGGTGGTGACTAAGGGATCCTTTTATAGGATAAGGACCCCTTATTACAAGTTGTCAAGTTGCACAATATAATAAGATACTTGGACTTTTCTAGCCTACAATTAAATACAACTACCAATGTAATCTACTCTGTATATTCTTCTGCACAAACATGGAAGACTGAACTACTTCTACATAACGTATTACATTGTACAAAGACTAATAATACAACAAATATCTACAAATAAATATCTATCAACTTGATCATCAACTTGGCAGGACCTTTATTAACTAGCAGTACCTTCTTACCCAGAAGGTACTGTTAGTACATCTTCATCTTCTTCAAAATCAACTAGCAGACTCAATACATCATTCAGCAGGCTCTTTGACTTGAACATTTTATTCCCAACAATCCTCCCCTAAACTTGTTATTTCCTTTAAAATACACAAGTTTCTTATGAATAAAATACATACCTTGAGGATCTGAGGGAACTCTTCCAAAACCTTTACTCTCTGTTCTTCCTTTTTCTTTCACATTGCTCAAATATGCTCCTCAGCAAACTTTGAACAACTTCTGACTTTTCTTCATCTTTATCACATCTTAATCTCTTGGAGATCATGGTTGTAAGAACTTCATAACTAAGTGGATACTCTTTCTCAGCCAACATAAAGAGTTCAATCCCACTTTGTATAAAAAGATGATGAATACTGCTAAGGCTTAGAAATTCCCATGTTGTTGAAGGATCATGATATGGAAACTTCCAATGAACATCTTTTGGATTAGGATCATACATCCTATTAAACTCTACCCATAGTTCCTGTTCCTTAACATCAGTGCTATAATTTGTGTCTAGCTTAATTTGAACTAGATTCCACAATTCTTCTAAGTCAGCTCTATCACATGCTCTAATCAGATTTTCAAAATTCTTGAAGATAGCAGTTTGTCCTCCAACCCTAGTTATTTTCCATGACTTTCCTGATCTATCATGGTGAATCTCCCAATCAATAATAGGGTGTCTAGACCTAATTGGATCAGCATGTATAATTGTTGGCAAAGTAATTAACATTTTACTTACTTGCTCTGAATCCAATTTTGCTTCTTCTTTCTTCTGTTGAGCATCTTTCTTTTTCATTGAAGGCTTTGCATCAGATGGGATCTTGTAGTAAAGACTCTTGTAGGCATTTAGATACAGGAAGTAGATTTCATCAGCAGATTTCTTTTTCAGTTGATATTCAGTCCAATTTGCTTGACCTCTTAGAAATCTCTTCATAAAAGTCACTTGATCTTTCTGAGATGTGCCCACCTTAAAACCTCTTTTCTTACTTTCTTGAATCTTTTGAAAAATATCATCCAGAGCTGCTTCTTTATACTTTTTGTTGATAAAAGTTTCAAGCTCTGTTGTTTTCTCTTCAGAAGAAAGATTCTTGTCATCCATAATAATTGCTGCTTGACCTCTTACAATTGGATCATTGGCAATAATCCATTGCATCTGTGCATCAAAGGTTTCCTGAGCAGCTTAAGTGTCAAGAAGGGTTTGAGCAGCATCTTTTTGCTCTTGCATTTCTGCAAGCAGTCTTGAAGCTTCAAATGCTTTCTGCACTTCTTCTTCATGAATCCTTTTGGAGACTTCTTCATCTAAAGCCATCTGCACTTGCTCTGTTCTCTTCAACTTTTTGGGCTTTGGTTCATCTTCAACCATAATGCTCTTGCCCTTATCTTTTGGAGTTGGTTCTTGAGATGGAGCAGTAGATTGCTCATCAGCAATAAATAACCTCCCTTGAACAAACAAATCCCCTTGAGGCTCTAATTCCCTCTTTCTTTTGTACACATGATTAGCAGTACCTTTGTAGTCCATAGCCAAAAGCCTCTCAATCCTAGCAGGCTCTTTTGAACTAGCAGGCTCTTGCACTGCACCAGCAGGCTCTTCATCATAAACCTGAGTTCCTTCATGAAAACCAAATTGAGCCTCCTCTTCATCTTCTGAGCTACCCATCCTCCCCTTTTTGGAAGAGTGACCCAAACCTTCAGCATCTGATCTTGAAGAACTAGATAAAACAACCTTTGAAGATCTTTTACCCTTTAGCTTCTTCACTTCATTCTCCAATTTCTTTACCCTCTTAACTAACTTGATGTTGATCTCAGAAAACTTTGTGTTCTGACTTTTAAGAGCATCTTCCAAGAGCTTTACCTTCTCTTTTAGTTCTTTCACTGTTTGAGGAGATTGGGATGGTGATACATGATGTGATGGTGTTGGTGGTGTTGCAGATGGTACTGGTGTAGGGATTTGTGATGTAAGATGAGTTGGTGAGATGTAACCAGGTGAAGAACTTGATGATGGTGATTCAGATGATGGTGTTGGTTCTTCAGCATGTTGTGGTAACATTTCATCAAAAAGTGGTATTTCTTCCCCATTGAAACCAATTCTCATGTTTAAAAATACTTTGTGAGAAAGTTTTGGTGTTTCATAAAGTGAGTGTGGGGGAAGTAACAAATGTTTTGATTTTGTGATGATGCATCGAATAAATCTTGGATACATCAAAAACTTTGTTATGCTATCCACATTTTTAATCAATCCTTCAAAAATATGTTTGGAAAAATTGAATTTTCTGTTTGTTGCCAAGCAAATGAGAGCAGAAGCCATATTTCCACTAAATTGCTCCCAAGAGGTTTTCTTTTGGCTCAAACAATGAAGGATTGTATGGATCAAAAATCTCCATTGTGGAGTAAAATGCTTTTTAAGAAAGGTGAGTTTAGTAGAATCAGCATTATACCCCATTCTTTCCAAATTTTCAAAAATTTCAGTATCAGGCAATTGACTAATACCATCTGAATCATCCAAATGAAGATGTCTTCTTATGGATGACTCAGTAAGAGTCAAAGTTTTGCCATCCACTTTGGCTTTTATCCTTTGGTCCCCATTTTCAGAAGTTTTAACTTTAGCTGTTTGCCAAAATTGTAAAATTTGAGATTCATAAATAGTGGGATTAACAAGTAAAGCAAACCTGATATAAGACTCATTTAAAAAGTCCACTATTTGATGAAAAGAGGCATTATCCTCAGACTTTTCCAAAAATGCTAACTGATTGTGACGTTTAACAAAGGTTAGTTTTGCCATGGTGAAGGTTAATGAAAATCTTGATTATGATGGTGGGATTTGTTTGTGGTACTGGTAGAAGATGAAAGGTGAGTGTTAATTGTGATAAGGACTGATGAGAGATGTTATGAGAGAATTACTTTTAACCGACAATAAGAAAGATTATAATAAGTAAATGAAAAGGCGGTTAAAAAGATCTTTTATATGTGAAATATAATATAATATAATCATCAGTAATTTACAGAACTACCCCAACGGCTAAATGTAACTACCAGGCCCAACGGCTATAATTTGTATCTGACAGGCTCAACGGTTATCTAGCAGTACCATTTTACTCTACCAGTACCAAAATTTGAACTACCAGTACCTTTGAAAGAAAATTTTTCTTGGCAGTCTCTTTGAAATTTTAGCAAAAATCCCTTATAGTTTTTAGCAAACTATCAGCTATCAACGGATTTGATTTGTCTTTACCAAAAGCCGTTTGCTTATGGACTAGTTAACTATTTACTGTTAAGTATGGTTAGTTAAATACCATATAGATTTTGGTAAACTATCAACCATCAACGGATTTGATGTGTCTTTACCAAAAGCCGTTTGCTTATGGACTAGCCAACTCTTAAGTTTGTAAAACTTGGTGAGTTGAATACCAATTCCATAGTGACCTGAAAGATGGTGCAATTTCCTTGGATGGAGGAAATATAAGAGGCAATGATGCTGTGTATCTTGGATGCTTGGTTCAACAAGTGAAATCATCTAATAGCATGCCATTGCATTGAAACTTTCCTTAGTTTGATCTAGATAGAACTTTCTCCTT
This sequence comes from Artemisia tridentata subsp. tridentata, assembly GCA_021014915.2. Taxonomy (NCBI): domain Eukaryota; kingdom Viridiplantae; phylum Streptophyta; class Magnoliopsida; order Asterales; family Asteraceae; genus Artemisia; species Artemisia tridentata. The sequence continues at coordinate 80,270,364 of CP139502.1, forward strand.
TAGGAATGCTTCATCCCTTCTGAATCTTTGATCTATTCTTATCATTTTCAACCTCTGCATCATCTTGTATGCACTTGTCTTTTTCTTTCATAAATTGGTTTTTCTTCCATTCTAGGCTATTATTTCCTCCCCTGAGATTGTTACCTCCCCTGAGATGTAAATAACTTTTATTTCCCCTTTTTGTTTGGAAGATCTCTTGTTTTGTTATCAACCTGAAATTTGTTAGTTGCAAACCAAAAGAAAAAGGTGCAAAGCACTTGTTTTATAGTATTGTAAACATTTAAGCATCAAGATGAACAAAACAGAGCAAACTTTATGCTAGCAGGACCAATTATGAACTGACAGTACCTTTTGACTAACTAGCAGTACCATGTTTAAAAGCCAATACCAGTTATTTTAAGTACAAAAACACATGTTTTTCAAAGATTAATCATTCCAATACCTCCTACTAGGTATTTGAATTTACCTAAATCAAAAGCTTTGGTGAGAAGGTCTGCATAATTCTTTTCAGAATCAATTTTGACAACTTGAATTAACCTTTTCTCATTGCAATCCTTTACGAAATGGTGTCTGATTTCAATGTGTTTTGTTTTTAAATGTTGAACTGGATTTTTAATGATACAAATAGTACTGCTATTGTCAATGTAAATAATGGTGTTAAGAAAATTGTACCCATAGTCAAGCATTTGATTTTGGATCCAAAGAACTTGTCCACAACAACTTGCACCAGCAACATATTCTGCTTCAGTTGTAGAGTTGGCCACCATTGTTTGTTTCTTGCATTGTGATGCGTGGTTTTGCGACCTTACAACAGGTTTTACCTCTCGAGGGATCTCAAGAGGCTTGCAATCCCCACCAGGCAGTGTACCTGACCGATGTAGTATAGTGTAGTGGCAAGTACCGGGGGATTGATCGTTCTCTAGGGGAATAGTGTCGTTAGGATTGAAAAACTACTCTAATAGGTCTAAGGGTAAGGGAAGATTCTTTTTGTATTTTTTTATATTTTTTATAAAAGCAAGTAAAATCTCGGGTTTGAAGGAGTGGGCGGAATTAGTTGCTAGTCAACTAATCCAAATAACAACAATTGCAAATAAAATAAAATAACTGAAAATGAAAAGGTTGTGGAACTTATATGGAGAGAAATGTGTTTACTTAGATTTCCTTACTCCCTAACTATCTTTTACCGGTTGATTAGTGTGTATTAATTGCGTGGATGACGGGTGTATTCCTTAATACCAATCGTGGGGTGGCGTACGTACTTCCCCAACTCTACAAGCTCCTACTTCACTCCTATGTCGAGCCGGCTAAGAAGCTCCTAACATGGGATCACTAGAATTCGCTCATGCATTAAATACAACCATAAAAACCTTAGTACGCATTGGTTCATGTTTCTTAAGATGTTCAAGCAAGTTACCGTATAGGAGGTTAGCCAGTTTTCTTAAGCCTAACATCGATAAACAATCATCCAATACAATTAATAACACACCAACAACCAATAATCAATAGTTAGGTTTCATTAGATCTAAGCAAACACAAGATAAATCTAGCCTAGCATGTTTAATAAAAGACAAGAAGAAGATATAATCAAACAACACATAGACATATTGAATGATTAATTGATTACTTATCTTCAATTGAACATGGGAGATCCAAGGGTATAAAACCCTTAAAAGTAGCAGAAAAATCGTCTTAGGGTTTCTCCTCACAAAGTTGCACACTAATGACTAAAAATTATGAGAATATATATAGAAAATCAGATCTGACGGCGTCACGTTATAGAGCTGACGCCGTCACCTCGCCGCGGTTAGGGTTTCTTGATGGCCTTCTTGACGCCGTCCCCTTTTAATCATCCAAAATCCTCTCTGGCGCGTCAAGGGTTGACGGCGTCACAATGGTGCTTGACGCCGTCACAGGTACTTTTCCAGCCGATTTTGAGACTTTGTCGTTTTCTTTACTTTTATGCTCCAAAAACGTCCAAAATGCTTCCTTTTCCAGATTTCTTCTCCAAAGTACCTAAAATGACAAAAGGAACGATTTAGGGCAATATTTGATCAAATAAATACGATTTAGGGCTTAAATGACCCCTAAAAGCGGTACACTTTTCGCTTCATCAAATACCCTTACACTTGAGATTTGCTTGTCCTCAAGCAAATACCCTTTTATTCTAATCAAAATACAAGTTAGGGGTCATTTAACGCTAATATAAAAGTAATTACAACAAATAGTCGTTCCACTTTAATCATAATAAGCACGGAGATTACAGACTAGCACCTCACAAGTAGTGTTTAGATACTGACATCTCTCAGGTGTCATAAAAGTATATCTCATAAATGAAAATGAATAATATCTCTCACTACCTGTCATAGCAAATAGATTACCATAGGCTTGGGAAAGGATCAAAAACCTCCTCCACTAGGCGTAAGCACCTAAGATAAACTATCAAAGAGGGCTTTTAAACGGGTTATAAGTTAGGTTAGGGATTGATAACACGGTTTTGTTGGATAAGGATATTTTACTGGTGGCGAGTTAAAAGTTTTGATTAATTAATTGTACAGTATGGCGTTGCTAAGCCAATTGACTAGATCGACTTAAGCTAATGAAAAAAAAATAACAAAAGATAAAATAAACATAAAATGAAACGGGATGGTAGTCCGTATGTTTTTTTTTTTTTTTTTTTTTTTTTTTTTTTTTTTTGCATACACTCTTACCCTACCATCCAAAATAATACATCGTAGGGGGGTTGTATCCCTCTTACACTTGAACTTTTACATAACTTTACAATTAACTATTCTAATTACTCGAATTAAGATAATCGAAACACTTGGAGTACTTTTAAAATATTTAGCACATATGGGGATAATAATGTTGTTCTTCCCCATTACTCCATTACACTAGTACTTTACCCATGAGTCCCAATCGTCCCAAAACAATATGTACAAGGATATGACTCGACTTAGCAACCATGTAATCAATTAGATAATTAACTTGGGGTTTAAACAAATGTTGTCACAATAATGCACTAAAAATGAGTGCATACAAGGTAGGCTAAGGCGATTTGGGTGTACATTTAAGTGGGGTGTAAACAAATTCTTACTTTAAGTAAAATGCTTAAAGTTAGAAACGAAAAGATAGGCTCTGAGGGGTGTACTAGGGGTATCGTGTACTAAAAATGAGTACAACGCAAAGGGTGTGGGAGAATTACTTGACCAATGTAGCCAATGTAATTATAACAAAAACACAGGTGTAAAACAATGGGTTAATCCTAATGCCTCTTATCATGTAGTAAATCTAACTACACGAATGTAGTCTCACTTGTGGCCTCGGAATGGTCCTAACGCAAGTTCTAGAATCTAAGTGCTACCGGTACACACATCATAGCATAAATGCTTTTCCTACCAATTCTAGGGGCGAACCTCACATATTTGGGGGTGGAAAATTTTTTTGGTGGTACGATTTTGTGCTAATCATATAACTCCTATCCGTGAGACGCTCATTAAGACCAAAGTTTCACTCCTATATGTTGTAAAAAATTTTAAATTTGGCACTAAAATTGCCTTAACAGGTATTTCTCTCAGTTTTATTACACATCTACCATTAAACAAACGAAAAATCAAGCATAATAGCATTCTCTAAGGTATCGTACTTTACCCCCCCCCCCCTTACACTTAAGATGAACATTGTCCCCAATGTTCAAATATCAAGATGTAAAAGTAAATAAGGTAAAAGAATGAAATCAAATACACCCCTGATTCGCTCGGTTAATAAAGAGGTAACATGGTTAGATCTTCTTCCAAGGTAATGTTGAAGCTTCAAGACTAAAGCAGCGCCAAAAGCTAGATTCCACATACATCTCCTTGTCCAAAATAACCTGTTAAACCTGAGAAAACAAACACGAAAACCTGCATAACATCGGCGGGATAAATCTGTATAAGGATATAATGCTTGTGGAATGATTATTTTGCAGATTCCTGGAGTTTATAAGTTAGAGATTTAATAAAAACTTTTTATGATTCCGGAAGAAAAACAAAACTTTCAAAAATTCCAGAAAATTAAGCCTGACGCCGTCAGATGTGATCTGACAGATTTTTCATGTTAAGTTTCCGGAAAATTTCAAGAAAAACTCAATACTTAATTCCTTGAAATCCTGCAAAATATTATTATGACTCGATACAAGCATTTGACTCAAACAATTACTAATATGTATGTTAATTTATTATTGTTATGATTCATGTTCATTTGTTCTAATAAACCGATTTGGATTTCCCTTACACTTATCGTTTGCAAAATACATTTATATGTAGTTAAGAAGAAGTTAAAAACAAAATAAAGCATTTTCACAAGTTAATTTGAAACATGAATCAGTAACAAAAAAATAAAATAAAACATACATACGGAAACAAATAAAATCAAACAAACAAACAAAACAAACAAATAAAACAAAGTTTGGGTTACCTCCCAAGAAGCGCTTGTTTTTGTTCGAGTCACGAGCCTGACTCTACCCTTATTTAACGGATAAAGGAGAGGTTTTCCCTACACTTAGGATTAAGTGCGGGTGATAGTAGCGATACACACCAACTCGGTAGGAGTATGCCACGTGAGGAAAGAGTGGTGGATGAATTATATGCTCAAAGATGCGGGATCCTATCATCATAACCTTACTTAGTTCAATTGGGTCAATGGGTGAACTGAAGTTTTCTCCTAGAAAGGGATCATCTTTTATCAACTTCGAGAGACTCCTAGTTGGGAATCCATCTTGACCTAATAAACCCGGTTTAAACCCATAGTGTTTCTTGTGATCAATCATGAATGGGTGATGTAAGTATGAAAGGTTATGGTTCACTCCTATGATGGGTGGATCGGGACCTTAGAGTCTACTACTTTCAACGTAAAACTACCCGGACTACATGGTTTGATGGGTGGATCGGGACCTTTTTCAATTCCTAAATTCACATCTAAAGATGGAAGATTAGGTAACGGTTTTGGTTGAGGCTCCGGTTCATCAAAACTAGGAACTTCCATAGAACTAAGAGTAAGGTTGTGACTACAAGTATTCAAACCTATATCCTCTAGTTGTGTTTGGTTTAAAGGTTCTACCTCCATCGGGATTCCTAAAGTCTCTTCTACTTCTTCCGGGTAAGTCACGGGCGGTGTATGTGCCTCAAATAATGGTGGGACTTGTGGGGTGTTTAGTGGGCTAATGTTACTTACCTCATCATTCCTTGTGTCAAGATCACCTATATCCCCATCATGTGTTTTAGTAGAATCTAACCCTAACATTTTCCCAAGTATCTCAAGTGCTTCTCTAGGCATCTCAACTTCTATATCCGAATCATAAGGATCATCCTCAATATTCTGACTGCTATATTCAAATTGCCCAAAAGATTCATCATGTGTTTCTTGAGATTCATCGTCATCGATCATAAAACCTAGGTCTTTTTGATCAATGTGATCATGCTCGGCTAGATCCTCCATCATATCAAGATCACCTAAGTGTTCACCCTGTATTATGGTAGTGCCTAACCATGACATGCAACTAGGTGGCACAACTCTACCCTCATCCCCAAACAAACTTGTTTCATGATCCTTGAAATTTGTGGTCAATTGACTTGTATTAATGTTTGTTGGGTTGTCTACTATATAATAATATTGGGCACAATTCTCAATAGCTTCCCATGCTTCTTCAGCACTTAATTCCCTAAGATCCCTGCCGGCAAAATAGTAAATGTCCCTTTGGGCATGTCGGTCGACACGATCGTAAAAGATTTGAGTTAGGGACCATGAATCGAAGTTATGATGAAGGACTTTTTGGAGTAAATATTTAAAACGAGTCCATGCATCATAGAGAGGTTCATCTTTATGTTGTTTAAACATCAAGATGTCATATGGAGTGGGTGAATTACGTGGTTGGTAGTATGGTGGATTCGCGTTCTCAATAATGGTGAACGGAAGAGTCAATGAAAATTACGAACAAACACACAAAGAAAAATAGATAGACTAAAGAAATCCTAGAAAATTAAAATAAAAATCTCACTAGAAAGGAATCTAGTGAGTAGACCTAATAAATAAAAATTCAACCTAAACAATAACTATTCCCCGGCAGCGGCGCCAAAAACTTGATGCGTGGTTTTGCGACCTTACAACAGGTTTTACCTCTCGAGGGATCTCAAGAGGCTTGCAATCCCCACCAGGCAGTGTACCTGACCGATGTAGTATAGTGTAGTGGCAAGTACCGGGGGATTGATCGTTCTCTAGGGGAATAGTGTCGTTAGGATTGAAAAACTACTCTAATAGGTCTAAGGGTGAGGGAAGATTCTTTTTGTATTTTTTTATATTTTTTATAAAAGCAAGTAAAATCTCGGGTTTGAAGGAGTGGGCGAAATTAGTTGCTAGTCAACTAACCCAAATAACTACAATTGCAAAAAAAATAAAATAACTGAAAATAAAAAGGTTGTGGAACTTATATGGAGAGAAATGTGTTTACTTAGATTTCCTTACTCCCTAACTATCTTTTACCGGTTGATTAGTGTGTATTAATTGAGTGGATGACGGGTGTATTCCTTAATACCAATCGTGGGGTGGCGTACGTACTTCCCCAACTCTACAAGCTCCTACTTCACTCCTATGTCGAGCCGTGTTAGGATTTATTTTAAAGTGATGGTCATTCGTTATTGTAATAGTTTAATTAATGTGTCGTTGTTTGAGTTAGTTAGTTTAATCAACGGGCTTGGGCTTAAGTTTGTTAGTTAAATGTTATAATCATGTAATCATTGTAAAAGCCCATCTCAAGCCCAAGCCCACCCAAGTCTAGAATAGTATAAATACCCATCACCCTCCTCACTTGGAAGGTGTTGCTTCTAGGGTTATTCTCTCTTGTATCTCTCATTTCTCTCTCAATCTAATCTCTAGAAGTTACCATCTCCATCTTTCTATCTTCTAATCTTCTCTTATTCTAATATTGTTTGTATGATAAAAGAGTAATTTTAAGCATTAACAAGTGGTATCAGAGCAAAAATTAAAGATCTAGGATTATATAAAGCTTTTCACACGTTACTGTTTCAAAAAAAAAAAAAAAAAAAAAAAAAAAAAAAAAAAAAAAAAAAAAAAAAATATTTGTCACGTTCGGTTACATTTGTTTATTAGTTTTGTTTTTGTTTAGTTTGCATTTGCATTAACAAATCATCTACGTCTTTCTGTTACACTTGCATTTTTTGTTTTTTCCTTGATCCAACAATATAGTCGAACGAGTACTTTCATCAAAACCACTCAAAGTGATCGAACTAACTTGTGATCGAACGTACAATCTGTCGAGCAACATCAACATCAACATCAGTCGAACAAGCAAGAGTGATCGAACGAGCAAGGTCATCGAACGAGCAATACTCATCGAACGAGCAAGGTCAGTCGAACGAACAAAAAGGGTTGTCGAGTTAGACACTCTTCCAAATTGATCGAACGAGTTCATTGATCGAACGAGTTCATTGATCGAACGAAGTTGTTGATCGAACGACCAACCTTATCGAACGACCAACCTTATCGAACGACCAACTTTATCGAGCCAACTTCTATCGAACGAGCAACCAACTTCATCTTATCGAACGTGCAACATTATCGAACGAGAATACCTATCGAACGAGCAATCTTATCGAACGAGAAATTCCTATCGAACGTCCAAGCTTATCGAAGGACCAAGGTTGTCGAACTACACACCTTATCGAACGAACCAACTTATCGAAGGATTTCATCGAAGGATTTCATCGAAGGATTTGGTCGAAGGATTTCATCGAAGGATTTCTAGTCGAACGAGATAAAACCAGTCGAACGATTTTTTTTGATCGAACAATTTCTTGATCGAACAATTTTTGATCGAACAATTTCTTTCATCGAACAAGTTCAATAATCGAACAAGTGACTTCAGCAGTATAGTTGAAACTACATTCATCAAAGCAACCTCATTCATCGAAGGTGTTCACCTAGACGAGCAGCTTCATTCATCGAGCCTCTTATTCACCTGATCGAAGCACTCACCTCACCGAACCACTCACCTTATCTCATCTCATCGAAGTAACTCATCTCATTATCGAAGCAACTTCATTGTCGAAGCATCATTCATCAAGCATCATAACACAGTCGAACCAATACTTTCGTAGAACCAGTTTTTTTTCTTCTTCCACTCGTAGCATCAACTTCACGTAGTCGAACCAAGTTGGTTTTGAGATAAGTGTCCTTGCAGTGATTGCTGTTCTCATACGTTGGATAAATTGGTTTCTATACATACGTGTTTTTGATATAAGATGGTGAGTTGAATGTACTCTCGAAAGCATATACAATAAATCAGTGTTACTTGTGTATGAGAAGTGTGTCCTTTGAATGCATTTATAGTAAGCTTTGCATGAGGTGTCTTTGCATGTGTAGTTTGTATCTCCTTTTGACGTGTGTTTGATTTTGAGTTTGCATGTGGTGTTTTGTGGTGTGTTGGTTTCTCAGTTTTATATTTTCTTATCCTTTCTTTTGTGCCATCTATTATTCACTCTTCTATTATTCTTATTATTAACTGGTCCCATCTTTGTTCTATTATATCATTTGTGATTGTGTTTCTTCTTCTATTATTCGAATCTTCTTTATCATATTATTGTTCTATATAAAGTAATATATTTTTAATTTTCATATATTAAAGTTAGTTATAATCTTTTGTGAATTCTTAAAAAAAAAAAAAAAAAAAAAAAAAAAAAAATAAATATATTATTATTATACCAAACAAAACTCGTGAACCGTAACCAACCGTATCCTAGTTCTTTAACCGATCCAACATCATCTTTATCATACAACTTCATCAATGGCCGCTCACCAAAACAATATCACAACTGATTTGGCACATGCGTTTGCATTAATCACCAAAGCATTAAACATCCCACCACATAACAACAACCAATGGAACTCAACGTACACTGACAACATGCAGTCATATATAGGTCAAGAAGGACAAATGGTTGACGTTATCGGGAATCAGCAAGGAAATGCTAAGGGTATTCAAATGGGGAATCAAATGCAATATGCTGGGCAGAATACGGGAAATCAAATGGATCAGTTTGTGAATCAGAATGGGGTCAATCATAATGAGAATTATTGCTTCATGACTTCTTCCGCAACCCAAAGGAGTGATATAGGTAGAGCTGGAAATGTCAATGCAATGGATACAGTAGAAAAGATTCAGTACATGTTGATGCTAACCAAAAAGGAAGATTCGGGAATACCTTTGACTGATGAGGAATACAACTTCATGGTTACAACAAGAATTAATGATGATTCTACAGAAGTCATTGGAATCTCTGACTCTATGGATAATCAGCAAGAAACAACATGCAGCAAGTTTGACATTCCTCCTACTTATGACAAAGAACCACTCCATGAGACATCAATTTCAAGTAATGAGGTTAATCCGTTTGCTCAACAAAAGCCACATTCTGTGCCTCTCGAACCAACTTATGATACATATATGGACTCGCCAAGTTGTAGCAATATTAATTTGGCATCTCCAGATATGAATCCTAATGAAGTTCAAGTTGCACAAAATGACGCTAATGATGAGGAAACTCGTGCTTTATTTGAATCATTACTGAATAATTGTCGTATAGAGATTGAAAAAGTGAAAAAGGTCAATAGCGATCTTAAGACCGCGAATGAAAAATTGACCGCTGAGCTTGAGAGATATAAGGTAAATGAAAAAGCTTTTGAATTTCACCACAAACGACTGTCTGAACTTGAAAATGGTTACAGTGATTCTGTTTCAAGGGAAAAACATTTGCAAATCAAATACGACACTCTTGATGTTAAACTGAACATGCAAATTAAATCCTTAAAAGCGGATATTTCTGATTTAACCAACCAACTTTCTAAACAAAAATCAACTTGTTCTGATCTTGAAAAAGAGAAGAAAGAGTTGCATGCAAAGTTTTCAAAACGAGAAGATGAACTTCTTGATGAAGTTCTTGACAAACAGGAAACAATTAAAAAGTTGGAAGAATTGCTTGTAAAAACGGGTCAGTCTGCTCAAACTCAAAACATGCTTCTTAACGATCCAAACCCGATTTTACATACAAGAAAGAAAATGGCTATCGGTTGTAAAAACCCTTGTTATCTCAAGAAAGCTCAGAATGTTCAGAATGTATTGTATAATGGTAATGTGCTAAATGACAATCATGATCCTCCCGATGTTTGGGATACTTATGAAACGATTGAGCTATCCAAAGAGACGCGTGTCAAAATGAGCCAGAAGAACCCAGAAATAAAACCAATTAATTACAACGAACTTAACAAACTTTCTGGAGTTCATCTTGTTAAAAAGGAGTCACATTTGTTTTTCAAAAAACCAGTGGCTGTCCTAAAAAGAAAAGTTGTTTCAAAACACCTTTCTAACATCGAACAAATGTACTCTAACGACACTTCCACAAGTGAAGCTAGAATACTTTTGGCCGATCTTAAAAGGAGAGTTGAAATGCTTCAAGATGTTGTGGCAACCAAAACTAATCCTAAAATCAACGATTGGTTTTCAAGTTTTCAAACTGAACAGAAAAAGATGTTCGAAACAGAGATTACTCCAATTGTATCTGCCATACATGCGAGAGCAATTCATGTTGAGAACGCAATTATAAAAGAAGTAGCTGAATTCGTCAAGGACCACAAATCCTTGGTAGAGGAAGCTAATGAAAACATTGAACGAATCAAAGTTTTGGAAAAACAAAATGACGCACTCTCTGAAGAAGCTCTTTCAACTGATATTATGTCTATTATTTACCAAACATATGCTGATGAGGATGTGGAACGGATTCGAGCTGAGGCTTCTCAAGTTGTTGAAAAATATGAAAATGCTTTTGCAAAAATTGAAAAACAGAATGTTACATATTTTAAACAACTTGATAAGAAAACGGAAGAATGCAAGTATGACAAATTGTCGTATGAGCGTTCTTACAAAAACATGCAAGATCAAATTAATCTTTTGAAATCTCAGCTTGAAAGTCAAAAAGGGAAGGGTGAGGAAACTAAGTTTGCAAAACCATCAACTTCGGACAAACCGGTTGTAAAACCAAAAATGTCAATTTCTCAAAATCTTCCGAAAGCTGATGTGACAATTGATTTGACAAAACCAGTCACTCCAACACCCTTGCCTAAGGAGAATGACAAAAGAAATGGAAAAGCTGTTGTCGAAACATCGAATGTGATAGTACCTGGCCTTAATAGGATTAGTCCCACTACTGCGTCTGCCTCTACTTCTCAAACATATAGGGCGATAGACAAGCGTGAAAAACATAATCCAAAAGAGTCTAGGAATGCTACTACAAATTCAAAGGACAACAAGTTGAATCCTAATGTGTGTGCCCCTAGGAATAGATCACCAAATGTGACCACAAATACTGTTAAAGAATCTGTTGGTTCAAACAACATGGTCCACAATTCCTATCTAGAAAAAGCTAGGAAAAAGGCACAGATTCGAAAAGATGGAATTTTAGGAACACCGTCTACGGTGATGAATTCTACAACATTACAAAGCAATGCTAGTAGTAGTAAACCACTGCCTAGGGTCATTCATCTAAAGACTAGGGATTGGCTTGCATCTAAGAGTAGTTGCTTAAATGAAAATGCTGTGCACGTAGAATCCAACACCAAGAACTCAAATTCCTCTTCAAACATGAAAGGCAAATCATGTGCTAAGATACAATCCACTGAGACATCAAATAGAAACAAACCCGTTGATAAGAAGCAAAAAGCTAAGAATTCTACCAAGTGGATCCCTACAGGACGTAGTTTTTCTCAAAATGAGACTTCCGCTGTATCTGAAAAGAAAACAACTCCTAGATCCTGCCTTAGGTGGATTCCCACGGGAAAAGTTTTTAAAACAGTTGGTCTTAGATGGATTCCCACAGGAAAGATTCTTGATAGTAGCACCACAAGTAATAGTGAAAATCATCAGGAAACCACTACAACCGTTGATAGTGAACAACCTAAGAGTGATGATTCATGTTCTTCTAACACTGTTATTTGTGAATACTCTTCATCTTTGGTTGCAGGTGACTCAACTATCTCAGAACCCAGTTCTTCAGAGGGTTCTAATTCTGTTAATTCTTCACAATCATTCTCTCTTTCTTCTATTTTTGATTTTCCATTTCTTTTATAAAAAAAAAAAAAAAAAAATCAAAAACAAAATACAAAATTTGAAAAACCAACAAAAGCAAAATACAAAAATAGAAAATTTTCAAAAAAAAATACAAAAACAATATAAAAAAAAAAAAAATCAAAATCAAAAACCCAAAAATATTCTTCTCACGACATGTCTCTCGTATAATCGATATTCTGAACGTACCTAGAAATGTCATTCAACAATGATACGGGCATGTTCAGATGCTTGAGCGAGAGTTCATTTAAATGTTTTCAAAACATGTCGTTTCTCAAAATCTTCACAATGGCTTCTGAGAGACTCACTCCAGAACCCGTGCTTAACCCAATGGCTTCTACTCATATCGGATTAGGACCCGCGCCTCAAAGAAAGGAAAGTGCTTATTCAAAATCTTTCAGAGCACTTATCCTAAAAATATCAATGGCTTGTAAGTATTTCAGCTTACAACCCGAACTTCAAATAAAGGAAAGTGTTGTGCAAAACCAATCTCTTTTTTAAACACTTATCCTAAAAAACAAATGAAGATACTTTCCCTACCATATCTTCAAAGATTTTCAAAATCTTCTCTATCTTGAGCACATTTCCTTCAAGAATTTTCAAAAAGATTTTTCAAAATCTTTCATAAAGTGCTCAAGATAACTCCCTCCAAAACACAATACAACATGCTTTATTTAAGGGGAGTATAAAAATGAAAAAGAAAAAATGTTCCAATTTCATGCTAAAATCCGTCGTTCTCTCCAAAAGGTTTCATTTTAATCAGTTGATATCAAAAATATCAATTCATGCTATTTTTGAGGGGGAGAAGACGTGATTAAAATGTGATCAAAAGGTTTAAAGTTCGTGGAATCTCAAAGTATGCTCTCCAGACAGACTCAGTTCTAACCCTCGAATTGACGAAACCTAAATGTCCGTTATCGAAAAGACTTGTCCGGGACGGGTAATAATTTCAAGATGGTTATCCATTGATGTAAACGTGTCTCGCGAAGGACTTGTCTGAGTAGAATGTACCAATTCGAGAGATGATCATTGAATATGACCGGGACGGGTAATAATTTCAAGCTAGTCCAACTAGTGATGTAAGCGTGTCTCGCAAAGGTCATGTTCATTGAAAATCAATCATTTCAAATGTGCGAACTCTACCTAACATGTGCAATTCTTTCTTAAATCTCTTAAGCACATGTGTAGGGGGAGTATTTCAAAAAATGCAAAACTCTCGAAGTGTCAACAAAAATGTGTTTATTCATAAACACTTTGAGAGATTTTCAGAAAAAGGTTTTATGGCAAATCTAGGATAGTCATGGTGTTATAAGGTGACTAAGGTTAGGAAAAACCGTCCTATGATCCGCCAGAGCCGGAGGGATCTACCCAAGGACAATTCCAATAGATTAGAATTAGAAGTCCTTAGGTATGATTGAAAAAAGGAGTAAATGAGAAAGGGAAAGAAGGGGTTGAAGAATAAAAAAGAAAAGTTTAATGTAAGGGTGAAAAGAAATAGCCCTCCATGAAAACTTAGGGCAGAAACCGGGTCAATACATCTGCTATCGGTATTCACTAAGGTGATACTGATATTGAAGACAAGACGTCATGGACCCAGTGACGCGCTGCATCACCCCTCCTAGCCACTCAGATATCTCTCAAAAGATATTTGTTTCATTTCTCACGGAGAACACTACATAATCTATCGGCCTCTCATTCCGAGATGTGTTGATATTGAAAAGGTGGCACTCTGCTCCATGCCTCCGACGACTAAAAACCAAAACGCACAATAGAGTCTAGAGCCATGAGATTCATCAAAATATCTCGTTAGGAACACTTTCATTTAATACACTTGTGTTCGCCAAAAAGGACACAAGTTGTAAGAGTCTTAATGAGATCCAAAGATCTTGCCGAGTCTTATCATGATGGTTACGTGCTTCAAACGGTCTACAGTCGTGGGGTGATCTCCAGCGACTCACTGAATCGTGGGTGCACTTCGGTGTGTCCATGTAAGCCCTTTTGGGGGTATCCGGTTCAGAACGGCCTGGGGAAGGATTAGAGAAAGTCTTCACACTATGCTGTTGACAATCTTAAAGTCCCAACCTGTAAGCGCTGGATGATTATTACTAACGGTTTTATGCAGCTACCTATAAACATCCATTAACCATCACCACATACATCATTCATCTTCACCTCAGCATGCTCATACCTATGAAGAACATCTCCAACAAAACTCAAGTGTAAAAGTTCAAGACAAGAAGATCAAGTTAAAGACAAAGTGAAAAGACAAAGTCAAGAAGCTAATCAAGATGTCGAGAACAAGTTCATATGATGAAAGATTATGGGGAGATTGTTAGCATAAGTATAATGTCCAAGATGTATGAGTATGTTGAAGGTCACGTCGCATCATCACATGAAGATACTGATTGAAGGCAAGAACATCCACAAAGACGATCCTTTGAAGATCACATAGCATGAAGGAACAAGAACAAAGACTATTATTCAACGACACACGAAGCACATGGAAATGAAGACGAAAGACCATCTCACATGGAGCATCATTTGAATGACCATCCCTTAGGGGGAGATTGTTAGGATTTATTTTAAAGTGATGGTCATTCGTTATTGTAATAGTTTAATTAATGTGTCGTTGTTTGAGTTAGTTAGTTTAATCAACGGGCTTGGGCTTAAGTTTGTTAGTTAAATGTTATAATCATGTAATCATTGTAAAAGCCCATCTCAAGCCCAAGCCCACCCAAGTCTAGAATAGTATAAATACCCATCACCCTCCTCACTTGGAAGGTGTTGCTTCAAGGGGTATTCTCATCTTGTATCTCTTTCTCTCTCAATCTAATCTCTAGAAGTTACCATCTCCATCTTTCTATCTTCTAATCTTCTCTTATTCTAATATTGTTTGTATGATAAAAGAGTAATTTTAAGCATTAACAAGCCGGCTAAGAAGCTCCTAACATGGGATCACTAGAATTCGCTCATGCATTAAATACAACCATAAAAACCTTAGTACGCATTGGTTCATGTTTCTTAAGACGTTCAAGCAAGTTACTGTATAGGAGGTTAGCCAGTTTTCTTAACCCTAACATCGATAAACAATCATCCAATACAATTAATAACACACCAACAACCAATAATCAATAGTTAGGTTTCATTAGATCTAAGCAAACACAAGATAAATCTAGCCTAGCATGTTAAATAAAAGACAAAAACAAGATATAATCAAACAACACATAGACATATTGAATGATTAATTGATTACTTATCTTCAATTGAACATGGGAGATCCAAGGGTATAAAACCCTTAAAAGTAGCAGAAAAATCGTCTTAGGGTTTCTCCTCACAAAGTTGCACACTAATGACTAAAAATTATGAGAATATATATAGAAAATCAGATCTGACGGCGTCACGTTATAGAGCTGACGCCATCACCTCGCCGCGGTTAGGGTTTCTTGCTGGCCTTCTTGACGCCGTCCCCTTTTAATCATCCAAAATCCTCTCTGGCGCGTCAAGGGTTGACGGCGTCACAATGGTGCTTGACGCCGTCACAGGTACTTTTCCAGCCGATTTTGAGACTTTGTCGTTTTCTTCACTTTTATGCTCCAAAAACGTCCAAAATGCTTCCTTTTCCAGATTTCTTCTCCAAAGTACCTAAAATGACAAAAGGAATGATTTAGGGCAATATTTGATCAAATAAATACGATTTAGGGCTTAAATGACCCCCTAAAAGCGGTACACTTTTCGCTTCATCACATTGCCAAGATATGAGTCTGCAACCAAGAAATTGACATCCACCAGTTGTGGATTTTCTGTCTAGGGTTGCACCAGCATAGTCACTATCAGAATAAGCCACCAAGTCAAAAGATGATTCCCTTGGATACCATAGACCCAACCTAGGTTGACCCTTAAGATATCTAAAGATTCTTTTGACTGCAGTGAGATGAGAAACTTTGGGATGTACTTGAAACCTTGCACATACACACACTGAGAACATGATATCTGGTCTTGATGATGTAAGGTACATCAAGGACCCAATCATTGATCTATAATTGTGCAAATCCACATCTTCACCCTCAGCATCCTTGAGTAACCCCTTTTCTGAATCCATTGGTGTACTTGCAACCTTAGAATCTGCAAACTGAAATTTCCTTAGGATCTCTGCTACATACTTATCTTGGCTGATAAATATGCCTTCTTTAGATTATTTCACTTGGAGACCCAAAAAGAAAGTAAGTTCCCCCATGGAACTCATTTCAAACTTACTATGCATAAGTTTTTCAAACTCTACACACAAGTCTTGGTTGGTGGATCCAAAGATAATGTCATTAACATAAATTTGCACCAGCAAGATGTCTTTCTTGGTTCTTTTGATGAACAAAGTTGGATAAATCTTGCCTCTTTGGAATCCATTTTCTAATAGATAGAAAGCCAATGTCTCATACCATGCCCTAGGAGCTTGGTGTAGACCATAAAGAGCCTTGGTAACCCTATACACCTTGTCTGGATACTCTGCATCAATGAAGCCTGGAGGTTGAGAAACATACACCTCTTCTTCAATAGTACCATATAAGAAGGCACTTTTAACATCCATTTGGTAAACAGTGAAGCCTATGAAAGAAGCATAGGCCAAGAATAGCCTAATTGCTTCAAGTCTTGCAACTGGAGCAAAAACCTCTTCATAATCTACCCCTTCTTCTTGAGTATATCCTTGGGCCACCAATCTTGCTTTGTTTCTGATCACTATCCCCCTTTCATCTTTCTTGTTTCTGAACACCCATTTGGTTCCAATTGTCCAATGACCTTTGGGCAAATCAACCAATTTCCAAACCTTCTGAAGCTTGAATTGAAGAAGTTCTTCTTGCATTGCTTCAACCCAACTTGCATCATCTAAGGCTTTGTTAATGTTTTTGGGTTCAGCTTGTGAGAGAAAACATAAAAACAGGCATATGTTGGTAACTTCATGATTCTTTTCTTCATAAATAGATGAGATAAACCCTTCTTGGTCTGAAGTCAAGACTTGAGATCTTGTTCTAACACCAGAATCAATGCTACCAATCACATCATCAGTGGAGTGATCTTTGAGAATTCTTGTTTTGTGTGTTGTTGGAACTTCATAGGTAAATGGAAGATTGCCAATCCCCACTTCTTCTGGTAAAGAATCATCTGTTTGAACATTTAATGGCTCAGCAGTACCAATTTGTGAACTGGCAGTACCATCTGGTGAACTAGCAGTACCATTGTCATTTGCACTACTTTCTTGATTCTCTTGACCCTGAGTTCCATGATCATCTTCAGTACCTTCATTTGTTGTATTTGAAGGTTCTTCAAGACTTGAAGATAAATCCAAACCTTTCCAAATTGGCATCCAGATGTAATCTTGATCTTTAGGTGTTTCAACATTGTCTTCAAAACCTGCATTATCATTAGTATTTGTACCTGAAACAGGCACATAATTCATAGATTCTGAAAGCCTATCAATATCAAACATCCAATCTGGCCCAATTCCTTTCACATTTGTTAGTTTCTCTTGAAACTATATGTAAAGATTTTCTTCCACTAGCCTAGTGCAACTATTATACACTCTATAGGCCTTACTTTGCAAAGAATACCCTATCAAATAGCCTTCATTAGCTTTTCCTTCAAACTTGCCTAAATGATCTTTGGTATTGAGAATAGTGACATGACATCCAAAAGGTCTCATAAAACTTAAAGATGGTGTTCTACCAAAGAAAAGTTCATAAGGTGTCTTTTTATGTGGTTTTATCACAAGAACCTTGTTCTGCACATAACAAGCAATACCTACTGCTTCAGCCCAAAATGAAATAGGCAACTTAGAGTCTACTAACATTGTTCTAGCAGCCTCTATAAGTGTTCTATTTTTCCTTTCTGCTACTCCATTTTGCTGTGGGGTTCTAGCTACACTAAATTCTCTTTTTATTCCTTTTTCTTTGCAAAATTCATCCATAACCCTATTCTTGAATTCTATCCCATTGTCACATCTGATTACTTTCACTTTCTTATCAGCTTTGTTTTCTACCTCAGTTATATAAGATTTAAGAATCTCACTAGTTTCATGCTTAGATCTTAAAAAGAAAACCCAAGAAAATTTGCTATAATCATCAGTAACTACAAGACAATATCTTTTACCATTCAAGCTACTCACAATAGTAGGACCAAAAAGATCCATATGAAGCATGTATAAAGCTTGAGAAATTGAGTTATGGGTCTTGGGCTTACAAGAAGCTCTATGTTGTTTGCCTTTGTGACAATCAACACAGGTTTGGTCATTTTGAAAAATCTTTTTGGGTAAACCTGATGAAGCGAAAAGTGTACCGCTTTTAGGGGGTCATTTAAGCCCTAAATCGTATTTATTTGATCAAATATTGCCCTAAATCGTTTCTTTTGACATTTTAGGTACTTTGGAGAAGAAATCCGGAAAAGGAAGCATTTTGGACGTTTTTGGAGCATAAAAGTGAAGAAAACGACAAAGTCTCCAAAGCTGCTGGAAAAGTACACGTGACGGCGTCAAGGATTGCTCCTGACGGCGTCACGGCTTGGCAAAAGCGGTGGATATGACAAATACACGTGACGCGCTAGAAAGTTTTACAATGGAAGTATGAAGGCGTCACCCTTTAAGGTGATCAAGGCCATCACGGTTTAAGTTAAAGAGAGACGGCGTCAAGCACAATTGTGACGGCGTCAACCATTGACGCGTCAGAGTGGATTTTTGAGGATTAAAGAGGGACGGCGTCAGGAAGACCATCCGGGAACCCTAGCCGCGGCGAGGTGACGGCGTCACCTCCTACAACGTGACGCCGTCAGCCCCTAAATTCTATATATAGTTTTGCAATTTTTAGTCATTAGTGTGCAACTTTGTGAGGAGAAACCCTAAGACAAATTTTCTACCATTTTTAAGGGTTTTATACCCATGGATCTCCCATGTTTAATTGAAGATAAGTAATCAATTGATCATTCAATATGTCTATGTGTTGTTTGATTATATCTTGTTCTTGTCTTTTAATTAACATGCTAGGCTAGATTTATCTTGTGTTTGCTTAGATCTAATGAAACCTAACTATTGATTATTGGTTGTTGGTGTGTTATTAATTGTATTGGATGATTGTTTATCGATGTTAGGCTTAAGAAAACTGGCTAACCTCCTATACGGTAACTTGCTTGAACGTCTTAAGAAACATGAACCAATGCGTACTAAGGTTATTATGGTTGTATTTAATGCATGAGCGAATTCTAGTGATCCCATGTTAGGAGCTTCTTAGCCGGCTCGACATAGGAGTGAAGTAGGAGCTTGTAGAGTTAGGGAAGTACGTACGCCACCCCACGATTGGTATTAAAGAATACACCCGTCATCCACGCAATTAATACACACTAATCAACCGGTAAAAGATAGTTAGGGAGTAAGGAAATCTAAGTAAACACATTTCTCTCCATATAAGTTCCACAACCTTTTCATTTTCAGTTATTTTATTTTATTTGCAATTGCAGTTATTTGGGTTAGTTGACTAGCAATTAATTCCGCCCACTCCTTCAAACCCGAGATTTTACTTGCTTTTATAAAAAATATAAAAAATACAAAAAGAATCTTCCCTCACCCTTAGACCTATTAGAGTAGTTTTTCAATCCTAACGACACTATTCCCCTAGAGAACGATCAATCCCCCGGTACTTGCCACTTCACTAGACTACATCGGTCAGGTACACTTCCTGGTGGGGATTGCAAGCTTCTCGAGATCCCTCGAGAGGTAAAACCTGTTGTAAGGTCGCAAAACCACGCATCAAGTTTTTGGCGCCGCTGCCGGGGAATAGTTATTGTTTAGGTTGAATTTTTATTTTATTAGGTCTACTCACTAGATTCCTTTCTAGTGAGATTTTTATTTTATTTTTTTAGGTTTCCTTTAGTCTATCTTATTTCTTTGTACTTTTGTTTGTGACACCTTCCACCTACCTCATGAGTAATAGTGATCGCTTGATCCCTGTTATTCGTATTTTCCGCCGTGCAAACTTCCAACTACCCGTTCCCGCCCCCATCATAGAAAACAACAACCTCTCACCCGACCACCACTTTGGTAATAATTCTGAGATGGAGGAGTCTGACCATGAGAATGACTATGCAGTTAGTCCATTTTACGACTCAGACTCCGATGAGGATGCTGGTAATGGAGAAGTAGTTAACGAGGAATGGAGAAAAGAGGAAATTGATCCCTTTAAGTATGTTGACCCTAGGACTAAGATCGAAAAGGATAGCCTCTTTAACATGCAATTTCCATGTAAGATTGGTTATCATAGTTTTCATGCTTATCTTAACTCATCTTTGCCTATAAACATTATCTCTCGCGCTAATTATAATAAAATCATGGTAGATGAGCTAGAATATCAAGGAGATAACATTGTTGCTAGGATTAAGCCACTACACGTATTCGTAGGAAGTTTTGTGTATTTGGTGGATTTTATGGTTATGAAGAACTTATGAGAATTTATTGATAACAAATTAACCCAAGTCATTTTTGGAGAACCCTTCAAAAGGTTGACCAACCTTGACGAAAAACTTGTGGACGGGTTAATTACATTTGGTGCATATTTGAAAGTGTTTCTTGCACCCTTATCAGTTGGTTTTGATTTAACAGGCTTATTTTGTCTAACAGTATGATTAACTTTTGGTGTGTTAGACTTCACAAAACTTTTTCTGGGGTTTGTTCCATTTGTTTTAGACCTTGATTTACTCCCAGAAACCCAGTTGTTACAATAAGCATGAGTATGATTAAAACTACCACAGTAATAACAAGCCTTATTTTACATAACAAAATCATCACCAAGTTGGTGTGACTTAAGATTGTTCAAATTTCTTTGGCTACCTCTAGGTTTGCTATTACATTTAGCACAACTTTCAACTGTTTTCAGAACAGCTTTAGCCTTAGTCTTAATTTCTACTCTTTTAGGACTGACTGGTCCTACTTTGTTTCCTTTGGTTGAAACAGTCTCTTCTTCATCATCATCAGATGTCCAATCTTCAATAATTAGAACATCTGATTTCTTATCAGTGAGCACCTTAGAGAGTGAAGCAATCTTAGCACTCTCAACAGGTTCACTTTTCTCTACAGGTTTAGCTAGTGGTTTGTTGATGAATTCATTTAAACCTGATTCTGCAAGATCTAATCCTGGGGGACAAGGAATTCCTCTATATGGAGGTGGACATGTCTTATATCCAATCCCATATTTGATTCTTTTGTTCATCTGATTTTCAACTATGCTTCTTGTACAGTCAGAAGCAGTTTCCAAAGTGGTAACAGTTAGTTGAATATTATCCCTTGCCAATGTCATTTTAGCACACTCAGTTCTTAACATTTTTATTTCTGCATCTTTCAAAAATATTTCCCTATTAAGAATGGCTTTAGTGTCAGAAAAAGTGAGTTCATTTTCCCTAAAATGGATTATCTGCTTCTCAAGTTTGGCCATACCACACTTATGGTTAACTAGGTCTTGATGAGTTTTTGTTTCTTCTACTTTTAGTTCATCATAAAGTTTTATTAAAGTTTGTAATTCCTCAAAAACTTTACAAGTATTAGAACATTTAGTAATTTGTACCTCAGGAGTGGAGAAAGCCATTAAAGCCAATTCATCTGAAGTTGACTCCTCTTCACCCATAAAACTCCAATCAAAACCCATCCCATCAATAGCTACCATTGCTTTAGGCTCAGTGATTTCCACAGCCTTGCTCTTATTCTCAAAGCTTCCTTTCTTCTCAAAGCTTCCCTTGTTCTTGTTCTCAAACCCTCTTCCCTTATCATCCTGCTTCTTTGGTCTTCTACACTCTCTTGAGTAGTGACCCTTCATGTGGCAGTTGTAACACTCCACTTTGGACTTGTCATACCCAGCAGGCTCATTACCATCTCTGATAATCTTCTTTCCAGTCCTCATCAGTAACTTTTTAGCCCTTATGCTCAGAAGTGAAAGTTGCCACTTTATGTCCATTTCTTCAAGATCATCATCATTGATCTCTTGAAGATCTTCAAAAGTTAATATGGACCCATTGTGTTGTGATGTCAGGAAAGCACAACCAATTGTTTCATCTAGAATTGTTTTGGTACTGCTAGAAGTAATGGCAGTACCAAAATTTGTGTTGGCAGTACCTTCTTCTCTATCATCTTTTTCTTCATCTACAACTCTTGAGGTGCTTGGAGATGATACAAAAGCCATATTTCCTGAGCTTGAACCAGTAGTCTTCTTTACTTCATGCTCTGCTATTTTGAAGTTGTTGTAGAGATCATTAAGACTCATCTGATCAATATCTGGTTTGTTTTTCCAGACAATGACATGCATGGACCATTCAGAGGGTAAACTCCTAAGAAATTTGGAGTTTAAGTCTTCTTGAGATATCATTACTTCATGAATGGCTAACTGACTTGAAAGCTTTTGTAGTCTATTGAACATGCTGTCCAAAGACTCATTTGTTGTGGCTGCAAAGTTTTCAAACTGATGTTTGTGGAGAGTTTTCTGTGCTTTTTTGGTGGCATCATTTCCACTAAATCTAGCCACAATAGCTTGAAAAAGGGTTTTAGCATATTTGTACTTGTTGAAGATCAAAAGCGGATCATTTGGAATAGTCATGAGTAGCATACTCCTGGCTTTTAGATCATTTCTCTTTTGAATTCTTTCTTCTGCGCTTGTTGGGTTTACTTGCACATGTGTTACAAGTGCATCGTTTACTGTGGAGGTGGTGATTGTGGGTTTAAATGAGTTTCCTTCTTCAATAATCTCCCAAAGTGCATAGTCTTGCACTTGGAAATATTGTTCTACCCTCAGTCTCCACATATCAAACTCATTTTGTTTGAGTAATGGAAGTTTTGCAGCAACATTGGTTTGAATGTGTTCAACGTCCATGGTTCTTTTAAATCGTAAATATCAGCCTAGCTCTGATACCACTTGTGAAGGATTATACAAACACTTGGGATGTGAATCTTAATAATGTGTTTGGGATATTTATGAATGAATGTGATGTAGTATGCGGAATCTACTATAACACACTTAAAAGAAAACAAAGGGTGATGAGTATGTAAACGTGAATAATAATGAACAATGAACACAACTTTAGTAACACAAAACGATTCAATATTATTGATGAAATAATACGGATGATCTAACTATCACCAGGATTACAAAGTAATCTTGAATCTTTGATTTGTTAAGGATTTGTGAATTTAGTAACTAAGTTAATAGAGAGATTGTGTTGGTTCAGGTTATTAGTTGGAAAGTCATACTACAAAGGTGGTGACTAAGGGATCCTTTTATAGGATAAGGACCCCTTATTACAAGTTGTCAAGTTGCACAATATAATAAGATACTTGGACTTTTCTAGCCTACAATTAAATACAACTACCAATGTAATCTACTCTGTATATTCTTCTGCACAAACATGGAAGACTGAACTACTTCTACATAACGTATTACATTGTACAAAGACTAATAATACAACAAATATCTACAAATAAATATCTATCAACTTGATCATCAACTTGGCAGGACCTTTATTAACTAGCAGTACCTTCTTACCCAGAAGGTACTGTTAGTACATCTTCATCTTCTTCAAAATCAACTAGCAGGCTCAATACATCATTCAGCAGGCTCTTTGACTTGAACATTTTATTCCCAACAGAATATGCATTATGTTGACGGATGGGCGGATGTGGTTAACCTTAATTTGCTCTCATGATCGCCTCCTGTTTATGTATCTTGAGCTCCCGTGGATAAGAATATGCATTAGTCGCACTGGTATATTTATAGAAATGACTTTTTTTTGGCTAAAAAGTGGATCATGGTTTTAAAATTGGATCATTTTAAGAATTTTCTCTATATAAATTTAAATATAAATCAATATATATAAAATAAATGAAAAGATTTTTGAATTCTACATCCTTCTTTAATGAAATCATAATAACACCTGTCCGATTTTTAGACCATACGATATATATTTTTTGTTTTAATTGTTTTCTACTTTTTTGGTAAGTCATCTCATTTAATAATTTATAATTTTTTAGTTTTTCTATATGTTAAAATTTCAATAATAGTCAGTGTAATCAACTTTTTCTTTTTAATTAAAAGTTGAAATTCAATCACCGGATATCTTTTATAACCATGTTTGACAATTTTTTGTTCTACCCATTTGGAGTCATGGTTGTCTTAGTTATTTTATTTATTTTTTTTATTTTTATTGTTTAGTTGGTTATGTTCGTCAATATATTATTCTTTATCAATATTCTACAATAATGTCTCTTGATTAAATTTAATTCAACATTATGTTCGGTATCACAGTAATACCGAAGACAATATCTTTAGGCTACATATATGTGAAAAGTTTATTCTTACTAATAAGTATCTTTATGCAGGCCTATAATCTATCATGACTAATTTTGATGGTTTTTTGTTTGTGTAAAACTATTAGATTTCATGAATAACTTTGACAGTTGTACCAATATTTTAATATAACTTTCTTTTTTTATTGTCTTTGTTAGTTTATTCGTATTAATTCTTGTACGTTTTTGCGGGTCTATAGTCTATTGTTTGTGTACCGCTATTACATTTCCTGAATAATTTCGACGGTCTTACCGTTAATTTGATATAATTCTTTTTTTTCTTGTATTGTCTTCATCAGCTTTTCATTAGTAATACTTGTACCTTATTGCAGTTCTACAGTTTACAATAACTAATTTTGATGGTATTTATATGTGTATTGTCATTAAAGCATATGATTAATTTTATTTGTCTATCGTTATTAGATTTTGTGAATAATTTTGATGGTTTTACCGTTATTTTGATTTGATTTTTTTTTTTTTTTTTTTTTTTAATTCTCTTCATCATGTGTTGGATTATGAGTACCAATAATCTTAATTGCTACTCCCTCCGTCTCAATTTATTTGTCAGGAGAGAGAAAACACAAAGTTTAATAAAAGTGAGGCCACTTTAATTTTCAACCACTAAAATAGAATATTCCTCCACTAGATTCTCTAGTTTTTACTAAATAAAGAAAATGGACAATTAATTTGAGACATTCATAAAAAGAAATATGGACAATTAAATTGAGACGGAAGGAGTATTTAAATGATGCAATGAAAATGAGCATTTTGATCAGTGTGATTTATTTATTATTCCTGCACTTTTTCTGAAAATTTTGTAACTCTTGCTTATCTCATTAACATACTTATGTGAAATTCGAGTCTGTTCACTACTACAAAAACTGGCTTTTAGACCCTCTTATTTAGACCTTTTAAAAAAAATGCAGGTCTAAATGAGGATTTTACCCCGCCAAGAGTTATTTACACCGGTGCAAATAGAAGACACCGGTCTAAATGTCTTTCAACATTTAGACCGGTTGATATTCAAAACACCGGTCCAAAAAAACTTATTTAAACCGGTTTGTTTATTTTCCACCGGTCTATATAAGCCGAGTATTTAGACTGGATCCTTTCATATACACCGGTCTAAATGTCTTTTAACATTTTTTCGTTCTCCCCCCAAACCCCACCGCCAAAAATTTCAACTTATTTCATTTTCCCCCTTTCCTCAAATATTTCAGTTCCCCCTAAATTGATTAGGGTTTCTATTATTTCCCCCATCTCACATTTACTCATCTTCCCTACCACTGCCGCCACCATTTTTACCTCTATTAATCTCATCTCGCTCATGGTATCTTGTTCTTATATTTTTATTTAATATATGTTTAACGATTAGTAAGGTTTGAGTTTTATGAAGAATTTATATATTGGGTTAGTATGAATGACACGTATTAGCGACTATTGTTTGGATTCTAATTAAATTTGTGACTTTCTTCATGTGATTTTGTGAATCGTTTGCAGCTCTGGTGTTGGAATTAAGGCACTAATTATCAAAATGTGCAAAATGTGATGTTTTGTTATTTAGGTAAACTGAATCGCCGAGTAAGATTTAAGTTGTATCAAGAATGTGTATTTGGTTCGGTCCTTATATGATTTTCTGTTACTTTATGACTTCCTTCGATCAAGAATTTATATTTTGGTTTGGTCTGAACGTCACTGAATAGCAACTGCTGTGTTGAAAATAAGCGTGGTAATTAAGATGCTGAGACCTATATATATGATGTCTAGGTAGCAAAACTTGTGGTTGAAATAAGGTGTTGTAAACGAAATGTCATGTGAAGATTATGATATATTGATTCAACTTTCAAAATGTGATTTTGTGAATCATAGAGGTAGTACTTATTATTTGAACTACTCTGGTTATTTTTATTGTATATGTTGTAGTTTATCTTATCAAATAACATACACTTAGATAAGGGTATAGTTTTACGATGGTAAATTTACGGAAATAGATATTGAGCCGTTTGTTGTACAAGATGCATAATGCTGAGAAAATTGTTCAAAGACGAACTGTCTTGGCTCTTGCTCATCTCTGTTCACCCGAAGACCAGGAAGCAGTATTTGTTGATAATAATGGTAAATAGTGTAGGCTTATTGCTCCAAACAACTTGTTCTTTTTTAGACTTGACTGGCAAACTACACATATTACTTATACAGGAGCCTGATATGTTGTGTTGTTTATTTAATATATAAACTTTGCAGGACTTGATTTACTTTTGGAGCTATTACAATCAGTTCACTCAAAGCATCAAGGAGATGCGTGTGCGGCTTGTGTAGATTGGCTGAAAAAGCTACATCAGTTTCTCCTGTTGATGCAGGACCATCATCTCCAATATCCCAGGTTAGGCTTTTTAGTCTTCTAATTATTGATTGTTATTCATCTAATGCTTGGGCATTTTCATTTTATTGTTGATCAAAGATTAGTTTTTGAAATTGATTTGCACACCTGTCCTGGTACACGAAACTGCTTTACTCTTATGTTGAGGTGTCAACATGGGTGGGTAGGGCTGGATTAGGTAACGGTGTCACCATACTTTCAAAATGGCAATGCTGGTATTGACATAGGTTGGTCGGGTTGTGTCAATGATCAAAAGATGAAGACAAAGAAGACAACGAAGGTAAAGGTGTCACCATACTTTCAAAATGGCAATGCTGGTAACGCAATAGCAAAACCAATTGCAGCTGTTAAAAAGAAACCTCAAGCAAAAGACAAAGTTACTTTTACCGCTGCACAAAAACGAGACGAAGCCTACAAAAAGGGGACTCCAGCTAACACATGGGTACCTCCAGAATCCATTCATCATCTATCCAAGAGAATCATTTCCATGATCCTTGGAGGATTGTCGTCATCTGTAGTTTAAACGATGTTTGGATTTATGTTTAAGTTAGAGGCTGTTGGGATTGTTCTTTTGTATAAACGATGTTTAGAATTCCGTTTAATTTAGACTAAGTATGGATATCTATTTAAATTAGACTATGTATGGATTTCTGTTTAAGTTAGCAGCTTAGTGGATTTTGCTTCTTAAAGTATTGGGTTACAGGCTTTGCTTATTAAGTGCTTATTGCTCCTGAATATGTCTTTTAGACCGGGTGGTAACTGGTCTAAATGATAAGTTTTCTAGACCGGTGCTTCCACCGGTCTATATGTGAAATACTCTTTTGGACCTTCCCCCATTTAAACCCCCCTTGTAACTGGTTTAAAAGTGCTCTAGAACTGGTCTAAAAGCCAATTTTTGTGTTAGTGGTTTCAAATTTTTGTATAAGCCGTGATTCATCAACATGATTTAACTTATTATAATCAACCCTTTTGTGTCATGCAACACACCTCGCCTTCTTCTTTGTCAAACAAACAAGATAATAAAAGGATACCAATTAAGTTGACTAAACTTTCTGACTTTGAATCCTTTTAGGGATGATTGAAAAATTACTGCTCGTGTAATAAGGTTATGGAAACTGAAAGATTTTTACAACCCTGAAAACTTAACACCGGGCGTGGGTTAAATGGATGAACATGCACTACTGGACATTCTGGTAGTTGTATTACGGTGTCTACTTTTGTTTCACAGTTGCTACAAAGGCAATGCTACTACTTGTATTATTTTTTATGTTTCTTAAAAATCAGTTGAAAAGCACTTTGTTGTTTCTATAAAATAACCAAAGTCACTAAATTTGATGACATTGGTGACTCGATATTTGGCGTTGACTTTAAATCATTTGAATCCCTTCGTAGCGAAGTTGCTCCATCCACTATTGCATATTGTCAATACTTTATTATTGCGTTTATTTCAATTATAGAATATCTAACATGGTTTTTCTTTAATGTAATTTTTTGATGTAATCAGAGGTCTCGTTGTGGACCTATGATTATCTGACTATTAATGAAAAGTGGGTGCAATAGATTCGGTTTGAACTACACGATACTATGTAAACTATTGCGATTCTTGTAATTGATAACTTGGGCAAAAAATAATGCATTTATTGGAAACTCTCCTTTTTTTTTCTTCATAAACATGACACCGGACTTAAATTTTTAATCATCTTGTGAGGTCCTTAGGCTACACACACTCCATCGGAATTCTTCGGTCGATCGCAAGTAAAAGGGAAAAGCGACCTTGGGTCACTTAGAGTGTGGAAGAAAGGTCGGTTGCATTTGATTTCCAATATCGATCGGTCAAGCGACCGATTATACAATACGTTTATTCCATCTTTTAAAAAAAAAATTAAAAAATAAAAAAAAAAATTTTAAAAAAAAAACTTTTTCAGAGTGTGGCAGGTCGGTCGCTTCTGGTCGCTGGAGAGAGAAAGCTGACGTGGCACCCGGTGACCCAGGTCGCTTTGGGTCAAGAGCGTGTCCAGCCTTATGAAGAGCAAGTCAATATCACGGTAGGTGATAGAACTTCAATGGGTCAGCATGCAATTTGCAAAACACAAAATCTATACAGCTTGATATCTTCAGTCATTAATTCTTTTAACATCTTTTCTATACACGCTATGGGGCAATTGCATATATATCCCTTCAAAGCTTCATAATTGCATATATATCTAATCAAAATTCATAATTACATATATATCCTTTCAAAACCTTAAAATTGTCAAATATATCCAACCAAAATTCATAATTGCATATATATCCTTGCAAAGGCTTAAAATTATCAAATATATCCAAATGATTAATTTAAATATATTTAATAGAAAAAAATGTCTAATAATTATAATTGATATATAAAATGACGATTATGCCCTTATTCTTATTATTTTTTTTTCAATTACAAAATACCCTTTTATTGTTTTGAATTTTATTATGTCATTTGATCTATATATATAGGAGTTTACATTTAAATGGAACAATAGATGGTGCTGTTGATATCCTTATTCAAAATTCGTCGATGCCGAACACGATTGAGTCGTCGAACATGGTTGCTCTTGCTTTTCTTAAAAAATAGTTAAAGGATATTTTGTAATTGTAAAAATAAAAAAAAAAATAATAATAATAATAAGGGTATAATCGTCATTTTATATATCAATTATAATTATTAGACATTTTTTTATTAAATATGTTTAAAATAATCATTTGGATATATTTAACAATTTTAAGGCTTTGAAAAAATATATATGCAATTATGAGTTTTGCTTGAATATATTTGACAATTTTAAGGCTTTGGAATGATATATATGCAATAATGACTTTTGGTTGGATATATATGCTATTATGAGGCTTTGCAATGATATATATATGCAATTCCCCCTTAGAATGATAAGACAATATTATACTTAAGATTATGCATGCCGTTTCGTGATTTAACATGTGTAGAATATCTAACAAATATAAACATGTTCAATTACCATTCTTTCATCGTTAAAAGACTTTATCTTACTTAGGCTGCGTTTGTTTGTTTGTTTGTTTTTTTTTTTATTTTATTTTTTTTTTTTTTTTTTTTGCATCTGACCAGCCTCTGAACGGGCACTGTGTCTGAATCGGTCAGACATTTTGTCAGTTCAGACCGTTTTTTTTTTTTTCCGTTCAGACGCGTTCAGATGCAGTTAGATCTTAATGGTCAAAACTTGAGAGGGGTGTCTTAACGCGTCTGAATGCCTCTTGTTGACACAAAAATAACAAAAAAAAATAATAATAATAAATAAAAAATAAATAATTTCCCGTTCAAACATGAGTTTTTTTTTTTTTCCGTTCAAATGCGTTCAGATTCAGACATTTATGCATCAGATTCAGATTCAGACGTGCGGTTCAGATTCAGATTTATACCCTCTTAATAAACAAACACCACCTTAGAGTACAAATCTTTTATTGTCGCCCGTGAAATCCGTGAATCTATAGTCTAGTATATACGGAGTATAATATAAGGGATTGTCTAATCACTACCCTAAGGGGCATTGGTTAAAGTACATTTATTAAACACAAACTTTCTTTTTATATTACAAATTGTATTTAATACACATTAATTAAATTTATAAATTATCATAATTAAATCTGATTTGTAATTAAATAAACTTAAACTTTGACAAACCCATAATATAATGCACAATTTTCAGGCCAATAACCATAAACCTTGAATTTTGGTATCATAACATAAATAATATAGATAGCGTTATTATTAATATTCTCTAGTGATTCTACAAATTGATCCACGATATGGTTCCTTTTTTTTTAGGTCAAATTTTCAGTTCTATTGTCATTTTGACTTTTTGAAGTTTTTTTTTTGTTCAACTTTGCCCTTAAATAGTTTTAATTGTGTTATATGATACTTGATAAAAATCATATATTTTGCATCAAGTATTATATAATACAATTTAAAGTATTTAAGGTTAAAGTTGAATAATAAAAACTTTAAAAAGTAAAACTAGATAGTTATTTTGGGACGGAGGTAATACATAATTAGGTTAACTAATTACATGATGTTTTTGAAAACTCAAATCGATTAAGTTTATTTGTATAGCTGAATCAAATTTCTTTTTAAATATCAGCTGGGTCGTTGTCTAGTACCATGTTTTTTATCCATAGACCAGAATGGGTACATGCATGGGCACGAACAATTGAGTGATGTAGCAAAAGTGGGTGAATCTACTGATAATAGAGTAAGGAATGTAATTCAAACATCAAACACTGGCCAATAAAATCCTATACAACAATTATTAAAGTAACTTTGAAGATATGATTTTTTATACGAATCCATACAAATAAAGTAATTATACTGAACTAAATATGGAAACTAGCTAGCTTAGTAAAGGAAAAATCTACAGAAAGCATGAAGTTGTGACTTAATAAAGAGATTAAATGGAAGTATGTGAGAGCCACTTGATATTTTTATATCGTAAACATATTTTGATATATAACTGTAGCGCTCATAATAACAATTATTAAAGTAACTTTGAAGATATGATTTTTTATACGAATCCATACAAATAAAGTAATTATACTGAACTAAATATGGAAACTAGCTAGCTTAGTAAAGGAAAAAGCTACAGAAAGCATGAAGTTATGACTTAATAAAGAGATTAAACGGAAGTATGTGAGAGCCACTTGATATTTTTATGTCGTAAACATATTTTGATATATAACTGTAGCGCTCATAAT
The DNA here is from genome assembly GCA_021014915.2 of Artemisia tridentata subsp. tridentata. Lineage (NCBI taxonomy): Eukaryota > Viridiplantae > Streptophyta > Magnoliopsida > Asterales > Asteraceae > Artemisia > Artemisia tridentata. The sequence continues at coordinate 80,302,014 of CP139502.1, forward strand.
AACAATTATTAAAGTAACTTTGAAGATATGATTTTTTATACGAATCCATACAAATAAAGTAATTATACTGAACTAAATATGGAAACTAGCTAGCTTAGTAAAGGAAAAATCTACAGAAAGCATGAAGTTATGACTTAATAAAGAGATTAAACGGAAGTATGTGAGAGCCACTTGATATTTTTATATCGTAAACATATTTTGATATATAACTGTAGCGCTCATAATAATAATAAATGACTATTGAGAGTGACAGATCGTTTTTTGTCACAGTATTAGCTTACGACTTTTTTATAGAATAGTCGACACATGAAATTATTAGGTTGTGGCACACCACACACAAAAAAGCCATTGAAAATATAATACATAGGTCCATGGAGGAGTAATGTTTTGTACCAACCCACCATCTATATGTTCATAACACAATTTAATACCAACCCCCCCCCCCATTTAATACCCCCCCCCCCTCCCCCCCACAAATTTTATTTTCATACTATATTATTTTATGTTTTGGGATTTCTAATATATGATTAGAAAGAGATCCATTAAAAAAATAACTAAAGTGAAAAATAATAAAAAGAATTTATAGTCAGATATTTTAAATAACAGAGAGATTTTCAAAGATAGATAAATATATTTTTATAAGTTAGTTAGGTTTTAGCCATGGATCGTCACATTAATGAGAGCAACACATTATAGCAATTAGAGGTGACAATTCTCGACACGATACAATAAACGATACGAACCCGACACGAAGTTAAATAGGTTTGGATTGAGGATAAACAGGTTTTGGTAAAAAACATGTCAATCTGTCTAACCCGTTTAATAAACGGGTCATGTTTACTTAAACATGTTAAACGAGTCATAAATGGTTAAACGATTAATAAACGGGTCGTGTTTGGGTAGAGGTTATAATAATCCGTCAACTCGCGAACTCACCTATAATAGCAATCAAATAGCCAGACAAGCCAAAACATTTTTTGTGTTTATATGGGTGTGAAGTAAGTGAGAGTGAAGAAAGTTAGTAGTTTAAATTGTAGTTAAGTATATTAATATTCAATAGATTGCATTATATTTTATAAATAGGGGTATTTTAGTCTAACAACATAATTTTTTTTAAAAGTTTTAAGCTAATGTAATTTTTATTTATGAAAGATGATCAAATAAAAAGAGGGAATCTCCTAAAAAGTCTAAAACACTATATCTTGTTGACATGTGTCCCTCCGTTTTCCCTTATTTTTACCTTCATTTTCCCACCCCACCCACGATCGAACAACTATGATGAAGATCAAGATATTTATTGAACCATGATTGATGAATATTCATACCAAAATTGATCACATCAAAATATGTTGAAGCATGACTCATGAACACTTGATTTAATCGTTTATCAAAGACTTAATCCTTTTTTATCAAAGATTTAATCTTTTATCAATTGCTAAAACATTTATATTTTATTGAGCACATTTAAACACAAAAATAACAAAATTACTTTATTAATACATTTCATCAAACACTTGATTTGTTTTAAAATTTCAAAGGAAAACAAACAAAATAGAAGAATTTGATGTTACGTGATTTTAATATAGTGTTTGGTTAATCAATAATTGCTATAGTAATTTCGTTTAACTCAAAGTCAACGAAACCCTAAACTTGATTAACTTCAAATTCATGAAAATTGTTGTAATTTGAACTGCCTGAACATTTATATGATGAAATTGACAAAAATCCGAGTTTAATTTTATGATTTTAAATGATTTAAAACTGAAATTGGAGGAAAAAAATGATGTTACCTTTGAAAGAGAATAAAAAAGATATGTGGAACGAGAGAAAAAGAAGCGAAATGTGAAAGGATGACACATGTTGTAATTTGAAGGCTTTTTTAAACTTTGTAGAAAGTGAGTTTTTTACCTTTCATCTTCATAATTTATATATAGTAATTTGAACTGCCTGAACATTTATATGATGAAATTCACCAAAAGTCCGAGTATAATTTTATGATTTTAAATGATTTAAAACTGAAATTGGGGGAAAAAATGATGTTACCATTGAAAGAGAATAAAAAAGATATGTGGAACGACGGAAAAAGAAGCGAAAGGTGGAAGGATGACACATGTTGTGATGTGGAGGCTTTTTTAAACTTTGTAGAAAGTGAGCTTTTACCATTCATTTTCATAATTTATATATAGTATAGATAATATATTTGATCACAAGTTATTTAATTTCCATTTTCATAAATATTTATTATCAAGCTCATTGTAGATTTTTGTATTTGAAAATTGATCAAGAGATCCAACTTCTTTCCTTTTATGGATACACCATGCCAACATATCTTAAAATAAAGGTTTTACTCGGTTCAAGATTATCTGACTAAATTACCAGTTAAAATGATGGTTATAAAATGTCTACTTCTTTCTACTTGCATTCAAATCAACATATATGTTTGAAGATGGAACATATAATCAAATAGTTAAAAAATATATATATAAAAAAAAAAGACGACAAAAAAAAAAAAAAAAAAAAAAAAAAAAAAAAAAAAAAACATTTCTATTAACACGGGAATGATAATATTTAACAACTATTTTTCTTTAAAATTTGTGCATGGTCGTCTTTTGATTTTCGGTTGCCCTGTGGGATAACAAAATCGAAGTTATATTACAGTTGTAAATTAAAAAAAAATATCTAAAGTTACATATAAACATAAATTATATGTGTCATATACGTTTAATATCTAATGTTCACATATATAAAATTCCAAAACCACGGTTTATTTTAAATGGAAGTTTGGTACGCCGACAACACTCACATACTTCTTTAGTCACTTCTGCAACCGTGTTTACACAAAATATGAATAATAATTATTTTTAACATCTATTAAATAATAATTAGCTAACGCAAGAAAATGCTAATATATATATATATATATATATATTATATATATATATATATATATATATATATATAATATATAGACACACACGGAATTATTTTTTATTTTCTCTTGTTTTTGAGCTCTATTGGTATGTAATTTTGTGGACTTTAGTGGTACTTTCATTGGTTTATTTAGCGAAATTATCCTTATATACTTAGCCGTAGCTTTCGACGTCGTCTTGGAAAGATTAGCAAAAACTATTCGTTGAAAAAATGGCAATATTTGTAACAAAAGAAGCTCTTAGAAAAATGGTAAACTCTCTTAAAAAATAAAGGTCCCGAGTTTGAGCTGCACACTATCAAAAATTTTATTTTATTTTATTTTATTATTATTATTATTATTTTTTTGGTAAAAGGTCAAAAGACCCGGTAAATATATTACTCCAAAAAAAGTTTAAGTACAAAGGATATGGGTGAATCTCATATCTCAGCCCATTACATATGCGAAAAAGCTTACATAACAAGATACTTCATATTCTCTAAACAAGAAAATAAAACACTGCTCATAAGATAACATTAGACTCTTACGAAAACAAAATTACTTCCTACCAATACCTTTGAGCTTGATATCATACATATCATAAAAAGCATCCAAATTCCCTGGAAGATCGTAGACCTGATCCGCATAGTCATCATAATCATCTTCAAGCTCGTGACCACCACCAAATAGGTTCACTGACTCATCAAAAGTGTTAATAACCTCATCCTCATCACTATCAAAATCAACAATCTCTCCCACCTTAGAGAATGAGTTAACCCTCATAGTAGAAGAAGTAGACGGAGAAAAAGAAGAACTAGGCTTACTATCCGCGACCTGCACCTTCTCTTTCACAACACTCAAAAGCGGTTCTTGTAATACATTACCAGTCTTTAGAGACTCATCCACCTTAGCTTCCTTTTTATTACCCGGATAATCAACCTTTTTAAGAGGATGACCATTATCATCCACAAGAGTAGCTTTTTCATCAATAATTAGCTTTTCAAGCTTCCCAATTTTCTCCACAATAGGAGTTGGACACGCAATACCACTCTCACTGCCAAAATCCAACTCTTCTTTGAACTAAGGGTGAACAAAAAAACCGCAAAACTAAATCGAAACTGAAAAAACCGAAAAGGCCACCTTGAAAAAACCGAACCAAATGAAAAACCGATGGGGGCGTTATTGATTTTTAGGAAAACCAAATGTTTGGGGCGGTTTTTAGTTGTATATAAAAAATCGAACCAAAAAACCCACCCCGCCCCACCTTTATCTATTTTGAAAATATTTAAAATACTCTTATTTACTTAATATTTCAAAGAAAGATTTTTGGTATATCTTTTGAATATTTGCAAAAAAATATACATAAATGCAAAAACTTGCATTTCATATTTCTATGGATTTTTATATATTTTTTCATACTTTATCTAAGAGTTTTGGATTGTCAAATATTATGCTACTATTAATCTCGTTAGATCAATGTTCTTGGAAACATAATTTCTATGTTTGAAAAGTAACTTGCTAGTTATTATTTGGGTTAAAGACTTAAATTACCAACGAATTATCCAAAATTTTCAAATACGGGTAATTTACATTTTTAAATAATTTTATCATCAACCAAACTTGTTGGTACCTGTAAATACCGCCACTATATCAATATTATTTTCCACTTCATTATTTTATGCCCACATGAAAATTTATATTATGACTCATGGGTAACTTATACCTGGTTTAGACCTATTAGAAAATGTTTTATCATACTCTTAAACACAAATAATGAACCACACAGAAATCAACATTCAAATCATTAACTAAAATTTGCATGTCAATCTAAAACTCAAATTTGTAGAAATCATTAATGTTGTTCCAGTTACACAAGTAGAAGTAACTACAAAGTTAATCTAATTCTGTTCCATGACTGAGATTATGTATTGATTAATTATAACAGATAAGTAAAACGTAAAGATAAAAACACAAGTTTTTCAACGTTTAAATTCTTATTAGAAATTAATCAAAAGAATCTATTACCCAAGTGTTTGCGGAATAAACACTTGGGATCGAATAGACAAGGTATGGTGTGTTCTCCTCTCTAAACTCAAGTTATTCTTAAGTGACAACAATAATGACCACTGAGCTATCTCAGAGACTTGGTTGCTCTATGGAGGAGAAAAGTGGTTTTGTGAAAGTCTAAGCTTTTAATGCACAAAACTTTATCCACTTTTCTCCCATCTGTTCCTATTTATACACAAGTATAAAAGAGCACCTTCTGGAAGTACAAAAGGAATAACCTAACTAGTTTGACAATTACAACAATATTTGTCATTTCCAAGAATCTGCATTGGGAATAAGCTAAAAGTGCTTTCCGAGTGTCAGCTATGACACATCTTGACTTTAAGCCGTTTTAGGGAAAGTTTGCTTTCGGCCCGATAAGACTTCTCCTTATCTTTTCAAACTCTTCGCTCCTAATCTCGCCTTTCTTTCAGACTTCAGATTCTTCAGTCTAGCACTTCAATCTTCAGTCTTCAATCATCATAGTTGTTGAGGAGACTGGAGTTCAGTGAGTTCTTGTCATTACTCACTGAACCCATTACCTTCTTCTTTGGCTTAAGTAACACTCAGGGAGTTCCGCCTCACTGAGTGGTGAATCTTTCTTCTTGGACTCGTCTTAAGCATCCTGAAGGTAACTCACTGAGTGACTGTTCTCTCAGTGACTTGAAAGTGTTTAAGGTTGATTAACACTTGGCTAATTTGTGTCCAAATCCATTTTTCAGGACGCTTGGGTACTGACGGACCCAACAATCTCCCCCTATTTGGATATAAATTATGCCTAAGTGTTTTGATCAGTTATGAGTGAGCAAATGGGCTTCTTCTCATACTGAATATACAAGAAAGCTATTAAGGACACTGATATAACAAAACATGGGCCATCATTTTATTAATATCATTATATTTGTCCTAACATCAAAACATAATACTCAGGGACCTTGTACTCAGCCTTCCAAGATTCCCATGAGTTCTGATGATGTACCCTCCGAACGGGTCGAAGGACTCCCCTTCGAGCCTGTGCGAAGCCCTCTCTTCGGAGGCCCAGGTTAAACTCCTAACACGTTTCATTGGCGTAAAACCATTCGTCTACGAAGTGGTTACCATGTGGGAATCCGCCAATCGAAGCCCTAAGCCCTTCGAGGTATCCCTCTCGAAGGGATTAGAACGGAGAACCCTCTTGACCTGGTCATACCCACGTTCCCTCTTCCCTTAGGCTTCCCCACCAAGGAAGAGATCGTGGGCTACAAAGCCCTAGCGGTTACCACAAATCATGGGACGCCCCCATGATCTCCGAAACAAGTGCAACCGCCCACTAAGGCCTATTTCTCTCTTATAAATAGCTTAGTCGGGCAAGAACAATGTAAGTTAACTTCACTCTCGTCATTTACAACCTACTTAAACATAACACATACTTACTCGCACGCCGGAGGTGGTTCGCAGGGTCCAACCCCTGCGCAATCACTTAACGTAGTGTTTTAGTATTTCTTATTTCTGGTTAAGAACAAGCTTGGCGCAACCTCAACACCCCATAATTCCTTTGATCACCATCGAAGGCCTGGTAGTGCATCTATTTGTACAATCATTGGCGCTATCCGTGAGACCGTTACAATTTGTCTCGTTATTTCCAAGCTTATAACCAACCAACTACTTTCACTATTATTCCGGCATGGATCAAGGAAGAGAAGATACTCCCCCACCGGGTTTCTCTACCTTGGCACCAATACCAATCAACGACTCTAACAACCTTCCCCCAATAACCGCTTCCACATTCACAACACGTTCTCACCCAGAGATAACACCTAACCATCATGCTTCGACATCAGCCAATCCGGAGCCTATAATTAGCCCAGACTTTGTCAAAGCCAACCACGAAGTATTGGAATCGCTCTTAAGGGCTCGCAAAAGGCAAGTCCGAAATATTGAAATGCGAAGGGAGTTGGAATACTCAAGTGAAGAATATGATGAAGAAATGGAAGTAGAGCCCAGGCCTCCGGCTCATGGACCAACACTCTCAGCCCTGAGGATTGGGTCACCAGTTGGTCGGAGGCTAAGCCGAAGGTCTGTTGGTTTCGAAGGAGTCCCGGAGAGGGCTCCGACAAGAAGAGAAGGGGTGGTTACGGAAGGCTCCAATGGTATGAGCCAACGAAGGGAAGAAGGGGGGGGGGGTTAATCTACCCCCGTTGTTAGCAGCTCATCTTGAAAGGACTGAAGCTGGGGTTCCGTTGCAGCCTTCTCATGCATCAGGCGTTGAAGGCAATCCATCTACAATTAATATGGGAGGAAATCTTCCTCCCAATGGTATGTACCCCCCGTTCCAAACTCAGTCTTATCCTCAAAGTTTATGTCATCCAATTATTGGACAGCCTAATAACCTGAGTCTCCCTCAACCTTATGGGAGTATACCCTTCGGGCATCCTATGGCATACCCTTCGTATGCCGCGGGAAACGGTTATCCGTTCACCATAAACACGTCTTATCAGTCTTACCCAAACAAAACTCCTATGGGAATGCCCCCAAACAACAATCCTTACAATACTGTCCCTATGTATGCACCACCTTGTAATTACCTATACTCGGACCCTATGGGTTCGGCTACACCCTTCGTTAGGTGGATAGAAGATTACCCATTACCTGATGGGTTGAAAATGCCTTCACATATTGGGACTTATGATGGGAAGGGGGATCCGGACAATTTCTTACATTTGTTCGAAGGGGCCATTAAGATGCAAAAATGGGCCATGCCTGTGGCCTGTCACATGTTTACATACACCCTACGAGATTCTGCTCGCATTTGGTGGAATGGGCAAAAGCCAGGGAGCATCGTCAATCTCGATGATCTCAAGGCTAAATTCCGATCACACTTCAGTCAGCAAAAGAAGTTTACTAGGACCCATCTTATGGTGCACAACATTAAACAAAAGGAAAACGAAAGCACAAGGGCCTTCGTCACTAGGTACACTGACGAAACTTTGCAGATCCTGGGTCTCCATGAAGATCAGCGCATTTCGGGTTTCGTACATGGTCTTCGAAATCGAAGTTTGGTGGAGTTCTTATCCACTGACCTTCCGACAACCTACAAAGGCTTAATGGAAAAGACATACACTTGGATTGAAGCAAAGGAGGTATCTACTAATGGTGCTCCGATCGATAGAGACAACAACAACAAATTCTCAAAGTGGGAAGGGTCAAAGAACAAGAACAAAAACAGGTTTTCTCCATACAAAAGCCCTAACCACGGTTTGCTAGGAAGTCTAAGTAAATCTCCGAAGGAAATACTTACTACGAAGAGGGCTGCTAAGGCCTTCGAAGCACCCCCTCGCATGACAAGCAATGGTAAGAACAGGGATACGAGCAAATATTGTCATTTTCATGAAGATTATGGCCATGATACGAACAGTTGCAGAGAGCTAAAGAAACAGATAGAAGAAGCTGTAAAGTCTGAGCAATTGGCACATTTGGTAAAAGGTATAAAGAAGGGAAAGGAAAAAATGTCCGATACTCAATTGGCTAAAGACACTACTCCCCTCGAGGCCCCAATACTCATGGTTCGTTGTGGCGAAGCCGGTTTAAAAAGAAAGGTGACAAAGCGGGAAGTAGACGAAGTGGGGGAGGTAACATTTCCTCCTATTACAGGCCAAATCCCTTCGAATGATCCAGTGGTCATCAAAGTTCTAGTCTTCAACCGAGAAGTGAATAGAGCCTACATGGACTGCGGAAGCTCCTGCGAAATCATATACGAACATTGTTTCCTTAAGCTCAAATCTTCGATCAGATCACAACGGGTTGATTCGAAGATGCCGTTGGTAGGTTTCTCCGGTGAGCATTCTTGGCCACTGGGAGAAGTGTCATTGGACATTACCATAGGGGAAGGCAAGCTCGCAAGGACGGAAACACTCACATTTGCTATCGTAAGGTCCGATTCCCCTAACAATTTGCTGATAGGAAGGACCGCTATGCAAAAGATGGGTATCGTAGTCTCCACCATACATGCAGCGGTCAAATTCCATACACCAAATGGAATTGGAACCGTATTCTCCAGTTACAATCAGGGGAAGACCAGAGGTGCTGGCAAAAAGATCAAGGAAAGTCCCGAAGAGCCTCCGAAGGCCATTCTAAGTTGTACAGATGTCGAAGAACGTATTGTGGTAAATGAGCTCTATCCAGAGCAAACGGTGGTAATCGAAAAACAACTCCATGCTAACTTCAAAGCAGACTTAGAGAAACTACTCAAAGCCAACAAAGATATCTTCGCATGGACGTACTCAGATATGACAGGGGTTCCTCGAACTCTTATGATCGATGGCAAGCCCTTCGGCACAGAGCACAAGCTTAATGAGTTCAAGCACATTGAACCAATTAAGCAGAAGCGGCGAAGCCTGGCACCTGAAAGGAACGCAGCCGCTTGCAAAGAGGTGGATGAACTTGTACGAGCAGGAATTCTCAGGGAAGTGAAATATCAAACCTGGGTAGCCAATCCAGTTATGGTAAAGAAAAGTGATGGAGGGTGGCGAATGTGTGTTGACTTCATCGACATCAACAAAGCTTGCCCGAAGGACTGCTACCCTCTGCCAGAAATTGATTGGAAGGTCGAATCCCTCTCGGGGTTCCGTTTGAAATGTTTTCTTGATGCCTACAAAGGGTATCACCAAATACAAATGGCAAAGGAAGATGAGGAGAAGACAGCCTTTTACATAGGAAAGGGTGTCTATTGCTACAATAAAATGCCCTTCGGTCTAAAGAACGCAGGGGCAACCTATCAGCGATTGGTGGATAAAGCTTTCCACAAGCAAATAGGAAGGAACTTAGAAGCCTACGTTGATGACATGGTAATAAAAAGTAGGACGGAGGAAGACCTACTCTCCGACATCCAAGAAACCTTCGACCAATTAAGGACAATCAACATGAAGCTTAACCCAAAGAAGTGTTCCTTCGGCATGGAAGAGGGACAGTTCTTGGGGCATCTAATTACAAAGCAAGGAATCAAAGCTAACCCTTCAAAAGTAAAAGCCATCACTGATCTACAAGCTCCAAAGTCATTGAAAGAAGTGCAAAGCCTGAATGGGAAGCTCGCAGCACTCAGCAGATTCCTATCGAAAGGGGCAGATCGTTCTTTACCATTTTTCAAAACACTCAAGGGATGTACGGATAAAAAGACTTTTCAATGGAGTTGTGATGCAGAAGCCGCTTTCCAAAAGCTAAAAGAATTCATGGAAATTTTACCAACACTTACAGCCCCAATCAAAGGCAAAATGTTGTTCATGTACATTGCGGCATCTTTTGAAAGCATTAGTGTTGTTCTTTTGGCAGAAAGGGATAAGAAACAAGTTCCAATTTACTTTGTCTGCAGGGTCCTGCAAGGGGCCGAATTGAACTACCCAGAGTTGGAAAAGCTGATCTTAGCTTTGGTTTACGCCGCAAGGCGTCTTAGAAGGTATTTCCAAGCTCATCCCATCACAGTATTGACCGACAAGCCAATTAAGCAGATATTGTCGAAGCCTGAGAAATCAAGTAGGGTGGCTAAATGGGCCATCGAACTAGGGGAGCACGACATAGAGTACAAGGGTCGAAACTCCATCAAAGGGCAGATACTTGCAGAATTTCTTGCTGAAACACCTTCCGGGCCTAGACAGGACAAGGAAATCCCAAAAGAGAAACCTCCAAAGATGAAGGAGGGGTGGAAACTATACACAGATGGAGCCTCAAGCTCTGACGGTTCGGGAACAGGCCTAATTCTGATCAATCCGGAAGGAAAGGAGTACAATTATGCATTACGCTTTGAATTCAAGGCTACAAAGAAGGAAGCAGAATATGAAGCCTTGTTAGCTGGCCTTCGACTCGCAAAGGGCATGGAGGTTCGGGACCTCTCCGTTTTTGTGGGCTTGCTTTCCGTCACTGACCAAATCAAGGGTTCCTACAAAGTAAGACAACCCACCATCAATGAATATTTGGATAAAGCTACAGAGCTTCTCCAGGGGTTCGAACCATATGAGATAACACATGTTCGCAGAAGCCAAAACAAGAAGGCGAAGGCCTTAACCAGGTTAGCATCGACGGCCTTTACTCATCTACCCAACGAAGTTCTAGTAGAAGTATTGGCCAATAGGTCAATTACACGAAACGAAGCATCTGACGGAGGCTTCAACTGGATGACTCCAATGAAGACGTACTTGATAAGTGGTATTCTGCCTGATAATCCAAAAGCAGCACGAAGGGTCAAAATCAAAAGCCCCCAATATAGGCTTATAGGCGATAATCTCCACAAAAGGTCTCTCTCGTCTCCATGGCTTCATTGCGTAGGACTGAAACAGGCTTCGAGCATTCTCTATAATGTTTATGAAGAATCTTGCGAAAGACACGAAGGTCCTAGATCCATTGCCTCAAAAGTAACAAGATGGGGATATTACTGGCCATCTATATTGGAAGACGTAACGGAAGTAATCAAAGCATGCGCGATATGTCAGATACACTCAAAAGCTCAGAAACCATTAGAGTCTGACACGTCTTCTATCACATCAGCAAGGCCTTTCGGCCAATGGGGAATCAGCATAATCGGACCCCTAGCAGTAGCTCCCGGAGAGGTACAATTCTTGGTCATAGCCATAGACCACTTCACCAAATGGGTTGAAGCCAAACCTTTGGCATCCAAAACAGGAAAGCATGTGGAAAAGTTTATGTGGGAACACATAATTTGTAGATTTGGAGTCCCACAAGTCATCACTTCTTACAAAGGGAAACACTTTGCCGAAGGGGTGTTCCCATCTTTCTGCGAAAGCCTGAATGTGAAGCAAATGTTCACTTGTGTTGACAAGGATATTGTCATTGAAATCGAGACAAAGTTAGGGCAATATCAGCATGAGTGGGTAGATAGGTTACCCAAAGTCCTGAGGTCATATAAGAACATGTCCTTCGAATAAACGCAAGCAAAGCCAAGTCGAAGGGCCCAATGTCAAAGAGACATGCTGCGACAACAAAGCATACGAGCCTAAAGAACTGGATACTAGCCTTAGTAAGTTTTACATATAAGACTTACCCTTTTAAAGCACTTAGTTGTTTTTCAATTTCATGTAACGTATTCTTCTCACATGGGAAAGAAGCATTAATGGTAGGTATCTTAGTGTTCATTTCTTCAAATGATGTAATCCTCCCTACCCACTTAATGATATAACACATTTCCCTCAAAATCTCTTGTTTCGTTTTATACAACAAAGATTCGTTCAGCCAAGTACTTTACAAGTTTCAATGTCGAAGGATGAAGCAAGACACATGTCTTGTATCCAAATAATATCCATTACAATTCACAGTAACTTTCCTATAAAGTCTTAGGGTATTAAAATCCCTCTGCAACTTAAGGATAAAAGACGGAGTGGGTCGCAACCCTCTGTCGCAGTCAAACTATACGATTGCTAAAAATCTTGGTCCAAAATACACACAATGAGGTTATAACCTCAGGCTGTATGTTTACGTTTATAAAAAAGCGTAAGAGAAGATAAGCATGATAACAAAAGTAGGGTGCAATCCCCCACATTGGCATTCATAAGGCTATACTTAGTCATAGCCAACATAAACATGAGAATAATTGTCTAAATCCTGGGTCGAAGCCCAGAAGTGCAAAAGATGAAATTGTTCAAACACAAGGGCACATGCCTTTAACCACGATAAATTATCTAAAAAGGGTACATGCCACCCTTACAGACCAAATTATTGCCAACATGGCAACCTTCAAACATTCTTTGAGGAACTCGGGTCCTCTTGGTGAGATGGAGACGGAGGCTTCATGGAGGGAGTTCTTTTAGCTGGAGACGGAGGCTGTATCTTCTTAGGATTCTTGGACAGGAGATCTTCAATAAAGGCTGAAGGGTCTTTGGTTGCTTCGGCAAGGAATGGGTACTCTGCTGTTGTGAACGCATTGCCAGTTTCATCATATTCTCGCTCAGAATTCAGACGGTAGTATGGTACCTCCGACAGCACAACTGGTTTTTTGGTTTCAGCAATCTCCTCTAAAGTTGTGCATTTACCATAAAATATGGCCGTGTTCACTAGCTTCCCCACGAAAGCTCCCACCTCGTCACTATAGTACAACTCCGTAGCAATATAAGGAACAACCTTTGATACCACTTCAGCCCTATCCTTTTTCAAGCTCTGGCATTCGAGCTTCAACTTGTCCATCTCCTGACAGCGCTTGACATCCTGCTCCACCAACTTTGCTCTCTCGGTTTCCAAACCAGTACATTTAGACTCAAGCGCCTTAACTTGCGCCTTATAACCAACAATCTTAGCCTCCTCCACCTTTAATCTACCACACTCAGCTTGCGATTCTTTCAACTGCTCTTCAAGATCATCCATCTTTGCTCGAAGGGCCCCGTACCTAGGATGCATCTCAAAGTCCGCCATTGCCTCATCACACCTGGACTCTAACTTAGCATAGTTCTTCTCCCTTTCTTTCTCCCTAGCAACAATAACAGCTACCTCCTCCTTTGCATCCTTCACCATATTAATCAACTGCCTTGTGCGGCTGTTCAAGTGGTTGTCCAGCATAGCCTGCCTAGTGTAGCTCTTATCATGAAGATCACAAAGCTTTTCAATAGGCATATCACCTAACAAGCTTCTCCAGGAGGGAGGGGTCACATTCTCAAACAGTAGGTGGCAAGTGATAGCATTTGGAAGCTCCTTGGTGTTCGGTAGCCCTACACATAAATATCAATTAGATACATCGGGAAGAGAGGGAATTGAATTTTTTTTTGCTTACCATGGATGTCATCATCATCATCAGCCATCTCTTCTAGTGAATACATAATTGCTTTACCACGAGACTTCTCGGTTTTTTGTTTTGTTGTCCTGGAGGAGGGAGTGGGGATATTCAATTTCCTCTTAGGGGCCTTCACAGGCTTTACACTCGTTCCCTTCCTGTTTCTCACCCTGTCCGCAATACCAAAAGACTCTACGACCTTAAGCTGGTCAGTGTCAGACGGAGGATCATCGGAGTCAGCAATGTTCTCTACGAACAGGGGGGCTTCCTCAGTATTCAATGGCTTGATTGGTTGAATTACAGCAAGAGGTCCAGGTGGAGTGGCATCAACGTCATTATTGTTTACAGACCTAGATGGAGATCCCACTCCATAGCTAAAATTTTGAGGATCCTTTGGAATAAAGCTTACTTCCTTCGCACCACCTGCGACAACGAAGTTCCTGAAAGCCATTTCTGCATCAACAAGAGAAAAAAGAGATGAATATCAGCAGATAAGTTATTTATTTTATTTAAATAGGAAATGTACATACTTTCTCTTTCACAAAAAATTTCAGGCTGTAATGGAGACCCTTCCCAACGGTCAGCAATACTCGCCATAAACAAAATAGGTTCGGGGAACGTCTGGACATCAGCAGGATGGCGTGCAAGACATTGGTACAAAGGATCACTTCTTACATCATATGGCAAAGGGTCATTGAATCTTTTCTCATCAAACATATAGGCTTCATCTAACAAGGCTGGATACTCGGACGGTATGATTGTATTTTCAATATAGAAAAACTGCCCTTTCCAATTCCTAATGTTCGAAAAGGGTTTCGTCACTAGAATGGGCACATCATGTTCACTTCTTTTAGCAATGGTTATCCAGTCCCCACCGGGATATAGATTTACAAAGCCCCTAAGCACATCTAATGTAGGCTCATACCCATACGCCTTACACATTACGATGTAGGTGGTTAACTTGGCTAGACCAAAGGGGTTTAATTAGAAATATGAACCTTATAGTATTGCAAAAACTTCAAAATCAGAGGATGAATGGGAATCCTAAGGTTTGACTGAGTAAACGCATAAACATACAAGCCCACATACCCTTCTGGAGCATCAAAGATATTTTGTCTTTTGCTCGGAAGTATGATTTTCAGTCTAGAAGGTATGAGGTAGTCACGAAGAAAATCGGACAATGCTGCTTTCGACAAGGTGCATGTATGTTCCCTAATTATTCTTTTAGCAGCCATGGTCATATTAAAAGAATAAAAGATCAAAGAAAGGTGATCGAATTTTTACCTTTTCGTTCCAACGGAAGCACAAGATTACGGAGTGATGTGTGTATTTTGGGCGAAGGTAAAATGAGCTAGGGTTTAGCTATTTTGGGTTGATATATTCAGATGGTTTTGATCCTAGGCGCACACGTGTACACCTAACTTTGAAGATTTTGCGGATTTCAAACGGACGATTAAATTTTGAAATGATGTTTGCTAATGCCGATTTAATAGCCGTTTGAGTCTAAGGAGCAAGTGGAGCGATAATGATTAAGCCACATTAAATGCGTGGTTAGTTGAACATTTATTTTCTTTTTGTACGAACGTATAACACAAGGAGTATAAGGAATGCTGATTTTTTTGAGTCGAATGCAATATATAATTGTACGTATATATCACTTTCGACTGGGGGGCTTGATGATGTACCCTCCGAACGGGTCGAAGGACTCCCCTTCGAGCCTGTGCGAAGCCCTCTCTTCGGAGGCCCAGGTTAAACTACTAACACGTTTCATTGGCGTAAAACCATTCGTCTACGAAGTGGTTACCATGTAGGAATCCGCCAATCGAAGCCCTTAGCCCTTCGGGGTATCCCTCTCGAAGGGACTACAACGGAGAACCCTCTTGACCTGGTCATACCCACGTTCCCTCTTACCTTAGGCTTTCCCGCCAAGGAAGAGATCGTGGGCTACAAAGCCCTAGCGGTTACCACAAATCATGGGACGCCCCCATGATCTCCGAAACAAGTGCAACCACCCACTAAGGCCTATTTCTCTCCTATAAATAGCTTAGTCGGGCAAGAACAATGTAAGTTAACTTCACTCTCGTCATTTACAACCTACTTAAACATAACACATACTTACTCGCACGCCGGAGGTGGTTCGCAGGGTCCAACCCCTGCACAATCACTTAACGTAGTGTTTTAGTATTTCTTATTTCAGGTTAAGAACAAGCTTGGCGCAACCTAAACACCCCATAATTCCTTTGATCACCATCGAAGGCCTGGTAGTGCATCTATTTGTACAATCAAGTTCCAACTTAGCCTTCTTAGACACTAACACTTTGTCAGGTCTCTCACTCATCATCTTATCCATCAGCTTGATGAACTCTTCATTTTCAGGGCTCTTCACGTGAAGTGCCATTAGCTTGTATGCCAGAAGAGTTGTCATTTTCACAAGGTTAATATCACTGACTCGTTGAAAGGCTTCTTTCCTGAACTCGTCAACAAAGAAAATACCATACTCAGGCTGCTTGATGACCAGGTTGGGAAAAAACTTGACTCCTTGAGGAAGAATCCTGTTGCAATGAAGAGCTGCTATGAATCGTTCAGGCTCCTGTCCCACAGCTTTCCTCTTCTTCCCAGTCTTCTGAGTTGGTTCAGGAATTGAAGTCCTGAGAAGCTAGTGCCTTCTCATGGTCTATCCCTAGGCTCTTAGCCACCCTTTCCATCTCCTCATATTTGCTGTTCAGGGTTTTTAGGAGATGAGGGACAAACCTGCTTTGCTTCTTCCTTAGGATCGGCCCCATTATGTCCAATTCTTTTAGCCCGTAATCTGAGAACTTAAAGGGTTGGTTCACCTCAGTCTTTCTTGGTCCTTTGTGAACCGTAATGCTTACTGGCTTGGTGTTGTGAATGGTCATGTCTGTTATGGTGCCTTCACCCTTGGTCTTTGTCAGATACCATAGATACTTCTCATAAGTTTTCTTCCTCTTTTCTTCCTTAAGCTTGACCTCCTGATTATGTTCCTTGATGCGGTCAGCCTGAAGCTTGAGGAATTCATCCCCCTTGATGACCTGATCGGTTTCCTTGATTACCTCCTTGGCCACTTTAACAATTTCAGGCCTACTGAGTTTCTCAGCCTCTTTTTCAGCCTTTCTTTTGTCCTGTTCATCCAGGACTTCGGCCACTTCCTGCGGAGTTCCAAAGAATTTACTCCCATCATCTAAGGTGACCCAAAAAGGCGAGTCTGGATCAGGACGCCTTTCTGTTGATGCTTTCACCAGTTGAGATTAAGGAGGATCTTCAGTCACCATGATTCCCTTCCCTTTGTCAGTGGGAGGGGGTTGACTGGTGGAGGACTCAGGCACTTCTGTTACTATTGCTTCAGGTTGAACGGGGATTGTAGCAACAACAAGTGTAGAAGATGAAGGTTCAGGAGTAGGATCATCAAGTTTCTCCCCCTCAACAGATGCCGGTGCTGCAGTAAAGGCAGCTGTTGACTGAGGAGGTGGGGTAACCGAAGAAGACTGAAGAATTGACAGGATGCTGGAGACCATCTTCTTGATGTCAGTGGTCTCATTCTTCAGTGTGGAGATGTCATCCACCATGGTATCTTGAGTTGTTTTGAGTTTAGTGACTTTTGTGGTATAATGGTTGATCAGCTCATTATGTTTGTTGGAGAGCTGATCAAATGCTGAGGATATCTTTGTCAGGCACTCTTAGGAGCTAGCAACTGACTGTTGAATTGAGACTTGCTGAGACCTTAGTGGTTTAAGATCCACCTTTTTCAGGAGCTTGAGCAGTTCAATAATGTTGGTTGAGGTGGTCTTCTGAGTGTCCATGTACTCAGTCAGCTTGGTCATTTGGGTAGGATCATCCTTCAGTTCGTCTTGAACGGAGTCAAGAGCCTTTAACACATTTGAGAACTGCATGTCTTGGGCAGAACCCAGATTGTCCAGGGATGTCCTCAGTTTAGCCTGAGATGCTTCAACAGTAGCCTTGAATTCGGCATAGGAGACTGCCGCTTCAGTATGCTGGTCCCATTGTTCTTCTGTGATTTCTCAGAAGAAGGCATGATTGGCCTTGCGGAGGAACTTCACTAGTTGCCTTTCCGTGAGAGGAAAAATATTATCATACTTCTGCAGGTATTCAGGAGTAGCAGGAGCAGATGAGTAACCTGATGATGATGATGATGATGTTGATGGTTGGGTTAGGGGCTCTGGTTGATCCTCAGGAGGAGGAGATGGTTGTTCAGTGTGCTGAGGAGAGTTGTATGTGTCAGTCTCCGTTTCCTCCCCAACACCAAAAATTTCTTCGTCCCCAAAATCTACCATCTCCTCATCGGATTCTTCATCTATGAGAGTTTGAATATCCGCAAGAGTAGGAACCTTGGCTGAATCCGGCTCCCCCTCAAAAAAGGGCTCACCTTCGTTGTGGCCAGGTTCTGACCCCTCCAGGTGAACTGAGTGGGTTTTCTCAGCCTGGACCGTGGAGTCAGTTCCCGAGTGACTGGATCCGCCGTGAGGGGTTTTGGGTTCGGTATCAGCGGGTAGTTTGAATCCCTCTGAGTCTTTGTCCCCTTGGGTGCCTTCAAGGACTGGCGGGTGTTTTCCAGTACTATCACTAAGAAATGATTGGTTGAGGTCCCCCTTCCCATCAGGGTTGTACTGCCCTAACGAGGATTTAGGGACCGTTTCTCCCTGAGATCCTGAGTGTGATTTCTCAGGACCGTAAACAGGATGTGAGATGGTGAGGCCCCCATTTCCACCAAGTTTGTGCTGCCCTGATGAAGGTATAGAGGCCAGTACTCCCTGAGACTCTGAGTGTGATTTCTTAGAGCCGTAAATGGGATGTGATTGGGTGTGGGTCCCCTTCACAGCAGAGTGGTGCTGCTCTACTGAGGGTATAGGACCCTGTACTCCCTCAGGAAAATGTGATGATTTACGAGTGCCTTCATCGGGATGTGAGGGTTGGATGAGTCCTGACCCCACTGACTTGTATTTTTCAGCAGGGTCTTGAGGAGAGGGTTTTCCCAAGGACACTGAGGATGATTTCTCAGTACCCTCCGCTAGCGTTTGTTTTACGGTCAAGAGGATCTCAGTAGTGGGTGTCTCAGAGGTCTTGGCTGTTGGTTGCCTTTATTTAGGCTCTGAGGCAGAAGTCTCAGTGGCAAGTGGTTTGGATTTAACCACCTTCCTGGACCCTGGCTTCTTCTTATTCTCCTTCTTTGTAGGAGAAGGCATTGGTGAGACAGCTTCTGCCCCCTGAATAACCATCAGCATGTAGGTGGTCAGGGGGACTGGTGTGACCTCAGTTAGGTCTCTCGAGTAATTAGCCTTGTGTAAGACGCCAGGGTTGGATCCCTGGACGTTTGGCCTGATATACTCGGATCCTAGTAAGTCCTGATGCACACAGGAAATGAATTTAGGGTAAGACATGTGTCTTTGCCTAGACTTCCCTGATAGCTTGGCTATGAGGTATTTGAAGATTATCTCTCCAACATCTATTTTTCTACCCTCCAAGAGGCTGAACACAATCATTTGTTGTGATGTGTTCAATTGCTCAGTGTAGGATTTATTGCCACCAAGGACCTGAATGACAAAAGTCATTAGGTTCCTCCAGACAGCAGGAAACCAGGTCTTTATTATTGGTGCTTTGGCCAATAAGGTTCCTGGGGCCACTTCAGGAATTTTTACATCATATGGACCTAGTAAAAGCAATTCGGCCTTTACTTCTGCTTCAGTGGGCTGAGGGTCGAAGTTCTCAGCGAAATCAAGACCTATGGCCTTGATAAAGGTTTGGTAATTCAGGGAGAGGGTCCTTCTCCCGTTCATCACTGAGAACGTGATTATGGAGTCCTTGGTGTCCTCAGGGCTGGTGGCCACTGCTGTATACCAGAACTCCTTAAGATAGTCATGATATTTGATTGGGGGTGATTTGGTAAACGCCGTAGCAAGAAAGCAGTTTTGTAGGTATTTAACTACATTCTTGTACGCCCAAAAATTTTCGGGGTAGGCAAAATTCCCTACGACGTTGTTTTTGGTCATATCCACGCCCTCCAATGCGAATTCCACATTTGGGGCGCAGGTTATAGCTTTAGAAGCAGCCATTATAAAAGGTCTTGGTTTTGCAAGAGAAAATGGTATGGGTCTAAAGATGAAGAACACACACACTAGTTTTTTAGAGAAAAGGGCAAGAGTTTTTCTTAAAATTTTCTAAAACGTGTGCGTGTTGATTTTTTGGGGTATTTATAGGGAAGTGGAAGGGTGAGGTGGTTTTGGCACTAAGCAGGTTTTTCTCAATTTTGAAAACCGTTTTGTATAAACGTTTGAGATCTGCATTAAATGCCACCACTCCACTTTATCAGGTTTTACACAACAGTCGAGGTGAACAGTTGTGCCGTCTGCAAAAAGTGTAATTTGCAGAGTTTACATCATCACATATATTTTATGTGAGAGAAGAGGCATTAAATGCCAAGTGGGAAGTGGGGGCCCAAGATATGCATGCCAGCAGGCAAAAGAACATATATTCCTATATTAAATAGGTATTCAGTTACCAACTAGATACTTAGAGCATTTAAGTTAGCATTGAATGTCATCTTGAGGGCTCTGAATGACTTTTCATTCAGTGAGGGGTTCAGGGAAGGTGATTCAGTGATCTTTTTCACTGAGGAACACATTGAGTCAGGGACCTGGGGTTTTCAGAATTTACACTTAGTTGGATGGATTCAATCAGTGGACTGATTCTCAATATCCAACATTCCTAATTCAGCTTTCAGTCTTGTGAAAGTTGGTTCATCCAATGGTTTGGTGAATATATCAGCTAGCTGATATTCAATAGGAATGAAGTGTAATTCAATGTCACCATTCATGACATGGTCCCTGATGAAGTGATATCTAATATCAATGTGTTTTGTTCTCTGATGAAGAACAGGGTTGTTTGAGATGGCAATTGCACTTGTGTTATCACAAAAGATGGGAACCATCTTATACTGGATTCCATAGTCACTGAGTTGACTTTTCATCCATAGTATATTTGCACAACAACTGGCTGCTGCAATATATTCAGCTTCTGCTGAGGACATGGCAACTGATTGTTGCTTCTTAGCACTCCAACAGACTAATTTTCCACCAAGGATTTGGCAGGAGCCTGAGGTGCTTTTTCTGTCCATGTTGCATCCAGCATAGTCAGAGTCTGAGTATCCTTTGAGATCAAAGCCTGAGCATTTTGGATAGTATAATCCAAGGTTTGGAGTACCTTTCAGGTACCTGAGTATCCTTTTCACAGCTGTGAGATGAGATTCTCTTGGGTCAGATTGATATCTGGCACACAAACAGACTGAGAATTGGATGTCAGGCCTTGATGCAAGTAGATACATCAGTGACTCAATCATTCCCCTAAAAGTTTCATACCATGCCCTGGGAGCTTGTTTCAGTCCATAAAGGGCTTTGTTAAGCTTGCAGACATAGTCAGGAAACTCACTGCTTTCAAATCCAGGAGGTTGTTGAACATAAACTTCTTCTTTCAGTGAGCCATTTAAGAATGCACTTTTTACATCCATTTGGTACACCTTGAAGTTCATGTAGGTTGCAAATGCAAGGAAGATCCTGATGGCTTCCATCCTTGCCACTGGTGCAAATGTTTCTTCATAGTCAATGCCTTCTTGTTGATTATAGCCTTTGGCTACAAGTCTGGCCTTGTTTTTAATGACAATGCCATTTTCATCAGATTTGTTTTTGAACACCCATTTCATGCCAATGACTGTAACATCCTAAGGACATTTGACCAAGGTCATTACCTAGTTTCTGTCAAACTGTTCCAGTTCATCATGCATGGCCTGAACCCAGCTTGGATGTTTAAGTGCTTCTTTAACACTTTTGGGTTCAATTGTGGAAATGAAGTGCACAAACAGGCATTCATTGGCAGAGGCTGCTCTTAGTTTTGCAGCCATGCTTCTAGTGAGCATGCCTACAGTAGGCTCTCCAATTATATTGACAAGTTCTATATCTTGAGTCCTAGTCCAACTATCCTGAGGTCTTGGATACTGATTAGAAATTGTGGAGGCCTGATTGATTGGAGGTGTAGGTTCTGGTGCAGACACTTGATGATCTTCAGGATCTTGAGTGTCTGACTGGGTTGGCTGATCACTGAGATTGTTTGGTTCCTGAGCATTTTTTTAGACTGATTGATTGCATCAGTACTTGTTTGTGCTTCAACAAACTCAGTGATGGTTGGGTAAGGAAGGTTGTGAGGGATGATGTAATACGAGATATCAGCATTTGCTTGTTACTGAGTGGAAGTATCATTGTCAGGATGATATTCATCAGGAGGGTATCTTGATGAATCATCAATACCTATCTCTTTCACTGAGGTGTTTGAGAATCTGATTACTTCAGTACTCTCATCAAAGGTAACATGGAATGTTTCCTCAGTTTGCTGTCTCCTAGTGTTGAACACCCTGAAGGCTTTTGAGACAAGAGAGTATCCTAGGAAGTATCCATCATCAGCCTTAGCATCAAATTTCCCTAAGTGATCCTTGTGATTATGAATAAACACAGGACACCCAAAGACATGAAAGTAGCTGATGTCAGGGATCCTTCCCTTGAATAACTCATATGGGGTTTTGCTATGTCTCTTGACAATGATGGATCTGTTTTGTGTATAACAGGCAGTTTTGACTGCATCAATCCAAAAGTATTTGGAAAGGAGAGGAAAATTTTTGGGAAATGCCTTTCTCATCACAGAAACATTCAAGTTCATGATTTCTGAACTCTGTCCCATTGTCAGTCCTAATCTGTTTGACTTTTATGTCATTTTGATTTTCAATGTTCCTGACAAAGGACATGATTGTTCCAGCTGCCTGACTCTTTTTGGTCAGGAAGTAAACCCAAGTGTATCTTGAGTATTCATCCACAATGACCAGAGTATACTTCTCATGGTTAATGGATCTAGGACTGATGGGCCCAAAGAGATCCATATGGAGAAGATGAAGGCAGTTCCTGATGGAAAAGTTTGTTTTGGTTCTAAAGGATGCTCTATGATGTTTACCCTTTTCACAGGCAGAGCAGGGTTTATCCTTTGAGAACACAAGTGATGGTAAGCCAAGGACCTTGTTTTGTTTCACAAGATTGTTTATGTTTTTGAAGTTCAGATGGGAGAGTCTCTTATGCCAAAGCCAGTTGAGGGTTTCAGTGGCCTTAGCAAAGAGACAAGTTCCATTCTGAGTTAGACTGGAGATGTCTAACACATAAACATCTTGTCTTCTTGGTGCAATAAGGACAACTTCCTTATTTGCATTGAAGATGGTTCCTTGTTTATCATCAAACTGAACTATGTACTTTGCATCACATAGTTGACTGACACTGATTAAATTGTACTTAAGACCATTGACATAAGCTATCCTAGTAAAGACTATACCACTACAGTTTACTGAACCATAACCTTCAGTGAGACATGATTAATTATCAGCAAATACCACCTTGGGTCCTGGTTCTTCTACATATTTATGCAGATACTCTTTCACACCAGTCATGCTCCTTGAACATCCACTATCTAGATGCCAAACTGGCTCCTTGGCATGTCTCTGCACAAATGGTAAACTGAGTTAGTTCTTTCTAGGACCCTTCTTTTTGGAGGGCTTGGCTTTAGTAGCCTTCTTAAAAGTAACAATTGATTCATGGTCAGTGGTTGAGTGGACTGAGCTACCACAAATTTTGCATTTGATTGCAGATGTGGACTCAGTAGACTGAGAGGATGTCTTGGGAATTCCTCTTCTAGTCTGAATGACCTTCTCATGTCCTGAGGTTTCATGAGTGGGATCACCACATATGTCACAACTTGTGTCCATTAGGCAATCATCAGAAAGGTGGTCATTGAAGCCACGGTGAGGGCAAGGTGCAAAAGGCTTGGCCTTTTGTTTCTGTTTCTACTTAGAATCTGAGGGATACTTTAAAGCCTGTGCTTTAAAGTTTGCAATCTTTGATGTGGCTGTGTATGATTGGTGATCAGAGGTCCTGTGATATTCCTTTTTGTATATCATGCAGTAAAGGATTCTAAAACAATCATCAGTGGAATGATTTGTATAGTGAAACAGCTCACACCTTTGCAGAGGTTTGGAGGGTTTTGGTTTGGTGCTTGAGGAAGCTGATTTGGGTTCCTTCATCTTAGATTGAGAAGGCTTCTCAGAAGATTCAATCTTCTCACTCAGCTTCCTGACAAGCTCAGCCAACTGATCAATTTTTGAGTCAGGGCTTTCTGTTTTTACTTCAGAAGGGACTGAAGTTGTTGAGTCATCAGTATGAACTGAGACTTCAGGGGTTTGCCTTTTTAGGATGGTTTTTCCCATTCCTGGCTTCTTCTTTGGAGAATGTTGAGAGTAGACCAATGGTGTGAGGTATGAGCTTGGTGCAGCTCCCTAAAGGAATTTCAGAGGTGGGAGTGGTGCAAGTGATTATGATTCAGACTCATTGACTGACTCAGTACTACTGGTTTGGTCAGTAAGTCCAAGCATATTTTTCAGAGCCTGACTTTCAGGAAGCAAGATTTTCCCAGTCTCAAAGTTTGGTAACTTACTGACTGGGTTGTCCCTGACAATCCAGTCATTTGACTTGGGTTGCATTTCCTGCTCAAAAGATATGCCAGCTGGAATAAAAGCCTTTTCTCTGTGACTTTCACTGGAGGTTTCAGTGAGTTGGTCTATTCCTATAACTTTCTTGTTTTCACTAGGAATTAGGCTCACAGTTTCATAGACTTTGGGGTTCTTTTTAGTCCAGCCTTCAATGACAGCCTTTTCTTTGTTAAGTTCATTTTGAAGAGCTTGATTTTGTTTCAAAATCTCAGTGTTTTGAATTTGTAGTATAACAGTTTCTAACTTGGCCTGTTTTAATACAAGCAATTCATCTCTACACTTGTTTAATTCTAACACAAGATTGTTATATTTTGAAAGCAAATTAAGCCTTTGTTCTTCTACAAACTTAAGATCTACACAAATGTAATTCATATAAGACTGCCAATCAGAATCATCATCCATTAAAAGTAAAATATTTACCTTTTTCATGGTTATGTTGACCCATTCTCCATTCCTTGCATGGCTTTTTCCAACAGCCAGCTGATCACCTTCTGAAAGAGCCATCAGTGCACTCACTCTAATTTCCACATCTGAGGAGACCTCTTCATCCCAGTCATAGGCTTCAGCTACAAGAACCTTGTTCTTTGTCTGAACAGGTTTGGAAGTTTGAGCAGCCTGAGACATTGAGGGATTAGCTTCAAGGAGGGCAAGTTTAGCCTTAGCTTTCCTATATTTAGCCTCAAAATTTTTTTGACCCTTTTGAATATTATTGTTTTGAAAATGTTGGGTCGACTGAAGCATTTTAGGTTGAAACTTGCTAGTTCCTGAAGAAGAACTGTTTCCAGAAAATTTATAAGAGGGTTCTGAGATGGTTTTTGAATAACAGTCTTTAGCAAAATGACCATTTTTACCACATTTGAAACATCCAGTGTTTTCATTTGCTTTAGCTTTTGAAAAGTTTGACTGATTTCTTTTGATAAAACGTTTTGAATTAGCAAGGAGTGCCCTTTCTTGGAATTCCAAGTGTAAATCATTTAGGTACTCATCACTAGTTCTTTCATCAACCTCATCATCAGAATCCTCTTGAAAATGCTGCACAACACCATTAGAATAAAAGGCAGTTGATATGGGTGAGGAAGTCAGGGCCTTTTTGGACTCAAGAGCTTTCTTTGAGTCTGGGTATCTTCTAGAGATTAAGTTGTCTTCATAGACAAACTTCCCATAGATCTCAGGGAGCTCAAGGGTCTGAATGTGATTAGCATTCCTGAGGCCCTGTGAGAAGTTTAGCCACTTCTCAGGGAGACTGTTGACAAAGCCAACATTGATCTCATGCTTAGACAAAACTACACCATCATTTGACAATTCATTTATCAGGGTTTTGTATCTGGTATATGTCTGAGAGAGACTTTCAGAGTCCTTTGCCCTGAAAGTGTTGTACTCAAGTTTCAGGTCCATGATCCTGTTTTCCTTGGTATCTGAGGGACCTTCAAAGCTATTAATCAAGTCAACCCAAGTTTGTTTGGCTGTAGAACAGTTAATGACTGATTTCATTATATCGTCAGGAAGACAAGATATAATTATGCTTTTCAGGCTTTGGTCTTTATTGACCACCCTTCTCTCATCTATAGTCCACTGAGCTTCAGGTTTGTTTAACCCTTCAGCAGTCTTAGGGACATAAGGATCTTCATTGATACAAGTGATGTAGTATGGTTCCATACCAGTCAAGTAGCAAAGCATTCGCTTTTTCCACTTGCTAAATTTTCCAGCTTCGAGTCTGGGAGCAACAGCTGAATAGCTACTACCCTTTTTATCGACAAGCTGGGGCACATTAATATCAGCCATAGTAGGATCTTGGTTTTAAAAACCTTGAGCACTCTTAGTTTTTGAAAAGATTTTATAAACCAGAGGCTCCGATACCACTTGTTGTTCCAGTTACACAAGTAGAAGCAACTACAAAGTTAATCCAATTGTGTTCCATGACTGTGATTATGTATTGATTAATTATAACAGATAAGTAAAACGTAAAGATAAAAACACAAGTTTTTCAACGTTTAAATTCTTATTAGAAATTAATCAAAAGAATCTATTACCCAAGTATTTGCGGAATAAACACTTGGGATCGAATAGACAAGGTATGGTGTGTTCTCCTCTCTAAATTCAAGTTATTCTTGAGTGACAAAAATAATGAACCACTGAGCTATCTCAGGGACTTGGTTGCTCTTTGGAGGAGAAAAGTGGTTTTGTGAAAGTCTAAACTTTTAATGCACAAAACTTTATCCACTTTTCTCTCATCTGTTCCTATTTATACACAAGTATAAAAGAGTACCTTCTAGAAGTACAAAAGGAATAACCTAGCTAGTTTGACAAATACAACAGTATTTGTCATTTTCAAGAATCTGTATTGGGAATAAGCTAAAAGTGCTTTCCGAGTGTCAGCTATGACACATCTTGACTTTAAGCCGTTTTAGGGAAAGTTTGATTTCGGCCCGATAAGACTTCTCCTCATCTTTTCAAACTCTTCCCGCCTAATCACGCCTTTCCTTCAGACTTCAGATTCTTTAGTCTAGGTCTTCAGTTTTCAGTCTTCAATCTTCATAGTTGTTGAGGAGACTGGGGTTCAGTGAGTTCTTTTCAATACTCACCGAACCCATTACCTACTTCTTTGGTTTAAGTGACACTCAGGGAGTTCTGCCTCACTGAGTGGTGAATCTTTCTTTTTAGACTCGTCTTAAGCATCCTGAAGGTAACTCACTGAGTGACTGTTCACTCAGTGACTTGAGAGTGTTTAAGGTTGATTAACACTTGGCTAATTTGTGTCCAAATCCAGTTTTCAGGACGCTTGGGTATTGACGGACCCAACAATTAAACCATACAGCAAATCAGCAAAATCATGAACACAAATTTGCAGAAAACTTGTAAAAATTGCAGAAAATATGTAAACTTCAAATTTGCAGAAAACATATAAAATACCAACATGTAAATCATGAGCCCATGATTTGCATAAATCAAGAACCCATGATTTGCAAAAAATCCAGAACCCATAATTTGCAGAAATCCAGAACATATACAGAAATCAAGAAAACAAATTTGCAAAAGACAATATCACCATTTAAACTGCTACCATTTAATCTGTAACCATTTAAACTACATCCATTTAAAATACATTACCATTAAATGTTGCATCATTCCAAAAGATTAGCAGTTATAAAAGCATCATTAATAACAGTCATAAAAAGTTAAGAAGTTATACTACCATCATCTTAAACTTTCAAATACCATGATAACCTACCACAAAAGCTGTTATTGGAGATCCTACACCATCTTCCTTTTTCCTTTGCCTTGGCTGCATTCAGGTGCTCCTAAACCTTTTGGTTTTTTAGTCCAAAATGTCTTTTCACCAATAGAAGTATAAGTTTTCTTAGCTGCCAGTCCTAGCACTATATCCTGGTTAAATTTGAGTTTATGGATAGGCTTCTGAACTGGGACAGGCAGAGCTAGGATATGATTCTGAGCTGGGAGAGGCTCTGGAGGTTCAATAGCTTGGATAGGAATAACTTGCTCACCATCAGAACTGGAATCTTCAATTAGATACTCAGAGCTTGTAGAATCACTGTGTGGATAATACCAAGCAAGAAATTGGGGTAAGATTGCTGTACCAGAAGTGCTTGAATTAGAACTGCTTGAATCAGAGCTAATGGGTATGACATCTGCAAATAAGAAATGCTAGGTCAGTTTGATTGATGAAAATATTAAGATATGTTACTATCTAACCAAAAGCTTTTCAAGGTATACCATTGTAGAATTAAGTGATCCAATACTCATTTGGTCCTCTCAATGTAATCCCAAACAAGGCTGCAATGTAGAAGAATCCAGTATTCTCTTATTTGGTCCTCTAAATGTTATCCCAAACAAGGCTGCAAGGTACTCTCATTGGTGGCCAAGCACAAACAAGGATGCAAGGTTCAATCATTGGTGGCCAAGCACAAACAAGGCTGCAAGGTACTCTCATTGATGGCCAAGCACAAACAAGGCTGCAATGTTCAATCATTGGTGGCTGTAACATCCCCTAAATTATGAATTAACAGCGGAAGACTAATCGAGGTATTACCGGGAGGATCATAGTCATAATCATAGAAAATGGCTCAAAAGAGGCGTTTTGAAAGTTATTGTCATTAAAATAATATTTGAGATACAAAAGTGAAATATCAGAGTTGTGAAATCCCATAAAAGGGTGTAGTAGTTTCAAATGAATGACATGATTTATTTTACACCACTAAAACCATCAGTTAGTGCCCACTCCGTATCTTGTCTGCTCCGTTAATTACCTGAGATAAATATGCTTAAAAGTGTCAACACAATGGTTGGTGAGTTCATAGAGCTTATAAGTAAACAGTTGATTTCAATAATTTCGAGTGTGATGTGATAATTGTAATAAATACCAATATCGATAAAATAAGTAGTGAGTTACGTTCGGTGAAAATCATAAGTAAATTGTATGTAAATAAGTTAAACACAAGTGTAGGATTGCATGTGAATTACAATCATTGTTAGTGCAAATATTACGATATTTAAACTAAACGATTTCTTCGGTTTTAATAATGACAAACATGTAACATGTAATACATAACGTAAAATGTGCAAGTTACTTGTAAACACAAATCATCAATGCATACTTACATCAACACCTCCCGACGTCTCAAGTATGCTTCAACGAAGTCGTAGATTTCCATCCCGACATAAATCACTCAAGGTATGGACAAACAAATCTACTACTTGACAAATGATCAAAGGATTATATTTTTCTAAACTTCACATTTTTAATGTGACAAAACTTTTTTTCAAAAATATATTTTACAAAATATTTTTGAATTAAAAAGAAATGTTTTATTTTGAAAAACAAGTTTAAAAATCCCAACAGTCAATTTCCCCCCCCCCCCCCCAAAAAAACAGCTCCAAACATTCCCAAATAAACCTTCCCCACTAAAGACAAACGAAGGAGCGTCCACGGTACCACTAAAGTACCGACGGCTCCACTAAATTTAGTGGAGCCGTGGGTCTGTAACGGCTATTTTTCCCCTTGCCTATAAATAGTGGACCATTTCACACTTCCAACTTGATTTTTCAAGTCACTTTTCTCTGGTCTAATCCCTCCTCACTTAGATGACTTTCTTTGATCATTTAGAGAGTCTTAGTTTGTTTAAGAGTGATCAAATCCTCCATTCAAGTGATCCTATTCATTCCTCTTGATTAGCAAGAGAAGAACACAAAGTATCCCAGTAGATACAAAGTGTTGTCATCCCTCTTGATTAGCAAGAGAAGAACACAAAGTATCCAAGTAGATACAAAGTGTTGTCATCCCTCTTGATTAGCAAGAGAAGAACACAAAGTATCCAAGTAGATACAAAGTGTTATCATTCCTCTTCATTTGCAAGAGAAGAACTCAAGGTATCCAAGAAGATACAAGAGTTGTAGTTGTTAGGTCTTGTAACATTTGTTACACTCTTGATTGTATCATAGCATACATCAAGATCAATTTTCTTTTGAGAGTTTGTGAGGGAAGATCATTGTGATCTTGTCGAGATCTTGGAGATCTCTTGAAGCCATTGGGCTTGTGTGATTGATCAAGTGGATCAAGGGTAGATCGGGTAGATCGAGTCAAGTGAGAGTAGATCATTGTGATCTTATCGAGATCTTGGAGATCTCTTGAAGCCATTGGGCTTGAGTGATTGATCATGTGGATCAAGGGTAGATCGGGTAGATAGTGGTAGGTTGGTGCTAGCTAAGATTAGAACTCGACATCTAGCTTAGTGTCGGAAATAGGATAAGCAACGTGTAGATTGGTGCTAGCTAGGGGTGCAAACGAGCCGAGCCGAGCCCGAGCTTTACTATACTCGAGCTCGGCTCGTCAGTTTTTAACAAGCTCGAACTCGAGCTCGGCTCGATCCGAGCCTTTATTTTTGTGCTCGAGCTCGGCTCGATAAGTTTTCACAAAGCTCGAGCTCGGCTCGATAAGGCTCGAGCTCGCTTTATCTGCTTAACAGCCTATGTATATACCAAAGATAAAAGAAAAGTCAAAGAAGAATGAACAAGACTAGATGCATAGATCTCAGGTTCCAAGGTTCCAAATTAAAGACCACTTAAGATCTTGAACCAAGATACTAAACCCATCATTGATCTACGACTAAAACAAATGCAAAAGAAACCTACCCGAGACCCATTGAACGAGGTCTTGATGAAATATGTGCTACGGTAGTGTTTTTCGTGAGTGAACAATTAAACATCATAGATCTTTGTGAAGATCTAACTTCTTTCTCAATATCAGAAAAATAAAGAACGACATATAACATTTGTGTTACACACGTTTCTTTCGATCGGCTCAAACTTAAAACGAAAATAAAACCATCATCGATCTATAGAAGCTTATAGCTTCTTATCAATATTCGAACCCTTTAAAAGAAAGAACAAAACCATTCGGTTTCATTCTCCTTTAGTGTTCGATTACATATAAACTGTAAACTAAACAAAAAAGACACAAGGGTAAACCAAACCTACCCGAGACCTTTGAATAAAGATCTTGATTGAAAAAGGGAAAAGGTCTTTGTGCTTTGGTTTGATGATTTTGTCTTTATTGTCGTGTGATTTTGTTCGGGTAGAAGAATGGGAGCAGACTCGTTTTGGAGTGATAAGAGATGGTGCGTGTTCTTATTGTTTGTGATAAGAGTTATATGACTGCAAAGAAAAGGAGGGGGCGGATTATATGAGATTAGGGTTTACTAACTGTGTGAGGTGTGGATCGGGTATTGGATTTGGGCCCGGGTATTTCAATTCGTTTATTGGGCTAACATGATATATCAAACGAAAATGGACTGAGCATTATGATCCAAAATAGATAACACATTGAGCTGCTATGTTATAACGTAGGCTCGATAAGGCTCGACGAGCCTACTCGAGCTCGATAAGCGAAGCTCGAGCTCGGGCTCGATAAGTAAACGAGTTGATTTTCAGGCTCGAGCTCGACAAGGCTCGGCTCGTTTCGAGCTTTTTATCGAGTCGAGCTCGAGTAGCTCGCGAGTAGCTCGGCTCGTTTGTACCCCTAGTGCTAGCTAAGATTAGCACTCGACAACTAGCTTAGTGTCGGAAAACAAGTTAAGCGACTTGTACGGTTTTCTCCGCCTGAAGGGAGTTTGTTGATTAGTGAAGTAACTCTCGAGTTGGGTACTCGGGGAGTGAAGTAGGGCGAAGAGGAGCTTCGTGACCGAACCACTATAAATCATCGTGTCCGGTTTGCGCCTTCTTACTTATCTCTTTACTTTCATTTTATTCTTTATCGCTTTATGTTTACATTTGCATTGCGTTTATGCTTGTGTGGATAGTTGCTTATGTTATGTTAATTATGTATGTGTCATGGTTGATTGTGCTTGTGTTGTAGTTTAATTCATTCATCCCTAGATGATATATGATCATAGTTGACACTTTTCATATTACGTCACACTTGATCAGGAGTTTGATACAAAATGTTTTTAAGTTTTTAAATGGAAACGTATTCACCCCCCCCCCTCTACGGTTTCCACAATTGGTACCAGAGCCACGTCGCTCAAAATTTTAAAACAAATGGTTTTCAAAATTGAGTACGATCCATGTATCAAAATTACCCATGAAGGTGATAAAAATATGAAAAGTATTTAGTTGCTTAATACTTACAAGTTTTGTTGTTAAGTATATGTTGTCATACTAGCTTGAAGGTTTTCTTAAATTGATAAAAGTTGGTTATGTTCAAAACTGAAATAACAGGTACGACACCATTAAATATAACGGACGGCTCCATTAAATATGGACGGTACCGCTAAATTTAACGGTACCTTCATCTGTTTTTCAGAATTCGGTAATTTTCAAAAATTCGTATAAAATCAACCGTAAGTCCGTAGGAGTTGTGCCACCTATCGTTTTAAACGTAATTGAGTCTACTTTCACTTAAAAATACTTTTAGAAAGTGATTGTAAAGTAAAATTTACGAGAGTCTTTAATTCGTAACAGAGAGTCTTTTCTGGTCATGCCGATTGCACAAATTTTTCGTCAAATCACAAAGTGAACATCACACGCTGATGCATTCATGATTTCAAGGTGTTGATCAAATTTTTAAATGGGGTGGAAAATAATTCATTTTCAAATAAAGTCAAGCTAAGTGTACATTATTATACTTAATACACAAAATGACGATAAGTATCTTTGTGTGTTATGCTAAATGACTATTTGCTTTTCTTTGTGTCTTAGTATTGTTAGTTAATACTTTTGTATGCTTATTGTTATTTTTAGTTGAGCTAATTTTATCTATAAGCATAAGTGTCTTTCATGCCTTGTTGCTATGTGTCGAATATTAGCTTTTCGGCTTATGCGTCAATAGGACTTAGGCTAGACTTCTTGCACTAAGTTGCGTAATTGATTTTGCATTGCATATAGGCATAGACCATTTTTCATGCATTTGTTGCAAGTTTTTAAAATGGTTTAGTAACCTTCTTAGGAATAGAAACTAAGTTGGTAGATCATGTGTGTCGAAAGATATTGTCTTACACAATTATTTTTCCAAAGGTTTAAGTGTAAAAAGTATATCACCCCAAAATACTTAACACTTTCATAAAATCCATAACATGATCTTTAAAACATTACATCATTTTGTCTTGTTTGACCATGGGTTGTCTAAACAAGATAAAAGGTCATTTTAATACATTAGTATTTAAGTAAAAGAAAATGTATTAAATTTGCATTGAATTAACACACATACAAAATGTTTTAAACATTGAGTATCTTATGTATGTTGTATAAAAATAGTTAAGATAATTATTTTTATACTAATGAGGTGTCGAAAAACTAAGAATATTATACTTAATAATATAAATAGTTTTTCTCAAATAAAAATTAATGACAATATCGAACTTGTAACTTAATATGTCATTAACCTCACACATACAACTAGTATTAGAATAAATGGAACACACTCCTTAAATTTTTATTTTCTTTTTAAAAGGAGTGATCGTGAGGGTCAAGAAAGATTTCGAGTACATATCAATTCATTATTCAAATTATGATTGATATCATTATCGAATCTAATTGACAAGTTTTCGAGTATGGACATGAAATTGGAGTCATTATTTGTCTAGCTTCAAGATAACATCAAAAGATGATGAAATATATTATCTTGAATCTACATACTCAATCACACTCGATTGTTATGAAAATAATGACGTCCTCTCAAGACGAAAATAATATGCATCGGATCATAACTCACACTTGTGTTGAAGATGCCATATTGAGTCTTGTTGTTGAATAGTTGTGTTCCAAACATTAAACTAATATGTTTAAAAGATGCATAAAATACACAACTAAGTAGGATAGACAACCTGGATGTTTCATCCGAAATATACAAGTAATTTACATTGTAATGCAATTAGTAAATGTGTCATTTCCGAAAAACCAAACACGAGCAAAAAAACAACATATGTAAACTTTGCTCATGAACGACTCAACACTCAAAGTCACATGTCTAGTAAAAGTGTCACACATAATATGTTATTAACTATTATGTAAGTCATCAATCTTTGAGAATTTCACATGTATTTCTCTTATCAAAAGATTGATAAAGGATAACTTATATCATATGCGTCTTATTTTCTTTGTAACATGAATGGTTATGTTACAAGAGAATACATTGCATCCTGTTAACAAATGTAGGATATTAGAGTTGAATAATAACCTAATACGACATGTGTCATTGCATAAACAAGTAAAGTTGGTCATACACAAAAATACTTGTTTCACAAAGCATTCGTAAAAGTGATAAGTTTCCTCTTAGAAAAGCATACTTGTTGAAATAAACAGTATGTCTCATTTTAAATAAAATACTCACAAGATCTATTGAGGTAAGTAACCTTTACTAGATTCTCCCTCAAGATATGCAAAGGAGCATTCTTGAAACACACACGATGTAGTAGATTCTACATTGTATCACATTAGAGTGTCTCTTGGTTCTTGGAAACCAAATCATGTTAAAATAACATGTAACAACTCAACAAACAAAGATGTTGTCCAAAAGATCATAAAATACACCATCTCCATCAAATAACCTCTAAATCTCAAACACGAAATTAAAACATTTCGCTTGCCTTTGTTAGGAGTTGTGTAAGACATGTCATTCTCTTAATCGACCTTCAAAGTATGGTTAGTTGAGTCATATTAGGTCATGTATTAGCGAAATAAGCTAATATCATCTTTGCT
The DNA here is from genome assembly GCA_021014915.2 of Artemisia tridentata subsp. tridentata. Lineage (NCBI taxonomy): Eukaryota > Viridiplantae > Streptophyta > Magnoliopsida > Asterales > Asteraceae > Artemisia > Artemisia tridentata. Next base: position 80,336,523 of record CP139502.1, read on the forward strand.
ACACTTCGATATGCAAATATGGGAATTTGAATTTTTCTAACATGAGAATGACTACTGGAGAACCTATCGCACTAGAAATTCAATTTGACCTAACGGTTGAATTGCTTCCAGGAGAGAAGTTGGGTTCGTGTATAACCCGTAAAAATGTTCGTGTTTAGCCTTAATTGAGCACCACTAGTGATAGTCTCATACTCATTCTCTAACTTGAAAATTTCTCATTCCTACATTTGACTAGAGATTGTTTACATTGGCGAACTTTATCTCCCGTTAGGATTTCATTTTGAACAAGTAGTAACTAGGATCTTCCTTAGCAAACCTAGATTGCTTGCATCCCACATACGTGTTTCAAAATGATAACATGTTCTCGTAAGATATGATTAAATGACCTCATGATCTTAAATGCTAAATGATTATCATGTTTTGCATGATGTTTGCATTTATTCCTTATGTGCATTTTACATGATTTGCTTGTAAAGTTTGCACCTACACTATGTCCTTTTGACACGTTAGGAATTAGGTATGCCTATCACTATGAACCCTTAGAAGTCATAGAGTCATACACCAGTGTCAAAACATATAAGTCAAAGTAGTCGCGAAGTTGTCCTAATTCCCTAGTCATAACTTTGCCTTCTTCCAAGTAATACACCCTTTTGTCATGGGAAGGTTAGATACAAACCTAGTAGAACTCGGAGTAGGGTTGACAACTTAAATATTTCATCTGAAATATTTAAGTAAGTTTAACTTGCGATCGCAATTGTTAAATGTCATATCCGAAACATCATATTCATGCCTTTTAACAACATATGTTAAAACGCTCATCCAAAAGCTAAAAGCTAACATCAACCCTCGGGAGACAAAGGACTCACGAAGCACTATATAAGTGATTAGTAGTTTACTTTCATCCTCGTGTGATTACACACTTCTTAAGATCTCAAACCTTGCTGCGAATCAGCACCATAGGCCTAGCTTTACGTCTTTCAAAACCCCGTGAAACACTCGCGTGTGAAGCACATCGAAAACCGTAAATCAACCAAACCTCTCAACTGAGAATCCCCTAACCATCTTTATCTAGGTCTAGGAATGATGGAACATATTCCATAAATCTTATGACTATTTAAATATTTCTCTGGAAATATTAAAGTCATCCCTCGTATTCCTCTTATGACTATCTAAATATTTCACTGGAAATATTAAGTCATCTCTCACGTTCCTCGTATGATCACTTGAATATTTCACTGGAAATATTGAGATCATCTCTTCCATTTCGTGTCATGACTTTTAGATATTTCACTGGAAATATTAAGTCATCCTTCACATCGCTCTAATGACTACCTATGTATTTCCTCGGAAATATAAAAGTCATCTCTTCTCGTCCAGTACCGTTGAAAGAATTTATTAGGTATAAATTCTCTCCTCGTGTCAAAAAGTCTCACTAAATCAGCGAGATTTATTCGTGAAATCCTCTTAAATTCAAATGACAACTTAAATATTTCATCCGAAATATTTAAAGTATATTTAATTTGCGAAATGCAATTAAATGTCATCTTTCGTTCTCGATCAACGTTCATCGAATCCCGTTGGATTCATTCATAAAAAGAATTTATTCGTTATAAATTTCTTTAATCCAAGGTCCAGAAAAATCACAACATATGTGAAATTTCTTTGTCAAAAATCTAATTCTGGGTCAAAACTGACCTCAGCAGGTCACGGTACCCTTAAATCGGGGACGGTACCGCTAAATTTAACGGTACCGTCGGATCGTTGTCTGCTGAGACAGTTTATTCTCACTGCTTCAAAACCACTATCGAAACCCACTCGATATAGTCTTGAACCAGAACCGTATCCTATCAGAACATATTGTATCTATCTTCTGATTCCTAAGCCTTCTTCCCTTTCACTTCCGCATGGTACTAAACACTACCAATGCTTCCGCATCCCACTCATCTCCCACACACTTCAAACGAAGAACCATTAGGATACGTTGAGATAACCCTTCTTCATCAACATAGATAACCCTACTAGAACCTTATCACTAACCTCACAACCTTGAAGATTTTATCTTCTTAACCCTTAGGATATCTCCACGTGATCACATGCCTCATCATAATATTCTATGAATATTCACAATGATTGAGAAGAGCTACGTGACTTCATATAGTAAAGTTTGTCACACATTATTTAAAAGTGACTAAATCATATATAAGCACTTAGTTTTCCAGAATAAAATTTCCCTCTTCACATCTTTTCACAAGCCCGCTTAAATTTTTCCCCCAAAATCAAATTGCCCTCCTCCCCAAATTTCCAAATATTTCATTAACCGTTCCCCCCAAAATCAAATTGATCTCATATAATATTTTCATCTAAATACTATTTCATATCAAATTCTAACCTGGATATGGCTAATTAAAATATTGACCCATTTAGGAATAGGTTGATTTGGGCTGGTGTTTTATTTCAAATAGAAGATTAAATCAAGAAGTTCAGCTAATAGGGAAAACTCCGAAAATCCATTTTTGGCATACAACCTTCTAAATCGATTAAATCGGTTTATTTCCCCAATTTTCAAACCCTAATTTATTTCCCCCAATTTCAAACCCTCATAAAACCTAATAAAATCCAATCAGTTACTAGTTTTATAAAATTAATAATCTGATGGATGATTCTGTTAAGCAATACAAATCGAAACCAGTAGCTCATCGTACTAACATCAACGTTCACTTATGTGCACACCAACTGTTCGACAAAATTGCGCAACAGGAAGAAGATGAGGATTTGAAGGATGTAGAAAAAGATGAGCTGGTGTGAGGATGTTTACGAGAAGCCGTCTTTGGTGGTATGAGTTTTGTTTTATTAATTTTTAGAAAAAGATGAGCTGGTGTGAGGATGTTCGATTAATGAGCCGAAATTGATGCATATGCGACCGTCGTATCGGTATCGAGAGTCTTTGTTAGAAGAAGCTGTTATCGGGAAGGGGAAAAGGAAAGTAGATGACGTGCCGCTTCATGGGTCTACTGGTATAATAGCGCATTGTCGTTTTATTATTCGCATTTGTCGTATTCTTCTAACGTTTTTGTGGACTCTTCTTTTGCTATTCAACTCTTTACAGGCTGTGGGTTTTATTATGTGTTATTTTTTTGCCGTTCAACAGGAGCAGGTGTGGATGTTGCTGGTGAAACATCGTTTGCGCATTCTGATTCAGGTTCTCCGTTGGTTGCTGCCAGGGAGCCGCCCGGTTAAGTACTCTTTCCTTATTGTTTTGTTCTGGCTTTTTGCGTTTGTAGTTACCATTGTAGAATCTTCAAACTTTGATATCGTTATTATGAATCACATGTGGTATGTTAGTGGTCGAATCATTAGATTTATGTTCAACAGTTTATAAATGTGTTTTCAATCATTTCTGATTGATTTTGGAAGTCAACTAAGTTATGTTAGTGTTTAGGTTATTGGTTAAATCTGTAGTTTATACTAGTTGAAGGATCAGGTTTCATTATGATATTAGTGTGCATGATTTTGTGCAACTAGTTGAAGGATCAGGTTTCATTATGTAGTCCGTGTGTTTATGATTTGTATTTTCTTCATTTATAATTAGTTGAATTCGTAGTTATTTTGAGGTGATCAAGTTGGAGTGTGGGTGAGAAACAAGGTTTGTAGCTGTAGAGTTCTTGTACATCTGTGAGCTTGTCAGATAAGATCAAAGCTATATACATTGTTGCCTTGTTTGTCGTGGCTTTTTTAGCTAAGATTTGAATGTGTCATTGTGTGGGATTAACAACTGATTATTGCGAGTTCAAACCACAGTAATTAGTTCCAAAACCGCAACTGACTAACTGAGATCTCTATCAAAAGGTTTTATATTAATACTAGTAACATTTTCACTTGGATTTGGTGTCACTGCATATTGAATGGTTATTTGTATCTTCTGGCTTGTAGGGATGGACCACGTTGCAAATGACACGAGAATCTGATTCATCATTAGGAGGGTACATGTCAGCTAGAACAGTCACTGGATTTTTGTCTAGTGTTTATGCTACTGCTGTTGGTGTACTTGGAAAAATACATGTAATAGCAGATAAAAAGGTATGCATTTTAACAGTTTTAAGGTTGGTGTCGTCCACAAGATCGCTGCTTTTTGTAACACATTTTGTTTTATCAGATTCAAGGTTCTGTTTTTGATCTTCCCGAAGACATTGCCAAAAATATGTTAACGAAGGAGATGGCACCTGGAACCACTATCACAAAAATCATCAAGGTGAACTAACATCCCTTTTGGGAAAATTTTTAATTGTTGATTTGTCACATTACCAATCGATCTAGTTGCCTGAACATCCAATCTTCGATTTAGTCCCAAAGAGAAGAAGTTAAGTGGAGTTTGAAGTCATATGTGTATGTAATATGAAAACTCTGACTGGGCATACTGCATTTGTTTTGTGTCGAACTGATGATGTTTAGATTTATGGAATGCATTTTGGTATTTTACGAGTTTCAGTGTTAATATACAGATATTGTTAGGTTCAAACAAATATACGAGTGTTCACAGCTGATAGGGTGAGGCATACTGCTTGTAATTTTTGTATAGCTTGAATATGATACTTGGTTCTGTAGGAGTTTAATGTTTCAGGTATGTGAATGGTTCAGGTTAAACCTTTGGATAGCAGACCGAAAGCTACGAACCATGGAGCTGGAAGGTACTTCCTAGATATTTTCACTTCCCCTACATCATATTGTATTTAAAATTGTGATAACATTATATGCTTACAGAAGATGGACATTTATTTCACAGTACATGTAGTTATTGTAATCACCAACTTGTTTTTCTGTTCTGTAGTGGTGTAAAGATGGTCAATCAATTTCTAGCTGGAGTTCATATAGCATCAGCAGCTGAAGCAATAGCCTTTGGAGCTCGATTGGGTTTGGATACAAGGGTCTTGTTTGATGTCATAAAAGCTAGTGAAGGAACATCATGGTATGGCCATCTATCCTGTTTTAGTATTTGTTATCTGCCAAACAACTCATTAGTACGAAAGCGTAGTCTAGTTTATGATTGGCCCTACAGTTATCATGCTTTGGTGCAGATACACAATTTGACAATAAAAGTGAGTACTTATTGTCAGTAAGTTATATCATGCAGAGGCTATTGAAGAGAATGTAGCTATAGCACATTAAGGCAATTTTTAATAGCATTACATCTAAAACACATGTGTGAAAACGTAGAGGGGGGTGAATACGTTTACCGTTTTAAAACTTAAAACTTGTTGTATCAAATTTCCAATTCGGCTAGTTCTAATATGAACACTGTCTGTTGTAGTTTATGTCTACCAAGTTGTCACACAAGTATAATCACATAATCACAACACAAGCAATCACATAATGCAAATATAAAAGTAAAGAGATAAGTAAAAGAAAGCACAAACCGAACACGATGATTTATAGTGGTTCGGTCACGGAGCTCCTCTCCGCCCTACTCCACTCCCCGAGTACCCAAATCGAGAGTTACTTCACTAGATCAACAAGCTCCCTTTCTTAGGCGGAGAAAACCTTTACACGTCGCTTACTTCCTTTTCCGGTACTAAGCTAAACACCGGGTTCTTTCACAAGGTAGAACCAACCTGACGTCGCCTATTTACTTTACCGACACTAAGCTAGATGTCGAGTTCTTTACAAGGGTACAACCACTCCCAACACTCTTTGTATTTTAAGGACTAAAATACTAACCTCACTCTACTGATCTAAATGATACAATGATGGTTACAACAATGATCCATGACATAAGTATATCATGGATATGAATGCCTACACTATATGAACTTCCATTGATCGGAAGCCTTCAATGTATGAAGATCACAAGCTCCCTAAACTTGTTGTGATGGATCTTCATTTATGCAACTAAGATCTTCTTGGTGGATCATGAAGTATGCTATGGATGATGTCTCATGATCTTGAGCTTGCTTCACAGGATCATTAACAATGTATGTTTACAACATAATGAAAGTTAGTAACATTATGATCATTATGTAATGGGTGATTAATGTATGAATCTACATGGTTTGCTACTGATCTAAATGTGTGTAATGAGTGAGGGAATGTATGTTCTAGTTGGATTATTCCAATGGGTAACAATGGGCAAGTATTTATAGTAAAACTAAAACCATGTCTACAACTAAAACCATGTGTAAACTAAAACCACGTGTAAACTAAAACCATGTGTAAACTAAAACTATGTGTAAGACTAGAACCATGTATACAACTAAAACCATGTGTAACTAATTATAGGAAAACAAGAAAATCATCCCACGGATTCGGCGGATCCCATAAAAGGGATCCGTGCTTGTTAACGTTTGGATCCGTGGGTATGACAGCTAAGATATCGTTGTGTATCTTTCCAAATCTTCCAAGATCCACAAATGTCAACTTTGTAACTTGTAAATCTAAACAAGATATTACACAATCTACCTAAGATATCATTCATGATGCATGCCATGATGTCATCCTAATATTTAACTAATAAAGTTTCCATTTTAAGAAATAAACATGTAAACTTGTATATGTTATTCCTAGTGAACTTTGTAATGTGTATATGTATGTAACATGTATCCTAGAGATCATGTAACATGTAAAATGAGGTTCTAAGTAGAATGATTAGCCTTTTTAAAATACTTAATTACCTAACCGTATTTTAAACATTCTAAATGGTTTGTTAAGGGTTTGATCATAATGCTACATAACAAACATGTACGAACCTGTGTTGTATCATACGAGGACTTGAGAGGTGTTGAATGTATGTTGAGACAAGATATGATTACAAGTAACTTGTACATTTTACGCTATGTATCAAGTTACATGTTTGTCATCAATCAAAACAAACGAGATTGCTTGCACTAGCAATCTCCCCAACGAGACTGCTTGCACTAACAATCTCCCCCTTTTTGATGATGACAAAATATGTAAACGTGATAGAAAGTAAAATGCAAAAAGTTACTTGTGTCCATAATTACTTACTTTATTCTTGTGTCCGTTTCTCCGTTTACACCTTTCTCCCTTTTCTCCTTGTGTCCGTAATTACTCACTTTCTCCGTTTACACCTTTCTCCCCCTTTTGTCGAAGAAAAAAGGGTGTGTCCTTGGAGTTAACTTAATTTCTCCCCGAAATGGCGAGCTTGCATCATCCCTAGTGAAGTTAAATAGACTACTCCAATTTCCTATGGTTGTTGCGTTTCCTAGGTTGTTAGCGAATCCATGGATCAAGCTAGACTCTTAACCTACAAAAAGGTTAGTGGTGTGCAACACAAAAAGAATATATATGAAAAATGCATGATGAATGAAATGCAAATAGCCAACGATACACGTGCTTAATCTATGTTGGACTATGTAGACTTATCTCCTCCTTTTTGTCGAAACGAAAAGAAGATATGCGTAGCGGAATGTGGTAACCAATCCTTGGTGATTACTCCCCCTAGTTTAGAGTACCAAGTATGATAATGCAATAATATTGAGAACTTTAAAGCTCCCCCTTGGATAATACTCCCCCTAATTGGAGTGACAAGGTTAAGATGTATGATCCTACAAAACAAATAGTTAGACTATGATATGCTCCCCCTTGACGTATACTCCTCATTGCTAGAGTACCAACGTATACGGTTCAAGGATGAGAAATGCTAAGAATGATGAGTTAGTATATGATATACTCCCCCTAGATCTATACTCCCCGTTGCTAGGGTACCGACGTATATGATCCAAGGACGAAGAATCCTACAAAATAAAGGTTAGTATAAAACAATATTTGTCCTTGGACAAGTATGTAATATATACCAATGCGTATATATGATGCATCCTAAATAATGCTTGACGAAAACTCCCCCTTGCTCTAGGGCGTCAAGATGAACCTACAAAACAAAAGATTAGTGCACTAGAAACAATGTCTTAAGTCATATACGACCAATGTGTATAGAAGATGCAATATGAGTGCTAGACTGATAATCTTCCTGGTTTGAGATCGTCAAGAAGCACCTATAAAAGAAGAAAAATAATCGAAGCAAACTTCATCCTATGATGAGTAAGCTATATACGATCGAGCGTATTTGATGATGAACCTACAATGAAATGGTTAGTGCAATATATTTTATCTCAAAGAAAAATATTATGTAACATATCAATAATCTAATCACAACCAACATACCAATTGTGATTGTCTAATCAAAGAAAAATATGATGCAGCATATGAATTGTGATATCAATCGTGATTATCTAGTAAACCATGTTATAAAGAGTGTAATCTTCTAATAAGAATTACATTTACAAGAATATAATATGATAAAATCCTACAAAACAATGCCTATGAGGAGGATATGAAGTGAAGTTAAAATGCTTAAAGTGAGTGGTGTTAATATTGGTGTTGGTTTACTAGTGAATGATAACTTAATGGATGACTAAAGGTTGATGTAAATAGGTTTTTCGCTAATCCATGGGGTTGATGATTAGTGAAGGAGGTGATGAAAGTTATGCAATGAATTAAGAAACTCTAATGTAACAATAGCAAATACTAGATACCTATATGTGGATAAAAATGACATCATATGATGAGAGTGTTGATTGGACCAACGTGTTTAGAAAGATGGTTCTGTTTGCACTGACAATGACGTGCTTGATATGTGTCAGAATGAAAAGGATGAGATCCTATGATGGTGTTCTAGACAATGAAGTTGTGAAGGAAAATCCTAGACTCGGTTGTGAGAGGGTTGTCTGTTTTAAATGGTTAAACACTGAACTTGGTACCCGCGGATTTGGCGGAACCAAAATTTTGGTTCCGTCCTTCTTAACGAAGGGTTCCGTGAGACCAAAATGGATTAGGTTATGTTTTGTCGTTTTTGATCAAACGAAGGTTCATGCTAAGGTCTATTCACTTATAACTACTAATTTGGTTTCACTAATCCTAGTCAAATTCTAAGGAGACTTAATGTATCTCATTTAAGAGGTTTGTCAAACACATGATGTGTTTTTCTTTTAATGAGATATTGGTGCAGAGCTGTGATGTTGAGCTAATAAGGTTAGAAACACTTTGTGATTTTGTGAACTGACTTAACTAAGTGATTTGAACCTACTTGTCGGTATTTGGGAATGTAAGAAACATGAGTACATGTTATTTAATGAAAAGACAATTATGTGAATGAATTTCTCTCCTCCTTAATTGGTGGACATTCAACATAATCTATGATGCATTAAATGAAGAATGAAGGTAAAGTGTTTAGGATGTTGCAGATTAATGAAAGCGATGAGCTTAGCAATGTTTTAGTGGATATTGGTTAGCATACAATGAACTTCATCCGTGAAGTTAGGTAGCTCTTCTCTATCAATGCGAGATGATCGCACGATGAGGCATGTGGTTTTCCTTATGGGAGATATATTTTTTTAACTAAAAGATGATGGAGATATTGTTAGGTGAGCGGAAGCAACAATACGATTTGGAGAGAGGTATATTGAAAGATATCCAAACACAAATTTCAAACCTCTAAAACTTAATCCTATTAGCTTTTAAAGCTATATGCAAGAAAATGGATCCCATAAACATATTACTAATCTAAGTAGCAATAATGAGATAACAATTATGCAAACTAAGCATAACAAAGAGAAATAACAAATAGTTTGTTATCAGCCTACAAGACAAAAGTCTTAATGACAAAAGATGTGAATATCATATGACAACATCTTATAAAAATAAATAATCTACTAATAGACATAAAGATACCACATAGCATAAAGACAAATAATCATATTGCAAGATAGCATTGTTTTAGATACTACATTGTGAAATTGTTTTTAAGTTAGGCTTAGTCACTTAAGCATACTTACCCATTGATTAACACAATGATCTATGTATAAAATAAAATGACTTCTAAATGTTCATCATACCAAGACCACTTAGATAAAGTGCACATATGGCAAACAAATAGTGTGACAAAGAAGTGAGACTAAGATTCAAGCAAACCATTATAACATTTAGGAGCATGTACCATTTAGACTATCCTACGAAAAAGCTCAATGATTATCAACTAAAGACAAAGACTATCTAACACCATATAGTAAGTGTGAGTTAACAAGTAATACGTTAATCTTGCGAAATAGCATATAACAAAAGAATGAACATATCATACAAATCATGTTAACATAAAGCATATAAGCATGCATACCAAACCTTTCTAAGGTTTACACATTTGACAATGATAACATCAAGATATCAAACAAATATCATGTAATCAATACACGTATATGTAATGCAAGTGATTTTATTAATAAACTAAAGAAAAATCACATCTACTTCTTGTTTGATTAATTATTCCTAAGACAAGATAATTCACCAATACATGACTTAATGAGACTCAACTATTTTTATAAAAACTAGTGTGATGAAGATGTCATGTTATACACGTAAATTTGACAAATATGTGTCGATGGGTTTTAATAATTGTGTTTGGAATCTAAGATTGAATGATCTAAAGGGTGACATCCTTTAAGTTGAGTTTAAGTATGAGTTATGCAAGTGATCTAAGATCAAGACATGTGTTTGTGTATGGTAACGGGATATGTCATGAAAGTTCTGAAGAAAGTTCTTTGGAACAAGAATCTAAATAAAGTTACCAACTTTAATAGGTCTTGTGTATGCTCCAGAGATGTGAATATGCACAAGGTTTGACCAAGGTTTAATGTACGCTTAAAAGAAAATAGATACGTATGGTATCTTTCAACAAGTAAGATTTAACTAGTGCTCAATAAGGAAGATAGTTCATAGAACTAGTGGATGTTTGTTTTAAGATTATTTGCCCAATGAGGTGTAATGAAATCTATTGTAACATAACCGTTCATGTTGCAAGAAAATAATGATGCATAGGATATACATTATCCTTTTTAACAAGATGAAAAATAAACACATAATGTTTTTCCGAAACATCATGTTTTCCTAAATGAAGATATGAACACAAAGTATTTGAATTGGATAGACTTATCCTAAATAAACTAGGTTTCAATATTATGATAACTAGATGATGACAAGATAAACTTACTTGAGTTTCTTTTGTATACTCCACAAGATTCATTGTTATTTGGGATGTATGAGATTGGCTTTGAGATTTCATTATAACATAAGTTGTTATAATGTTGATTCAAGATTTAATGAAACAAAGTATTACCAATACTTTGATGACTTGTGGTACTATTTAATGAATGTGAGCATCATGCTCATTTGATGGTGAAGTTATAATTCTATAGGTAGCAAGGTATTGATGAGTTGATTCAACGTGCATTTGATTTGGTATGAGTGTTGGACTAAGGGCTTTTTGAGCAATGCACTCAATGGCATGAATTATGGTGATGTAGGAGTTTGTTGTACTATGGATGAAGTTTTGGGTTTCATGAATGTTGAAGATTACAAGAATGGATACTAATTCTTGTGGTTCACTAGTGGATGAAGTATTTGGTTATGTTTGTGAAACCTAGGGGCTCAATGTGATGAAGACTGATTCTTATGGAAAACGAGGATGAAGACTAACTCTTATGATCCATTGGTTGGTATTACTAGTGTGTGATGTGATCTAAAGCTTAGGGTCTAGGATATATCACAGAAGTGAGTGTGCTGTGATAATGATGAAAGTACAAGAGTACTTAGGTGATAGGATAAGTGTTTTAACATACGTTGTTAAAATACTTGGGAGTAGATCATTTCGGATATGACTTTTAATGACTACAATCGTAAGTCAAATTTACTTGAATATTTCGGATGAAATACTTAAGTTGTCAATCCTACTTTATTGAGATAAGACTTGATAATACATCTATAACCTAAGTGTGAGTTATGACTCGATGTAAATCTTAATCGTCTTGAAGAATGACATGTTAACCAAGTAAGGCAACATATGTGGAAACTGGACAATATCCACAGTCATGAGTTGGGTTTGTAATCTATGATATATTTGCAAACAGTGAGTTTGGATTAGTTTGGAAGTTGTCAATTTACAAATCAAGCTAGTGAATGAATAAAGGACGGGAAGATGCAGTGATTGTGTGTAATGATCACAAATACTCATTGGTTTACCGAAAAGGTACCTTGGAGCATTTTCATGAATTTTGAAACTGTGATTAGATATGATTATCCTATTTGTTGTTTGGTGAGATGTCCTAATCCTAATTTGAGTGAACATTAGTGATAAGAATCCTAAGAACTAGAATCAATAATCTAAGGATCGGGATTAGTTGGGAATTTTGAAAAAGTTATTGTTGACACCCACGGATCCAATCGACAACAAAGGCGGAGCCAAAGTTTGGGAGCCGTGTAATCCGTGGGTTCTGGACTGGCGGATCCAAAGCTAACTCTTGACGGATCCAAAATGAGGGATCCGTCGGATCCGTTGAACAAGAGTACTAATAACAAACAGAGAGATATGCAAAATTCGTGTTTTTTGACCAAGACCCGAAAATTCTCCTCGAACATATATATTAGCTAATATGTAATGCAAAACTACTAAAAATGTTTATTCTAACACACATACATACATAGTTTAATCCGATCATATTAACTTACCTTAAATGAGAGTTAAGCCAAACAGTGGCTTAAACCCGAAAACTTGATAACATCAAAGTGTTATCGTCCTGCATGATATGGTTAGTTCACATGAAGGTTTAACAACAAGATACTGTCCTAAAGGCATAACAACTCAACACATCATTGTTTCAAATTGTTTGTACCAAACACTCTTTTTCAAAGTTACTACATGTTTACACATTTTAACACTAGAGCAAGAGTTTGTGCAAGACAATACTATTAAACTAGCTACACTTAGTTCACATTTCAAAGTAAGTTATGCAAGGTTTTCACATAACATCATCAAGCAAGAATATCTAAATCTAAAAGTGAAACAAACACAGATTATCAATGTATTGCACAATATCTAGCAAATGTTCTATTATGCATGAAAACAAGCAATTGATAAACAAGCAAGTAAGTATCATGGCAAGACACTTATGTATTACAATTAAACAAGTACAATCACACTTATCAACAAGCATATCACATATATGCAAATAATATAGAACAGTTACCACATAGCATAGCATAGATGAAAATATACTTTTCGTCACTTTGCGTTTAAATATGACGATGTATGCCAAGCTTAATTTGTTTCCTTTATATTACCAAATTCTTTAGTTTCAAAAGAAATCATATTTATGAGCAAAGGATACCAATTTACATTGCTCGACTCAAAAGTTTTAACTTACTGTGTCTAAATAAAACTTAACATTTTGAACAGGTTATAGTATTTGATTTGTTTTACCTATTTCAATTTAGATCTAGGCCATGAGACTATTTTTAAATGAAAGTAGACTTAATTACCTTCAAAATGATAGGTGGCGCGACTTCTACGGACTTACGGTTAATTAGTTATGATTTTTTGAAGTTTCACAAAAAAACTGCAGACGGATCCGACGGATCCTTTTTGAGGGATCCGCCCTTTATGTCATTTGGATCCGCCGAGACCTGTGACAGATTCTCCTAAACTCATATTTTGACATAGCGAAAGTGTGTGAGACTTGCTACACTTAATCTTAGGCATATATTACAAATATCAACAATATTTCTACCTATGTGACTTATCTAAATATTACGGAGGTGATTTTTCAACTAACTTAATGATTATTCCAAACACTCCCTTCAAAATGGTATTTTTCGTAAATTAGTTCTGAGCACATAATTTGACACTTACAAATTCTTTTGAGAAATATTTTTCTTTTATTTTTCAAGAACACCTTCAAGCTTGTATACAAAGTGATATTTAACAACAAAATTTCAAAGTATACTTAGCGAAACATTTTTCATATTATGTTCTGCTTCAGAGGCAATTTGATACATGGATCTTACTCTATTTTAAAAACCATTTGTTTTGAAAATGAGAGCCAACCCGCTTTGATACTAATTGTGAAAACGTAGAGGGGGGGGGGTGAATACGTTTACCGTTTTAAAACTTAAAACTTGTTGTATCAAATTTCCAATTCGGCTAGTTCTAATATGAACACTGTCTGTTGTAGTTTATGTCTACCAAGTTGTCACACAAGTATAATCACATAATCACAACACAAGCAATCACATAATGCAAATATAAAAGTAAAGAGATAAGTAAAAGAAAGCGCAAACCGAACACGATGATTTATAGTGGTTCGGTCACGGAGCTCCTCTCCGCCCTACTCCACTCCCCGAGTACCCAACTCGAGAGTTACTTCACTAGATCAACAAGCTCCCTTTCTTAGGCGGAGAAAACCTTTACACGTCGCTTACTTCCTTTTCCGGTACTAAGCTAAACACCGGGTTCTTTCACAAGGTAGAACCAACCTGACGTCGCCTATTTACTTTACCGACACTAAGCTAGATGTCGAGTTCTTTACAAGGGTACAACCACTCCCAACACTCTTTGTATTTTAAGGACTAAAATACTAACCTCACTCTACTGATCTAAATGATACAATGATGGTTACAACAATGATCCATGACATAAGTATATCATGGATATGAATGCCTACACTATATGAACTTCCATTGATCGGAAGCCTTCAATGTATGAAGATCACAAGCTCCCTAAACTTGTTGTGATGGATCTTCATGTATGCAACTAAGATCTTCTTGGTGGATCATGAAGTATGCTATGGATGATGTCTCATGATCTTGAGCTTGCTTCACAGGATCATTAACAATGTATGTTTACAACATAATGAAAGTTAGTAACATTATGATCATTATGTAATGGGTGATTAATGTATGAATCTACATGGTTTGCTACTGATCTAAATGTGTGTAATGAGTGAGGGAATGTATGTTCTAGTTGGATTATTCCAATGGGTAACAATGGGCAAGTATTTATAGTAAAACTAAAACCATGTCTACAACTAAAACCATGTGTAAACTAAAACCATGTGTAAACTAAAACCATGTGTAAGACTAGAACCATGTATACAACTAAAACCATGTGTAACTAATTATAGGAAAACAAGAAAATCATCCCACGGATCCGGCGGATCCCATAAAAGGGATCCGTGCTTGTTAACGTTTGGATCCGTGGGTATGACAGCTAAGATATCTTTGTGTATCTTTCCAAATCTTCCAAGATCCACAAATGTCAACTTTGTAACTTGTAAATCTAAACAAGATATTACACAATCTACCTAAGATATCATTCATGATGCATGCCATGATGTCATCCTAATATTTAACTAATAAAGTTTCCATTTTAAGAAATAAACATGTAAACTTGTATATGTTATTCCTAGTGAACTTTGTAATGTGTATATGTATGTAACATGTATCCTAGAGATCATGTAACATGTAAAATGAGGTTCTAAGTAGAATGATTAGCCTTTTTAAAATACTTAATTACCTAACCGTATTTTAAACATTCTAAATGGTTTGTTAAGGGTTTGATCATAATGCTACATAACAAACATGTACGAACCTGTGTTGTATCATACGAGGACTTGAGAGGTGTTGAATGTATGTTGAGACAAGATATGATTACAAGTAACTTGTACATTTTACGCTATGTATCAAGTTACATGTTTGTCATCAATCAAAACAAACGAGATTGCTTGCACTAGCAATCTCCCCAACGAGACTGCTTGCACTAACAACATGTATGTAAGAACTGGATAAAGCTTTTGTCTTAGCATTTATAGATACATTAGCAGGCAACAAAAGAGAGTCCAAGCAGCAGTTGCTGCTTCAATATATCAGAAATCTTTTGTTTACCCTTCCCAAGTT
>CP139502.1:80352408-80607630 GCA_021014915.2 Artemisia tridentata subsp. tridentata
TTTTTGAATTAAAAAGAAATGTTTTATTTTGAAAAATAAGTTTAAAAATCCCAACAGTCAATTTCCCCCCCAAAACAGCTCCAAACATTCCCAAATAAACCTTCCCCACTAAAGACAAACGAAGGAGCGTCCACGGTACCACTAAAGTACCGACGGCTCTACTAAATTTAGTGGAGCCGTCTGACAATTAGTGGAGCCGTGGGTCTGTAACGGCTATTTTTCCCCTTGCCTATAAATAGTGGACCATTTCACACTTCCAACTTGATTTTTCCAGTCACTTTTCTCTGGTCAACTCCATCCTCACTTAGATGACTTTCTTTGATCATTTGGAGAGTCTTAGTTTGTTTAAGAGTGATCCAATCCTCCATTCAAGTGATCCTCTTCATTCCTCTTGATTAGCAAGAGAAGAACACAAAGTATCCAAGTAGATACAAAGTGTTGTCATCCCTCTTGATTAGCAAGAGAAGAACACAAAGTATCCAAGTAGATACAAAGTGTTATCATTCCACTTCATTTGCAAGAGAAGAACTCAAGGTATCCAAGAAGATACAAGAGTTGTAGTTTTTAGGTCTTGTAACATTTGTTACACTCTTGATTGTATCATAGCATACATCAAGATCAATTTTCTTTTGAGAGTTTGTGAGGGAAGATCATTGTGATCTAGTCGAGATCTTGGAGATCTCTTGAAGCCATTGAGCTTGTGTGATTGATCAAGTGGATCAAGGGTAGATCGGGTAGATCGAGTCAAGTGGGAGTAGATCATTGTGATCTTGTCGAGATCTTGGAGATCTCTTGAAGCCATTGGGCTTGTGTGATTGATCATGTGGATCAAGGGTAGATCGGGTAGATCGTGGTAGATTGGTGCTAGCTAAGATTAGCACTCGACATCTAGCTTAGTGTCGGAAATAGGATAAGCGACGTGTAGATTGGTGCTAGCTAAGATTAGCACTCGACATCTAGCTTAGTGTCGGAAAACAAGTTAAGCGACGTGTACGGTTTTCTCCGCCTGAAGGGAGTTTGTTGATTAGTGAAGTAACTCTCAAGTTGGGTACTCGGGGAGTGGAGTAGGGCGAAGAGGAGCTTCGTGACCGAACCACTATAAATCATCGTGTCCGGTTTGCGCCTTCTTACTTATCTCTTTACTTTCATTTTATTCTTTATCGCTTTATGTTTATATTTGCATTGCGTTTATGCTTGTGTGGATAGTTGCTTATGTTATGTTAATTATGTATGTGTCATGGTTGATTGTGCTTGTATTGTAGTTTAATTCATTCATCCCTGGATGATATATGATCATAGTTGACACTTTTCATATTACGTCACACTTGATCAGGAGTTTGATACAAAATGTTTTTAAGTTTTTAAATGGAAACGTATTCACCCCCCCCCCCCTCTACGGTTTCCACAATCATAATTTGAAATAGTGATATTGCAGTTGTATATACATATTGCCCTAAGTCTCATGACACGCAAACGTTAACAGAGTACCGGGATTCGGTGGGGAACACACCAAATTAATGATGCGAGTTATGGCCCTTGGGGTAATAGGGGATTTGGAAAATTCCTATTTCATTCAAATATAATGCATTGCGACTAATCCGACTAGCAACTAAGGCTATTCATCAAGTATTAGTGGAATAGGCAGTCAGCCTCCAACAGATTTGTTCACTGTATTCGTGTTCACTCGCAAGTGATTAATGGCTCATCATGGGAAGGGGCTTTTGGCAATAAAGTACCTTAGGCAATATCAATCAGGTGTAGCATACATAAAATACTTGTGTTTTATTTTGTAGCATGTATTTTCCTAGGAGATAGGAAAACATATAAAAGTGGTGTATAAATTTATGGTAATTCGTAAAAGTGTATATTACTTGTGGAAGTGAAAACAAGAATTATGTTTCAATAAACCAATAGAGTGTGTCATCATTTGAGTACAATGTTTAAGGTAAACAAATAAATTTGTAAGTAGAACGAGCATGTATCTCCCCCAAAAAGTTCAAAATAAGTGAAAGAAGGGGCTATGACTCACCTTGTGTGTAACTGGCAAGGCGAAATGTGAATTCAAGTGAGTTACGAGTACAGCTCCAACACACGACCTGAATGACAATGAAGTCTGAGAATTTGACTTAACACGAATAACGAGTGTGAAAATGAGTAACGGATAACGATCTGATTGGTGATGTGAGTGTGATATGCTTAAAATGCTTAAAGTTCAAAAATAATATTATATATAATATTATCTTGTTTTTATGTAATTGATTCTATAAATATCGTTTCCTCAAAAGTGGTGGAATGAAACGTTAAGTTAAATCGTTAAAATTCGTTATATATAAATATAACCTAACGTGTTTAAATATGTGAACGAATCGTAAAAATGCACGTGATGGTGTTGAAAAGTGTAAAATGTGAAATAGAATTGAATATAATATAAAGTTACAGTTTGGTCCTTGTACTTATACAAATTTTACACTTTTTACCCTAACGGAGTTAGTTTTGCACCGTTAGTCCTTGTTTACATTTTTAGTCCAAAAAGGGTCAAATATTACATTTTAAGGTTTCTAGTTAATGTTTAATCCATTTCTACCCTTAAGTTACTGATTTGACAGTTTGTACCCAATTTTTCCAAAAGTTACAGTTTTACCCCTAAGAGTAAATATGTTTTGCAAAACAAGTCCAAAAATCACAAAAATAGTGTGATAAGTTTTCCGAAAGTTTTAACAACTTTATAAAGCTTATTAGAGTTCATAAAAACTGCTTATTACACCAAAGTGCTTAATTTTGGCTTAATGGACTTTTAAATCGAATTAATCAAGGCCCATTAAGAGTTTATGATGCGAGGGGTTTCAGGACTTTTTGGGCTTAACATTGGGCTTATATAATGATCTTAAAAAGATGTCCAAACTGCTTATTCAGCCAGCTTATTGCATGTGCTTAAAAATCGCTTATTGGGCTTTAAAGCCCAAGTCGATAAAATGATATATAATAGAGCAGTTCGAGTAGCGATAGGAAGAGGGTTCAAAAAGGGATTTTAAGAGCTTGTTATGAGTGCTTATTTTACCAACCTATTTCTTGAGCTTATGGAGAACAAGTTCGAGTAATAAAATCCATGTGTTGCGTGTGAGTATTTGGTTTTAAAGGGCCATTCTTAGTCGACAAAAGTGAGTGATACAAAATGAAAAATAACTTATTAACGTGTGATATTATTATACGATGTGATATACATTTAAAATGGGTTTCGAAATGTGATAATATGAACTTGTGGGTGTCGAATGATTGTGTAGATCGATTGTTGGCTATCTCTTGAAAGAGACCAACGTATAATATGTGAAAATAAATAATAAGAACACGTAAATAATTTGAGAAAGTAAATGTACGTTCGATATAAAGCATGAAATATAGAAAAAGTGTATAAGTGTATGAAATGAGTTAGAAGGCTTACAACACCTAAAATGGTGGTGAGTTTAACGTCAAAATGGTCTAGAAATCGGATGGAAAATGATGTAGCACGTTAGAACATGCACCAATGCTTCGAATGAGACTCGAATGACTTGCAGTGGGGCTCGAATGATGCTAGAACTTGAATAGATCTTGAGAGCTTCTAGGCAGTAGCAAAACTAGAGAGAAAGTGAGATATTTTCTAAGTGTGAAAAGTGAAAAAGAGTGTGTTGTATACACATACATACACGTACATAATCTTATAAATGTATTATTGCATACAAGTTGTGTGTACAGGAAATGGCAGAGATTTGGGGGACTTTTAGAAGATTTACAAAGATATTTGGAAGGATTTTGTGTGTTGGTTTGGTTAAGTGTCGAGTGGTAAATATATGTATGTGTATATGTCGATATATATTTGTATAATACAAGTTGGTTGATTTCATTCGATTTGGAAAAGAGGAGGGGACATGGGAATATATTTAGCTAGGAAATCTTTGTGTGTAAGAAGCAAGTGGATATGGGTTTCGATTATATATCAAATGGTATATATATTATGTCAACATATATTTAAAAATGGTCCAAACACATTTAAACGTGTGATATTGAGTGTGAGAGTGAAAAACAAACTTGGTAACTCATAAATGATCATAGAAAAATAAATTGGATAGTAGGAAACAAGTTAAATCAAATTTGGTTAATATGTGTGAATTTGTGAATGTTGTCGAGGGTGATTTACTTTGCCTCTCGTTAGGTGATCAAGCGTTTGAGATAAAATGTGAAAGTCGACATCCTGTTTCTTTGGTGGGTGAGGATTCGATTGGTGTAAAAAGTTGGGTGTGTTGTGTGTCGAATTTAAGAGGAATCGAGGTCAAGTGAGGGTGAGTTAATCGAGTGAGATATAGGATTTATAAAACTTTATTAAGTTTGGGTTGGGCTGGTGAATAGTACCAGGCCAGAAAAGTTGGGCCGAGTATTTGTAAGTGATCCGTTTGGTTATAATGAGTGTGTTTATTTCGTTGTGGTCTGCGTGTGAGCTCGTTCCAATATTTGGTGAATCACGTATCAACGTGTTTGAGTTATTATAATGTAATAAACAAAAAGTTCAAATTTTTTTCATAAAAATGGTTAACTGAACAGTAATGGAGATTAATATTTGATTAACGTTTACAAATTACTGGGAAATTTACAGATTGCTACAGTGCCCAAGCATAAACAAGGCTGCAAGGTACTCTCATTGATGGCCAAGCACAAATAAGGCTGCAAGGTTCTCTCATTGGTGGTCAAGCACCAACAAGGCTGCAATGTTCTCTCTTTGGTGGCCAAACACAAACTAGGCTGCAATGTTCTCTCTTTGGTTACCAAGCAAAAACTAGGCACATTTTAATGTGTTCACTGATTTGGTCCTCTCAATGTACTCCCAAACATGCACCACAAATAATCAAACACAAAACACATAACTAGGCATATACATTTGGTTCTGTCAGTGTTCAAAGGTTGGCATGGAACTACATTCTAGGCAATGGTTCTTGGCACATTACAAGCACCACAAATAAGGTTCTTATGGCATATCATTCTAAATATCAACTACTTTATAAACATTTCATCAAACACATAAGAATCATCATATAAACGAAAAGCAAAGCATGAAAAACAAAAAACAGAGCATACAAAACATATAACATAACGACCATTACAAACAACCCCATTTAACAGAGCATCACTAACAACCCAAAACAACCCCATTTATAGATCATATTAAAAAAAGCTGTTAATGCTAAATTAAATCAGCAAGTGGTATATCAAAACATAGATAAAAATACCTTTTTTGTCATTTGGCTTCATTGTTTGTGTGTGTGTTTGACAGATTATTAGGTTTTGAGTGTTTATGTTTGATCGGGGTGGGTAAACGATTTAATGGGGTTGGATTAATTGTGGTTTGACTTGAGTGTGTTTGGTTGGGTTTGAATTAGCTTACGTGGCATGTTTTATCAAAGAAAAAGAAAAAAACTTTCCGGCTAAACATGTTGACGTGAAGGTAACAACCAATTATAGCCAGTAACATTTGAGAAAATTGGTGGTATTTGAAATAAATGTAAAGTTTGGTTGGTGATAAAAGTATTTAAAAAAGTAACCGTATTTGGAAATTTTGGAAAGTTCGTTAGTAATTTCAGTTTTTAACCCTTATTATTTTTGCATTGATTAAAATTGAAAGAATGACTTAGTAGATTAAGAGTTATGATGGTTCATAACTAACTAGTTTATTTATCGGTAGATCCGAACCAAAACAAAAAAAACGAAAGAGAAACCGAAATCGAACCGATTTAATGAAGAAAACCAAAAACCGGTTTGCATTTTCAAAAACCAAAGTTTTTGATTCGGGTTTGGTTTTAACCAAAAACCGTCCCAAACCGCCATATGCTCACCCCTTGAAACGACCAAAGCAGACATACCTGTTATCGGTTTGTCACCCCCATTACGCAGCAAGTCCCAAGTTCGAGTCTCTAGCTTAATGGCAAATGTTAGTCAGTTAGCCCATAATGTTTTTGAGAATTATATTATTTTTGGGAAAATGATAAAAACAAAAAGTTTTTCTTTAGTCTACAAATTTGATTTCTAATATTTTTGATATTTTAAATTATATTTGTTGGTGACACTTTTTTTCTACATTTACTAACAGATTTTTAATAGAATATCAGCAATTTCTTTTGATAAAAAATGAGGCATCCGGATAAGCCAATCACAATTTCGTTGCTTTTAGCCTACTAATCCCTAAATGTGTGATTAACTTCTTTTTTATATCGAAGAATAAACGTTTGCATGTAATAAGTTTTTACATTGAAATATCTTTAAAATTTTGTTTTACAAATACAACTATTACAAGTCTATAAGAAAGTTTATTTACACCAATGCAATAGATTAGTGAAAAGCTTATATCCGCAAAGTCAACATGTTAAAGTTTTGTATTTGTGATAATTGATTAAGGATTAACGGTGCAAATAATGTTAACGATTCACGCCCACGGCGAAGCGCGGCTTCAACTAAGGTAAAGATAGCCGACTAGCTAGCATTTAGTCTTGTTTAGCATGTTGATACAAGGGTTATCAAACCTTCGTGGATTATTACTTTGATGAGTAGTTTAAATCCTCTGTTAATTTCCACGCTAGCTTTTAAATTTTTTGGTTTTAACACAGTAAGATAAATCTAATGATTCAGTTTGTCTCGCATCCAAGTTCTGACTCTTGCACTTATTGTTAATGGCTCATACCCACGATGTTTGTATTTTGAAGGTTTTGGGGTTTCTTAACTTTCTTTGTACCACCAAGCAATGAAAACCCTTTTCACTTTGCCAGTTACTCTCAAAAGACGTCAATAATCAATTCTAAGCTACATTTAAAAAATCAGTTTACACATCTTTGAAATGGTGATAAACATTTCTACTAAATAAAACATAAATATCATTTAATATGTCTTTACTTTCGAGAATAGTGATAAAGTATAGGGTTAACTGCCTGAGAATGTATCTAGCTTACTATTTCGTATAGTTTCGTATAGTGGATTTTTTTTCCTTATTAAAACACAAAACTTTTGATTAGTGCTTTCTGTATATTTTGCTTGTGAAAAATGACCATTTTATCTTTCGGTATCAATCTAGTTGTTAACGAATATATTGATACCGAAAGATACACTGGTCATAAAATACATAGAAAAACACAAATTCGAAAATTTGTGTTTTAATAATAATTAAAAAAAAAATGCCACACATAATTATAAAAAATAATAAGTTAAATAAATTCTCAATTAACCCTAAAGTAAATACTCGTAACAAATAGAAGCTTCTTGTATTGAATGTTGCATTAAACAAGTCAATCTACCACTCCGACACACCCATCTGTATATCTTCTTTTTATTTATAGTACACACTTTTTATTTATAGCCAATGATGATCAGACCACCTGGTTAGAAGCATTCCCGGTTTTACTCAAGGTATTGAGTTCAATCTTTAGGGATGACAAGCCTTGGGGTTTTCCCTCCGAATACTTGTAACGGCCCATGGTTAACATCTCGTTGTCTCAGGTACGTGCAAGGCTTCACTATTATTCAGTGAGGTGTCGTATCCCGACTGAATGTTCGAAAAAAAAACATCTATAAAATTTGAGTTTGTCTAACAAATGTTTTTAAGACGATTGCTAAAGGTATAAAAGAGGAAAATATGAATTTATGAACTTAAAAATCATTTTTGAATAAGATGATTTCTAAAGTTTATTTGGGTTTATTTTCATTAACCCGAATTAAGTAATTATAATTGATCCAAGATATATAATCACGCAAAAAATGGACCCTGACATTGCTACTCATGAAGAAAATGTTTTTTCATTGATTAAAAAGAGAGATTTAGCTACAAAGTGGTGACACTGTCCACTTGCAAATTGCAATCAACATTTGTCTATGTAAAATACTACTAGGTGTTATCCTGAAACTTATCGGCCAAATTTCAACCGATAAATTTGGTAAGAAAGTAACCAAATTGGGCACATTAACTATCCTAAAACCGCCACCTTTTTTCGTAGCCATAACCAGAATGCTTCAGTCATTTGCATTAGACCAAATGACCCACATTTCTACTTTCTAGTTTGTACTATTGTAAGCCCTTTATTTGTAGTTATTAAAGAGCAAAAACTTATGCCTGTGTTTAATAGGCATGGTGGTTAAAATTGACAATTATGATACTAGAAACTACTGGAAATCAGATCGTGGCATGTGAATGTTTTTTTCTATTTTAGGGCCGCACCCTTATTAGTAGTGGGGACGACGAACAAGGTCCTCTTGCACTATATATATATATATATATATATATATATATATATATATATATATATATATATCATGGGAAGAGATTCAATAAGAAAAATAATTAAAATGAGAAAGGTAAGAAGTAATTCTAGTCACACATTTTAATTTGGGAGGGGAAAATTTGAATGAAGATGCATTCATTTTTGTAGGTGCATCTAGAATGTGTGGTTGTTGTTTCTTCTTATTTTTCTCATTTTAATTTTTCTTCTTATTTAATCCTAACTATATATATCATTTATAGTAATCAATTAATAAGCAAAAGTTTTGCTACTGTATTTAATTGCATTGATCATTAGGTTTACCCTACTAATTTATCTATACTACATATAATGGAAGAACCACTCTCTCTCCAAAATTTTAAGACTTCCAAGAAATTAAGCATGGTTTACAACACTTTAATGCACACAGTTTTCAGACTTACAACAAAATAAGCATAGTGTACAACAAAATAAGCATGGTGTAATTTTCAGACTTACAACATTAATGCTATTAAAGTGATCAATGTTATTAATGACTATAATGACTACTACTTACAAGAAAAGAAACATAGTGTACAACACTTTAATGCACATAATTTTCAGACGTACAAGACAAGAAGCATATTGTACAACAAAACACCACATTAATGCTATTTAATGTAGTCAATTAATTAACTGGTCAATAAATACAATTAATACAGTTATTAAAACACCCCTTACATAAGAAATACAAATTATCAAACATATTGTACAACCAAATTAAACACAATTCCTGCATTAAATTTCACTAATACAAATAATAAAGCACATTATACAAATATTCAAGCCCAAACGGGCAACAGGCCAAATGGGCTTGAGCCCGAACGGGCACAGGCCAAACGGGCTCGAGCCCGAACAGGCACGGGCCAACGGGTTCGAGCTCGAACGGGCACGGGCTATACGAAATTCTTGATATCCGTAAATTTATTGTCAAAAAGAACATAATTAACTAAAATACATGATTCACCGGAAATTTTATTTCAGGGTACCCGCCGCCGCAACGCGCGGGTACCCTGCTAGTCAATGATTAAGCATTAGTTTCAGTAAAGTTGAATGGATTGATATTTTGTCTATGTATTGTAATTAAGTGGGGAAAAAGAAAGAAAGCAAAGGAAATAAGCCTTTCAAACTTTGATAGTCAGTGAAACGAGTAACTTATAGGCAAGTTTAGTAGTTTAAAACATATATGAAAAACAGCATAACATAAGCTAGTGGTTCCGCAATGAAGTGGTTTTTCGATTCTGAAACACCAAAAAATGATCTAATCTCTAACTATCATGTTTTTCATCTCTAGTAAAGCTAAAATACAACAACAACAATACCTAATCCCGCCGGTGTACCACTAGAGCTAGAATATTTTCTTTAAATTGGATATAGTGGTTTGATAATCCTTGTAACATTTTATCCTCACCTATGTAACTCTTTGCTGGCTTTCAGCTAGTCTTTTATTCACGTTCATATCAGAAAAGAAAAACATAAAGTGAGCTAGTAAGTCTTAATCAGATATCTTTGTACACATACCAGTGAACTTCAAGTCACTTAGGCCGGATGGCAAGGTGACTACTCCCACTAATGATCTTGACACAGAGATCATGAGCCAGAAGCATTAAAAAAAAAGAAAAAATCATCGATCCTTCACGATCGGATCGGTCGAACGATTGAGATCACAATCTCAAATTGTCATTGTCTTCCTACTTTTATTAATAAACTAATGGATATATTTTTTTCTTTTTTCTTTCATCCTAATTAGTTTTTAATAAAAATTAGTTTTTCTTTAATAACTATTAATATATAACTTTAAAAAAAAATCTAAAAACACAGTTTTGTTTATTATTTTTTTTTTGAACATCATGATTTAAAATTTATAAAAAACGGAGATGTTTAAAAAAATATATATTTTATATATAAAAGAATTATATAATAAAAAGTTGGATTGGGTTGGATTGTGAGTGTGAGTGTAAAAATGAGTTAGATTGGTTTGTGTATGTGGAGGAGAGAGAAATTAATATTTAATTAGAGATTGGATTGTTGAGGATCATCAATGGGGATGGTCTTAGGCCGGATGGCAAGGTGTTTACTCACTCACCTTATACCTCAGCGCCACGTCAGCTTTCTCTCTCCTCTCACTTCCCCTCACCCCCACTCACCTTTTTTGTGGGCAAGGTAGTCAGTCACCTTGGTCACCTTAACTCTCTCTCTCTTTTTTTTTTTAAATTACTTACACTCAAAAAAGAATTAATGGGGCCCGTTTCTTTATGAATTTTGCAAGGTGAGCCGGTCACCTTAAATTGCCTTGGGAACACCACTTCGCGCGTGAGAGGGGAAGGAGTGCATGGAGCTGACGCGTGAGAATTGATGCAAGTTGAGAGGGTCACCTCCCTTGCCATCTAGTCTTAGATTATCATCACTAATGAAGTCTCTCATAAACACGTCAATGGAGTTAATACGAGTACTTGTCAAGGAGTATAGGATCTAACTACATCTACTTTCTTTTTTCTTGAATAGCGGTTTTTATTAAAGACTCTAACAAGAAGCTAGAGACAACAACAAAGTTACAACATTACATTACAAGCAAGGATAGTTATTAATCCAATCAATCCACGAGGGAAGAAAATTCCTACTTCTATTTACAATGCAAGTATGTGACAATGATTTGATATCATCAAATAAAATGTCTTTTCTTCGGGATTTGGGTCCAAACAAAAAAGATATCCTATACCGCCATGCATGTCATTGAGAAAGTAGTTTGGACGACAACACCAAAACAAGGTTTGATATTAGCTGAGAGCGAAGAACGATCAGCCCAAACTAAACGAGCTCTCAGCCATCCATCCTCACCGTTTTCTCCTCAACATGTACTTAACTACTTATTGTCGAACTTTTATTAGAAGACCGCCTTCTTATAATTCGCAATGAGCTATGCCAGTTTAGTAATTGCCTTCATCATCAGTGTTCTGTGGTTGAAGATAACATGAAAGAAACATGTACACATGCATCATGATAGATTCAACTTGTTGAAATTACCATTAAAATAAACTTTACTGTATAAGCTGCTAAAAGTCCTAAATAGAAATGCTGTATCCTTCATGTTTTGTCTGTACTTGAGCAAAATAATTGCCATTTCTCTTTAATATTTTTGAGACGTGTCGAAACTACCATTAAAATATGACCTGTCGTAGGACATGCCATTTAATTAAATTTGTATCGACAATAACAAGTCATGAGCGGATTAAAATTGACAAGACGAAAAGACAAGTTGCAATGAAACATCAGGGAGAAGTTTGGTCAAACATCATGAGTGGAAGAGGTTTTTAATGAAACAACATGTTTTCATGGCATCCAAGATTTGAGGTAAAATCACAAGGAAGAGCCTATACGAGCATTGGAAAGATGATTATGATTATAACCCGTATGATGATACTGATTGCGAAGATTTGACTCATAAGCAATTAGCTATTTGTGATGCCTTTGATATAAAGGTTCACGGTCATACTAGACGTACGTAGTTTTATACTGTGTGTTGTTTACATATTGTGTGTTGTTTACACGCAGTCATTGTTCTTTAGTTTTTAGGGTTTTCATACTGTGTGTTGTTTACACGCAGTCCTTGTTCTCTGTTGTTAGTATTGTGTAGAAACTCTCTCATTTTTCTTGTATTGTAAAACACTTAATGAATCAACCATAAGGGGTGGTTGGTTGGGTTGATTCATAATAAAATCTTGTGTTGTTAACTGGTAATCGATCATTCTTTGTATAAATTTAACAATGATGCTGACTGCGAAGATTTGACTGATAAGCAATTAGCTATTTGTGATGCCTTTGATATAAAGGTTCATGGTCATACTAGACGTTCGTAGTTTTATATAGTTTTTCATAAGTTTTGGTTTGGCATACTTATGATAGGTTTGGTTTAAAGCATAAATGGTGCGTTTGTTTTTTCGTCTTCGTAAGATATGAGATTCACTCACTTCCTATGTACTTAAATGTTGTTTTTATTTATTTATTACTCGTATTATTTATTACTCGTATTGTTTTTTTTTTTCATAGTGTAAAATTCTTCTCATAATAGAGCTATCTACTGAGATTTCAAAGTTTTTTGCACGATTATATCAACAATTATTCATTTAATATTAGCTTCGGCATTGTAGCAAAACAGAAATGACATTATAGCTCACCGTAGTAATTCTAGACGGTTTATGACTTTATGCAAATACAAACATATACATAAATACAGTAAATCATATTGTACCTTCAATTTTGTCCAAAGACGCTTGCTTCTATACGTTATGATGCTTCTTGATTTCTATAAAATGGATACATAAAACAGATAATAATTCTACAAACTAGAAGATCCAGTAGGCTTTGTTTCTGCATGTACAGGCCTCGATATGGATGAACGTGTTATACGGAGTATATAACAAGAGACTCGTGGTATATTTACCTTCTGTTTCGGTCAATGAATGAACGAAAACTGCTTACCGAGAAATGGAAAGGAAGGACAAGTTGCTTTGTCCTTGAAAAGTACTTTAATGAAGAGTTTTGTAATCTATATGTCAAATTACATGAAGGGTGAACGTTAGACAGTCAAACAATCTGCAGGGGAAGCTATGCACTCCGAATTGAATGTGGCTTCAAGAATGAAAGGAAGCTAAGCAAAAAGGATTTAAAATGGAAAAGTGTAAACTCGTATAAAATAGATTGGTTAGAATCTTATTTTCTCTGTATTAAAGGTAACTCGATTTATCACCAATTAGGTGAATCCAAGTTCGAATTTCCACAAACTTCTGAATTAGTTTATGGATTTATCACCAATTATGGTTTTGCTTTTTGTATGATTGTCTAAAGCCCAACTAAGTCTACAGTTGTCCTATTATATTGAAAGTAGCCAGTTCATTTGAGTTAAAGTTGACATCCATTAACTTGTCTATTCTTTGATCAATGTTGCATTATAATGAGAAAGGGTATATTAACATTCCTATATGTTACAGAAAAACTTTAACTGAGATATGATGAAAATGCTAACCTCATACGCGCATCAATCGATCAATGTGAAGATGGTAGTTATCAGTTCCCACATCAATCATTTGTAAAAACATAATTTTTTTTTGAGAAAAGGGACAATCCCGGCAAATATATAAATCACAAAAATACGAAAGACTTACATGGACATACCCATATAAACAAGTCCAAATGACATGTTTTGGGAACATGCATAATAACGAAACTAGCCTATACGTGCCAATACAAAAACTAACTATCATCAACGCTAGTCGCTAGGCTATAATAACAAAAACAATGTCTACAAAACAAATAACCATAGAACTCCAAAATGTCTTGGCTTCATGACTAGGTAAATCCAGCCCACATCCTTCTTAGCTCCGGTTCACAAATAATCAAATGAGATCCTCCACTCTGGCCCACACCATAACATAGCAAACGACCCTTTATTACTTGAACAAGTCCACTAACGAATTGACAGGTCAAAAGAATTAAAAAACCACTTCCCACCAAATACATCAGCCAAACGAACCGCAACACCCCTTAACCCATCACCCAAAAATTCTAACTCTAGCAAAAAACCGAAAGAGCACAAAAAATTACCCATAAAACTGAATTTAACATTCTTTCTACCATTACAATTTACCAAAAAATATTCCATCTTTAAAGAAGAACCAGGCCACGTAAGCATTACACTCATACTTGTCAAAACAATGCCTTTTCCATGCTCATCCAAACACTCCATTTCAGAAATGTAGTCATCAAAAAACATAACTTGACCATCCCATGACAGCAAAACAGGATTGACTCCACCACTTTAAGACCAAAAAACCATCACAGAAAAACTTTCGGTAACAAAACAGTCAAAGCGCCAATAACAATAATTCCCACCCAAATTTTCACTACTCAACTCATCACCCAAACACTCCATATCAGCAGACCAACAAAACATAAACTCATATAGAACACCAAACCAAAATCCACACAGTACAGCACACCAGCAAAATATATTACGCATTCAGACAAAAACTAAAATTCTTACCAACATTACATTTCACCACACTAAAATCCCACAACCCAGCAGCCTCCTTAGCTTGTCTAGAACTTCTAATCTTCAAACTCAATAATCTCAGCCTCACATTTTCTCCTCAAGTTTCTTTCCTGCCAAACAAAGTACACCAAGGCACCAATTACAAGTCTCTGCAATCCAAACAGATCTATTCATAGGCCTTTCATACACATAAGGAACAATATCGGCCAAAGAACCCGGAGCAGAATCTGACTTTACTAAATTCTTAAACTGTCGCCACACCTCCACAGAATATCCACATTCGAAAAACAAATGATTATGGGATTAACTCATTATTACAAAGAGAACATGTTACATCTTGAAGCCCTTGCCAAACTGCAATTCTATCAAGAGTTTTTAACTTCTGATTAATGGCTAAACATATTAATATAAGATAAACGCATGCCTCGGAATATTTTGACTAAACCAAACCAGTTTATATCATGGCACATTAGGCTTGGACATAGCCAAATCCGACCATACAGCTTTAACAGAGAAAGTACCAATCTTACCATCATTAAACTTCCATAGCACTCTATCCTTCCTGCCATGGATAATAAGAGGAGGAGGAAGATGAAACAGGAACGGGAATTTACTCCTCCACATATTAGGCCACTTCCACTCACCATTCTCCACCATATCACTCACTTTACAGTTTAAGGACAATCCAGCTTCAAAAACATCTCTTTTAGAAATAAATTGGGAAAGCGGGCCCAAAAATAACCAATTATCATACCAAATAGAAGTTTGCGAACCATCACCAATACGATAAACAATATGTTCCCTTAAAACATCCCTACATTGCAAGATCTTCCTCCAACCCCAACAAACATCATTCATAACTGGAATGTCCCAGAAATTTCTCATATTTGAACTCCTATTAATTATATATAACAGAAGCATAGATATCGAGGCCAGTAGACAAGTTGGTAACCACACAGTTTCTTGAGTGATTTATTTATAATAACGAAAGCATAGATCAGGGTATAATGGCATACGTTTATAGGATAGAGTTGTAACCTTATGCTTTTGATGTTGATAACGTAAAATAAGGAATTGTAATAACTTTCTCTGAAATCGGTGATGGAATATATGTTCAGGATTGTTTGGGATATACTAAACTGTATCTGCAAATAGACAAACAGTATTAAGGATTTAAGGGCATTTTGGATTGCTCATCCAAAATGCTTATATGTTATTTGTAATTGAGATAACTTTATTTTGAATAAAATGACTTGTAACTTCGAACTGGAAAGAGCTTCTTAAAAAAAAGTAGTAAGTGAATGAACAGTTATAAGGGAGTTTGGGAATGCTTATATGTCATTATTAACGGTGCTTCCGATTGCTTATCCAAGATGCTTATATGTTCTTTGTGATTGAAATAAGCTGTTTTGAATAAGCGACTCGTAGCTTCTTACTCAAAATAGCTTATTTGACAACATGATGAGTAAATAAAAAGTTTTAAGGGTGTTTGTGATTGCTTATTACGCAAAAGGTAGCTTAATTTTAAGTGCCTATTTAGGAGGTGTTTGGGATTACTAACTTTAAACCGCTTATCCGCTTAAAAAATAAGGAGATACCAACATTCATATAGCATAAGCATGTAATATGTTTGATCTAAACGCTTAAGGTTATCTGTTATAAGTAAGAAGGATGATAAACACTCAAGTAAGCAATCCCATACACCTCCTAAGGAGCATAATCACCCCTTAAATCTTATACGAGGAAACACAAATCGAACAATGAAAAAACTAAAAATTGGGTTATAATAGCTCCAAGTACAATCAAATCAAAATTTTAAATGTACAATTTAAATCAAATTATAACCCGTGTCTGCAAGCTCTGCTGAAAACAAGATCAGGAGAACATTTGATAAAGTTTGAATGTTTAAAATGTGTTTTAACATCTGTAGACTTCACTTTGACCTTCCAGTCAACTTCTTCCTGTAACATCCTATGAAAAATAAGTAGTACATACACAAAAAGCAGAAACATTGCAGAGACAGACAGTCATTTTATATGTGCAGCAATAGATTGGTTATATGTAGGCTATCTGAATCTAACTTGGAGCCGAACAATGATACCATGATAACCTTTAAACATCTGCTAGTTATCGTTAATCACATTGGCACATATTGCTTAATGACTGTCAATTGTCATTTACTACCTAACAGAACTGAAGTTATCAAATAAGAAACCAACCAAAACTAAGAAAACGTGTTACTAGCTTCTGTTCCAGTTCTTCAGTACCCAAACAACACATATGCTTAACTTATGTTTGTGAATTCGTGTGTGTTATACTTTTATAGCTTTTTCTTTAATCTTGCTCTGCACTAAAAAAACGTGACACCTCACTAATCTTCCTTTAAACAGAATAACCAACAATGATAGAATAAGGATTGTTCTAAATAACAGTTTCATGAGTGGTTTTCTTTGAAATAATAAATGTGTTAAATCACGATAATAATGACATACGGTTACAAGATAGTGTTGTAATCCAACACCTTTGATGTTTCATAATGAAAAAAAAAGGAATTGCAATTGGTGCCAAAGAACTTGCACTGATGGAATCAATGTTCAGGGGTGTTTGGGATGGCATATTAAAATGTTTATCTACACCACTAAGAAACAAAACCTAGGAATTGTAATTAGCGCCAAAGACCTTGCACTGAAATTGGTAATAGAATATCTATTCAGAGGTGTTTGGGAATGTATATCAAAACTGTTTATCTGCAAATAGACAAACAGTATTATGAGTTTTTCAGATTGCTTATCCAAAATACTTACTTGTTCTTTGTGATTGAAATAAGCTGTTTTGAATAAGCGACTTGCAACTGCTTGCTCGGAAGAGCTTATTTAAAGAGTAATAAGTGAATAAACAGTTTTGGGGATGTTTGGGAATGCTTATATGACAGTATTAAGGGGCCTTCCGACTGCTTATCCAACATTCTTATTTGTTCGTTTAGCTGCTTACTCAAAAGATCTTATATTAAAAAGTAAAAAGTGGATAAACAGTTTCAGGGGTGTTTGGGATTGATTATATCAAAGTGCTTATCTGCTTTGATACACAAAAGGTACCAACCTGACTAATTAAAGTGCCTATTTACTATTTAGGGGGTAGTTGAGATTACTAATTTCAAACCGCTTATCTGCTTAACAAATAAGACCATACCAAAATTCTTATTTTAAAGTGCTTATTTACTCCAACATAAGCATATAAGTGGTTTCATTCAAACACTTCAATTTCCTTATCTGATTTAACACACGCAGATAAACACTCAAACAAGCAAATCCCAAACACCCCTAATGAACAATCCTAATCACCCGTAAAATTAACAACCAAGAATCACAAAGCTAATAACAAAAAACCTTTAAATTTCACTATAAACCTCTCCAAGTACATTCTAAACAAAAATTGTAAACATCATTCAAATCTTCTATATAACATTTAACTAAAAGCTTAAAAACTATTCACCCAACCTGAATTGGCCACGCCAACCTCCCGAAAAGGAGGGATCTACCCGGTTTAAGTCTGTTTAACGGTGGGGTCCAAACCCCGTGTATTAGTAAAGGAACCCTAAACTACAAAAAGCATATAATCCTCCTCACTTACAAAATCCTTAAATCCTCATCCAATCTACTAAACCCACCCAACAAAAAACCATGATTATCAATCATAACAGAATCAACAACCTCAACATCCCTAACTAGTAACTCAAACTCATGTTTCTTTTTAAAATAAGCACTTAATGCAGCTTCACATGAACCAAATTTACCCAAGAATTCGCGCGAATTAGTAATCGGGTTCCGAATACGAGCAACCCATCTCCCATTTTTCCTCCAAACACCTTTGTAACGTTTTGTTATGGAATTTGATTGTTTTTTCGATAGGATTGTTTCGGATTCTTCGGGTTGGTTTGGGTCGTTGTTGTAACCGTATATGACCGTTATTGTTTCTTCTTCCATTGATGCAGTGTTGTTCTTCTTTAAATTTGAAAATCTGTTATTATCTTGTCAAGATTCAGAAGTTTCAAAATAAGTTAAAAGGGTCTTGCTAAATGCGAGTAAACATTGAAATATCTTTATTACTTTGCTCAAAAGAAATATCTTTATTAGCGGGTATCCTCAAGCCACGGCAAAAACCATGTCTAGCAAAAATTGTAAGGAATCAGAAATCTCACGACATCACATTTTGGCAGTTACTCATGACATTAGAAAATATTGTGCCATCATTTATTTATTTTTTTACATAAAATAAAACATACACAATATAACTAAAATAAACTTCATTAATTAAAAAAAACACACATTACATTAAAAAATGCATAAAAATAAAAACCTAGTACATAAACATAACGGATAAAAACCTAGTAATTAAGGTTTCATACATGCTCCACAAGGTCTTGTCGAAGATCGTCGTGCACTTTTCTATCTCGAAGTTCTTTGTTTTTTCTAATATGTAAATCACATCTTTCGATCTAAGTCTCTGACATGTTCGGTCTTGGATCAACGAACATATCTCTTAAATTCACTTCGAATCCTTCGTCTTCCAATATCATGTTCGGCCTTGGCGGATTGCGGATGTGCACTTCAAAATAGGACCAATACTAAAACGACCTATAGCATCTAAACATAGTCTAAAAAAAATTAGTACTCGGGAAGAGGATGAACATAATAACTTAAAATATCGTTGAGTATTTTATTAAAAAGTCTAGAACTCATACGATACATTCGCCTAAAATTCTCTTCAGTATATTTAGGAGGAGTGTTATCGTTGCCAAAATAGTCGTCGATTAAACGTTGTTCCGCTTCTTCTCATTCACGTGGTATGCATGTCCTCGTCCTCTTAGGACCCGATCCCGATCCCCCGGCTTCTTGATCACACAGAGCTACAAATTATTCATATGCCGTATAACCCCAAAGATAGCACTCCCGGTCGTCTTGAAAATAAACATCATAAGGGTCGTAATAGGTGTCGTTGGGATTGTTTGGATCCATAATTGAAAGAAAGTTGAGTATTATTGAAGTATAAATTGAATTGGAATTGTGTTTGAAGTATGAAATAATAAAGGGTATTTATAAGATTTTTTAAGGAGTAATTTTTTATTTTTATTATTTATTTTATTTTATTTTATTTTTTTTGCTTCCCAAACGGTTATATAACCGTTGCCAAACGTTCACCTTCTTCTTCCAAGGCTCCAACGTTCGAATTCTTTACAGAAAAAAAAAAAAAAAAAATCCACGGTGTGGGCTGGCCACCATGGCGCCACCCACGGTACCGTGCGCTAACCATTTTTCTCGGCTGGTCCGAGGGCGCAAGCTCACCAGCCAAGGGTACCCATTGCTCTTACTCGTATTATTTTACCAGCCAAATGAACCATCTTTTAAAATAGAGGTGGCAAAACGGGCGGACACATGCTAGAATGGGCACGGGCTTAAACGGGCACGGGCTAAACGGGCACATGTTATACAAATCGCTTTATAGAAGACCGAAAATGACGAAATAAATTCCTTAAACGTAATAACTCATTTATATTTAAAAAATTAAATATATTATATATATAAGTTTTTCTTCAAAAACGATTATAATATTCTCTAATTGAGAGAAAATATGTGCCCGTTGTGCCCATTTAACTTTTCAATGGGCTAAATATGTCCATTTCAAAAAAAGATGGGGCTAAATGTGACCAAATCTTTTACAAAATAACCAAAATTAACCCATTTTTTTTTATTTTGGTCCAAATTGCCACCTCTATTTTAAAATAAGTTGTTGTTTTTTTTTTTTTTTTTCTTTTTTTTTTTTTTTTTTTTTTTTTTTTTTTATTCATATCAAACATAAGAGTTATGCCTATAAATGGCTTTAGGAGTAGTATTTAGATTTGAATTTAGGTTATGATTTAGATTTAAACTTAATGTAAAAGAAAGGGTTAATTCTACATATAGGTAACGAACTTTTCAAAATTTCCTATGTTAGGTATTTGACTCTCAAAAATACTATGTTAAGTAATGAAACTTGTTTTAACTTTCAATGTTAGGTAATATGACCGCTTAAGCTTTGCACCGTTAGTCCTTTTCTCCGTTATCTCCTAACGAGATAGAAATGGTTTACACCGTTAGTCCTATGGGTTAACTCTATTTACACCGTTAGTCCTTTTCTCCGTTATCTCCTAACGAGATAGAAATGGTTTACACCGTTAGTCCTATGGGTTAACTCTATTTGCACCGTTAGTCCTTTTTAACGTTTTCGTCCGATTTTTTTACGTTTACGTCCGGTTTTTTACGTTTTCGTCCGGTTTTTTACGTTTTGGTCCGTTTTTTACGTTTTGGTCCGATTTTTTTACGTTTTCGTCCGGTTTTTTACGTTTTCGTCCGCTTTTTTTACGTTTTAGTCCGTTTTTTTACGTTTTGGTCCGATTTTTTTTTTACGTTTTGGTCCGGTTTTTTACGTTTTCGTCTGGTTTTTTACGTTTTGGTCCCATTTTTTTACGTTTTCGTCCGGACCAAAACGTAAAAAACCGGATGAAAACGTAAAAAAATTGAACGAAAACGTAAAAAATCGGGACCAAAACGTAAAAAAACCAGACGAAAACGTAAAAAAGGATGAAAACGTAAAAAACTGGACGAAAACGTAAAAAAAAGGGACGAAAACATAAAAAAACCGGACGAAAACGTAAAAAACTGGACGAAAACGTAAAAAAGCAGACGAAAACGTAAAAAAATCGGACCAAAACGTAAAAAAAATGGACGAAAACGTAAAAAAAAAACGAACGAAAACGTAAAAAAAACCGCACGACGAAAACGTAAAAAAAAGCGGACGAAAACGTAAAAAAAAACGGGCGAAAACGTAAAAAAACCGGACGAAAACGTAAAAAACCGGACGAAAACGTAAAAAAATGGACGAAAATGTAAAAAAGCGGGCGAAAACGTAAAAAACCGAACGAAAACGTAAAAAAACCGGACGAAAACGTAAAAAAGCGGACGAAATCGTAAAAAAGGGATGAAAACGTAAAAAACTGGACGAAAACGTAAAAAAAACGGGACGAAAACGTAAAAAATGGGACCAAAACGTAAAAAAACCAGACGAAAACGTAAAAAAACCGGACCAAAACGTAAAAAAATCGGACCAAAACGTAAAAAACGGACGAAAACGTAAAAAAACCGGACGTAAACGTAAAAAAATCGGACGAAAACGTAAAAAAAAGTACCAAAACGTAAAAAAACCGGACGAAAACGTAAAAAACCGGACGTAAACGTAAAAAAATCGGACGAAAACGTAAAAAAACGGACGAAAACGTTAAAAAGGACTAACGGTGCAAATAGAGTTAACCCATAGGACTAACAGTGTAAACCATTTCTATCTCGTTAGGAGATAACGGAGAAAAAGACTAACGGTGCAAATAGAGTTAACCCATAGGACTAACGGTGTAAACCATTTCTATCTCATTAGGAGATAACGGAGAAAAGGACTAACGGTGCAAAGCTTAAGCGGTCATATTACCTAACATTGAAAGTTAAAACAAGTTTCATTACCTAACATAGTATTTTTAAGAGTCAAATACCTAACATAGAAAATTTTGAAAAGTTCGTTACCTAACATATATAGAATTAACCCTAAAAGAAAATAGTTTATAAAGTAGATAAAGTATTGATTTAGGCTAATAATTTGCACACTTTTTTTTTTTTTTTTTTTTTTTTTTTTGCACACTCAAAACTATGCTTTAAGCAGTTGTACATTTATCATATTGTTATTCCCTTTACACAGTTAAAGTTAACTACAAAGTTAAGCTAACAACGTTCCATGGTTAAGTAAGGTAAATATATTCTTTGACAGTTATAAGAAAGAAACGTAAAAGCAAATAGACAATAGTTTATCAACGTTTAAATTCTTATTATAAATTAATCAAATAATCTATACCAAGTGTTTGCGGAATAACACTTGGGATTGAAATGCTAAATTGAAAAAGCTTTGGTTTGGTGTATAAATACTAGTGCTCGACTTTTTTTTTGAAACATATATACAAATTATGTTATTTCTTGCTTGTGTGATAAATCTTGTTACATGTTATGCTAGTTTGATGATACAAATAAGCTTTGAACTAATTACGCGAGTTTAAGTGTAACACCCCGACCCCACAAGGGTAGAGATATCACAAATACATGGTTTCATATCAGATAAGCATAGTATCCATGAATAAAATAGCGGAAGTCAAAAATATAATCCAACAATAAGTCAACATGACTTATATCCAAAATGAAAGAAAATAAAAGAAATACATAAGTTCAATGCCTAAACAATGGCAACATAATGACTGAGGGAAATCAAATGGTAGAAAAGCTATAAAGAACAAGCTCCACTCAAGTGCACTCAACCCCAAAGCCATGCCCAGCTCCTAGCTTAATTACCTGCCGCGGAAAAAGAAAACGCGGCTGAGCTACTAGAGCTCAGTGAACAGATATAACGTAACAAGCAGTAGCATAATGAATAATACATGAGTAAATGAGAATGGAAGCATGAATACATGGTGAGAATACAAGGTAAGAATACATGGTAAGAATACATGGTGTCAAAATGAAAAGGACAAAGGTGCATGGTAAGGGAAGGTCAGTAATCCACTACGAGCCCATAACATGAAATCATAACCATAATCATAATCATAAACATGTAGAGGGGAGACCTCTTAGTATCCTGTAAATATGAGGGGTGTCCTCATCATGGGTATCCTGTAAATATGAGGGGTGTCCTCATCATGGGTTGGAGTAGCTAGCTCCCAGAGTGTGAAAGACGTGTATCGCACACACCATCAGTCACCATGAATAACATAACATAACATGAACATGAACAAATCTAGGATGCATCCATACGCCCCAGGTGGCCATAATCTGCCTCTACGTAAACATGAATCATAAACATAACATGCAGGGACGGGAAAGGTCATCACTCTCCTGCCCTAGAGTCATGCCATCGGTGCATCGACTGACATGGACATGAAACCCTCATGCCTAGTGAGTGGCTCGTAGTATCAAACTGAGGGTAAAGGTCAAGTATCATGAATCATGTTTTTAGTTTACTTGCATAGGTCAATATCATGTTTCATAAGTTCATAATCATGGTTCATAATCATGGTTCATAAGCAAGGTTCATAAGCAAAGGTTCATAAGCAAAGGTTCATGGTCAAGGGTTCATAATTAGAGGTTCATGAATGAAAGGTTCATAATCATAAAAGGTTCAATATCATGATGGTTCAATAATCGAAGTTCATGAATGAAGGGAACATAGCAATGGTATAGGGAAACCCTAATACGAATCATAATCAGAGAATGAAGGCCTCTTATTAAAGAAGCAGAATATCTGTACCTTATTGCTTGACAAGGATCACACTGAATAAGATGATAAAGAGCACAGGACTACTCCCTCTTCACACCTAGAGGAGTAAAGACATGATTACTAAAGATCCC
Source organism: Artemisia tridentata subsp. tridentata (assembly GCA_021014915.2). NCBI lineage: Eukaryota > Viridiplantae > Streptophyta > Magnoliopsida > Asterales > Asteraceae > Artemisia > Artemisia tridentata. The sequence goes on from CP139502.1 coordinate 80,376,237, forward strand.
ATTTTCATATTAAGTAACTTTCTATTTTTAGCAGGTTTCCATTTTTAGAAAGTTTCCTTATTTAGTAAGTTTCCAAAATTAGCAGATTTCTATAATGAGTAAGATTTAAGTATTATGATTTAGTTAAGTCATTAATTTAGTCTCATTATGGGATTAGGGTTGGTTTTAGCAAGTTATAAAAGTTTAGGGTTAAATATGACAAGTTTACATAGTTTAGGGTTTTAATTGTAATTATATCAAATTAAAGGTCTAGAATGAAAATATCATAAGTTACTTATTTAAATACCTCATTTATTCAGAATTACCTCTTCAGCCCATTAAGTTCCATATTTTACACTTTAACCCCTTTATTTATAAAAGTTACAAATAAACCCTAAAGTTTCATAATTTACAATTTAATCCATATAATATCTTTAATTACACCATTAACCCTTAGATTTAATTATATACAGATTCTACCTTCTAAATTCATGCATGGTACGATTTAACCCTTTAGTTTCCCATAATTACACATTTAGTCCCTATAATTATAAAACATATATATTAATTTGTAAATTCTAAATAATTACATATTAGCCCCCATAATTATCCAAACTTACACCAAACCATCATAACCTTATAATTTACTCAAAATGACCTCAAGTTTCCAGTATTTACATTTTTAGTCCCTTGATTTAATTAAATTGCAATTCGAAATAACAATTATATATAATTACCCATTTAACCTTTTAAATACAAAATTTACACATAGACCCCTCATTTAACATTTTATACGAATTATACCATGTTCAAATAACTTACAAAAATTATCCCTTGAGTTTTTAGAATTACAAAACACACCCTTGGATTTAATTATTCAAATCGATATACATAAAATTAACAAAATCAAAACCCTAATTTCACTAATCATTACATCATCATTACCACATCATTTAAACACTTCAAAATTCCAGATTTAATCATAAAAATACCTAGGTCGAATTAGTTTTAGGGTTTTCCATAATTTCACTTTTATTTCTATTTAGCCGATTTACAAACAATTTCCACAATAATAGATTTAGGTCTCCACAATTCAAAGTAACATTTTTCTAGTGTTATATGATGATCATAGATGCCATGAAAAATAATAACATGGTCCATAAAATTCGCATGCATGCCTTTTGATTTTATATTCGATTCTAGGGTTTATATCACCATATTTTCCATACGATTTATCCATGATGCATGGGTTGTTTTTATCATTTTTCCCAGGTTGTATTCGACATGAAGATCATCAGAAAAATGGCCAACGAATTTTAGAGGTGTCGTAGAATTAATTTAGGAATTACCTTGTTTACTAGCGCACGAAAGGAAATAATTCTCCAAAAAATAGAGATCGACCAAACAAAGCTTCACCACTATTTTTCCTAGGTTGTACACGTTAGGAAGAGTGTTAGAAAAATGAGAAACAAGATTTGTGGTGATCGAGTGAATTAAAACGAATTATACCTCTTTTGTTTGTTGCGATGGGAGAAAATTCACCACAATGGAATCGTGCAAAGAACACCTTCAAAATATTTTTCCAGGACTCCTTAGAAGTAGATTGATCACAGAAAAATACTTAGAGGATTTGTGAAAATCGTATGGAGGCTCAAAGGATTTTTGGTGTGTTATCTTCTTTATCGGCAATTAGGGTTTGGAATAAAAATGTGTTGAATGGATTTTAAAAATAAGGACCGGTCAAAGGGGAGGGATAATGGCCATAATTTCGGGATTTCAATGCTAGGAAAATTAATGGCCTTGATTTTCTACTTTAATGAATTTTAATTCCATTAGTTTCCTTTTTTAAATCATAATATTTGAATTTAAGTTATATTAGGCGCCCAAGGGCATTTTGGTCATTTTCATGGCTTGTATAAATGTTAAATGTAGTTGTTAAAATTATTTGGGATCATAACTTGTTCATTGCTAGAAGTTTGGAATTTATTTTGTGCTTTACATATGTTTTATTTAGTTTTTAAATTCCCAGGGGTAATTTGGTCATTTTACATGTTATAGAATTTCAGGTATTACGCGAGATTAAGTAATATAAGTGTTAATTTGAGCTTATATACAAATCGACACATGATAAAAATAAATAATTATTGGGGTTTTGAAAAACATAAAGTTTTGGCTCTAGTGGTGAAATGGTGTAATTTTTAGACTATCGTTTATTTTTTCGACTTATCGGAACGAGAAATAATGGTATTGATGTTTGAATTTGGTTTTGGGTTTTATCTTGGTCTCGACACAAATGGGCCGAACCCATGTGACTTTCGGCCTTGGTTGACTCTTTGCCCTCGTGGCTTATTTAATTTGCTTATTTGATTTTTAGAAACTTAACGTGATATATAACGTAAACTAAAAAGGGTTATTTGGTTTCGGGCTAGATTTGAACTATTGGGCTCATTATAGCCTACTCGGCCCAATTATAGTCTCGGGAGACAAAAATGAGTTTCAGAATATTTTTCGGCTTATTATAAATATTTTGATCTATTAAAACGTTATATATCGATTAAAACCGTTTTGAACTCGTTTTGACAATTTAAGCCCAATTTGGCTATTTAATGGGCTTTTCGGCCCAACATAAAGTCTTGTTGACTTTTTGTTGACTTTTGGAAACTTTGACTAAACGTTGACTTTTAATTTCGCGACATATAATTATTTTGTGAAAACGTTAGTTTAATTAAAAACGTAACGAAATATATATTTATAACCTAAATATATACTTTTGGTCTAGTTTTGCAAATAGAGATAACTTAAGGGATTTATTTGAGTATTTTGCAATACTAGGGAAAATGGACAACTTAAAATTACGAACGGGTCATGACCAATTTTTCTAAAAATCCAACACTTAGAGATTTTTGGTGAAAACCGACTAAAGGACGAAACATATTATTGTTATTAAAAATATTAATTTTCCAAATTAATGTTTTTAGAATTCTTGAGACTTATAAATATATGTTATATATTTATACACTTAAACTTTATTTGATTTCTCCAAATTAAATACTTATAAATTCCTTTATAATTGTGATTATATTATAAATAATTATAATATTTTTAATATAATAATACCCCACTATCACCATTGTTATATTAATTTTTCGATATCTATTTGATTAATATTAAGCCCTAATTAATTAAATATTAAACCCTATTTATTATGCGATAATATATATATATATATATATATATATATATATATATATATATATATATATATATATATATATATATATATATATATATATTACTTACGTATTTTGCGACGACAAGCACTAAGCACGGAAGTTTCCGTCGAGCGTATTTCCACCGTACACTTTCACCATGAGCCATCACCAAAGAGTCTTATACGATAAACTATTTTGAAATGTACCTTACAACACAGCAAGCAAGAAATACACGAGCACTTGACACACATAAACCTTTCAAATGAGTTAAAACGTTTAAAACACGAATATTTCGCTAAGACTTACCATACTGATCTAGATCGCGTGTCGGAGCGGTTGCACTGTGTTATTGTTGACTAGCAGATTGCTAATATTATTAAGGTGAGTTTATAGCCCCATTTTTATACGTATTGTTTTATAAACCTTGGGGTGAGAAACATGCAAAACTATTTTCATGGACCAAATTGAACTTTGTTTTTATACACACTGGTATGCGGATAACCTAAGTATGTTTGAATCCCATTGCGCCCACTATCATCAACCGAAAATTCCTGCTGGGAAGTGCGTATGATATAAATAGATCTATTTGGGGTGACTCCCCCATTCGATTGGCTCGGCAGGTCAACGCGAACGTATACCATGTCGGATTTTGCCGAGTGTCTGGGGATTAACACTCGGGGGCACCCTTTGTTTGCTATGCCAACTTGGCATATTGTTTGTCTAGTTTCGGTTAGATGAGCTTAGTGTTAGCATACAGAATGAGTGTGATTGCTGAATTATTTGCTATGGTCCATATGTGCTTATTTAATTTAAACCTATGAACTCACCAACGTTAGCTGACTTTTAGCATGTTTTTCTCAGGTGTTTGAGAATGTATTCATTGAAGGCAGGGCATGGCATTGGTCATAAATTTCTAGAAATGTTTTTGCTTATGCGTTAAACTCTGATTTGGGACAGTCATGTTAAATGGGGTTTGTTTTAATTGAATTGAACTTTATGTACGACAATTAACTTTGGAAATGTAAGCTATTTTAAAACGGATTTTAATCCGTTCTCTATATCTTTGTGTTGTGATTATCGATTTAGTAGCACCCAAATATGTATGCTTCCGCAAATCCTGATTTTGGGGTTGTTACAGATTGGTATTCAGAGCCTAGGTTATAGAGAACTAGGTGTATAAAAACCCTAAACTATAACCAGTTTATGAAAAACGTTTCCTTATGACCGCTAGATGCATGCCTGCCTAGCTTGCCATGATTTGATCGCTATTTGCCTTATATGATTAAGTGTTTTACTATGTTGTTTGAGTATTTTACTTGACATATATGATATAAGTATTTCCTATATACTTACACATGCCACACCATATTTGTCACTGACCATGTCAATTCCTTCCGATGTTCGTGATGAGGTACTTGTTGCTGGACACACTTCCCCGCTTCGACGACTAGTTCCATTTCCGGATGACCCGTTGATGGAGGTTGTCAGAGCAGCTGCTCAGCCTACACATACCACTCCCACATCTACCTCACCATACCTACCCCGCTATGCCACAGCTCACCGTTCATCTCCAGCTCAGCTTTAGACCCTCACCCAGCATACTTAGACTACGCCACCCACCAGACGTCGGGTTTCTTATAGGAGAGTCCGCGGACGTCGCATCCAGCTATCATCTGTGCTATCCTCACCACTCAGGAGGACCCGTTATGGTTACACGGGTACCTCTGCTTCACCATCATCTCAGTCACCTATGTCATCTCCAGATCATTCCCCTCCCCGTCAGAGATTGCGGAGGTCTATTCAGTCTTACTCAGATGAGGATGAGGATCCAGTGGAGGATCCAGTGCAGGTTCAGGTAGAGCCCACACCAGCAGTGACAACACCCGTCGAGCACGCTCGTGTTTGTGCGTGTGTTGACAGGGACAGAGGGGTATCGATGGATCTAGATCAGGTGATGATGCCACGGGATGGCAAGGGCATCATGGAGGATGTACAGGGGGTATTTGAGGTAGGGCAGAGCTCCAGGGCTGCCCAGATACAGGATTTGAGTGATACCCAGTGGATTGATATTACTTGTGATACCAGCACGGGTGTGCGTGCTGCTAGTCCGGAGTACACTCCATCATCTCCTTCGTTCGTGCCACCTCCATCTTCGATACCTTCTCCGCTTCCATCACCAGTGGTTTCTCCGCTTCTACCAGCCTCACCAGCCGAGCTCGAGGAGCCTACTGTCATGGAGCAGGTATGGATTCAGCTGCCGAACCATGCCAGTTTGCTCGACGTGCACTCAGATCAGATTGAGAGGTTAGAGCAGCCTGACCGCATTCAGAGTGTTGAGAGGCGGATTGGGACAGTTGACAGAGATGCATGTGTATTGTTTGAGGAGATGTATGCCGACAGACGTGTGATGATTGGCCTGAGAGCCAGATTAGAGGCACTGGAGAGGTTACACGGTAGGGAGCTCAGGGATTTGGACTTTAGGGCTATTGGTTTGGGCAGAGGCCAGACCAGGATTCATGGGATGTTGAGGAGAGCTCGAGGTACTGATCGCACTCAGTGGCAGAGGATCATGACTGCTGAGTATATGATCGGTGCTGTGATGAGAGAGAACCAGGAGCTGAGACACCGTGTGGATCATTTGGAGGCTGCCATTGGAGGGATGACTTCAGCATTCGAGCAGTTACGCCTTGAGCGTGACCGAGCTTAGATTAGTTTCAGTAGATGATGTTGTAACACCCCAACCCGGCAAGGGTAAAGATGTCACGATAATGGTTTCATATCAGATCAAACAAAGCATACTTCAATAGTAATACAATAATGTCAAAGGTTACAAATGGAATACTAACATTATACGGTTAAGAATGAAACAAAACTAAATACTAAGTCTGCAAATGCAATCCTTCTAATGACTTATACTTCAGAATAACTATCAAGGTCTTCTAAGTCCAAAAGTCTCTTCACTCATACCCAAACCCGTCGTCCTGCTTATAACCTGCCGCACACGAAAAGAAAACGTGCGGCTGAGCTTAAAAAGCCCAGTGAACAGATATAACGGAAACAAAGCAGTAGTAACGGAATAATAAAGTAAAAGAAATAATACCAGGAGTAACAAGAGTCAGGAAAAGGAATACAAGAGTTATGCAGACATACCAGGAACTAAGAATGGTTACAAAGGTAGGTGCAATGAAACCAGAACCCACCACCAGCCCAAGTCGAAATCAAGTCAAGTCCAGTATCAAGTCACAGGGTAACATAACCAGAAATCCACCACAACCCAAGTCAAATCAAGTCAGGTCAAATGTCAGGTCAAGTGACAGGTCATAAGGTTACAAGATTTCAGGAAAAAAGTAATCCACTACGAGTCCAAAACTCAAAATCAATCTCAAAGTCAAACCATATCAAGTCACATATCAGGGTGTATGGAGGGGTGACCTCAGCATACCAAGTACAGGGTGAGGGGATACCTCCAGGGGTGGAGTAGCTAGCTCCCAGGGGTGTGAAAGGCGTGTATCGCACACACTCGCCAGTCACCAAGTAATACAAGTAACAAGAACAAGACAAGTCTAGGATGCATCCATACGCCCCCCAAACAAATCATATTGGCCATAAACAAATCATATTGAGCTCATATCATATCATAATGGGGACGGTGTACAACATCACTCGAGTACACTAGAGTCATGCCACTGGTGCATCAATGACATGGCCATGTTACCTTCATGGCTAGGAAACATATTTGGCTCGGGTATCAAACTGGGGTCAAAGGTCAAAGGTTCATATCAAAGCAAAGGTTCATATCGAAGCAAAGGTTCATATAGTCATAGTCCAAATCTCAGGGTTCATATCAAAGGTTCATATGTCACAGGTTCAAATGCTAAAGGTTCAAATCATAGGTTCAAATCAGAAATCAAGAGGTCGAAGGCACCTTATTAAAAGGGCAGAATATCTGTACCTTATTCAATAGCAAAACAAACCAGAAAAGATGAATCACAAAGCACAAGATCACTCCCGCTTCACGGAACCTATACGGATTAATAACCATATATTATTATAAGTTCATATGAATTTTAGTATGCTTTCCATTTTTAGTAATTTCCCATTTTAGTAAGTTTTCTCGAATTAGCAATATTTGTCATTTATTGTTAATGTTACCATTTAGTCAAGTTTAATTGGTTAAAATTACAACATACTCGAATTAGGATTTATTGTGATAATGTAAGTAAAATTTAGGGTCTTAATGTGCCTAAATAATAGAGTATGGTGTGACATATGAAAAATAGTGGAAAAAGCTACAATGTCTCTTGAGTCTACTCTATTCCAACAGTCAAGACCCACACCTTACTGTCCCATGTGATTTGATTCGAACAAGAAAGGGACACATCAGTAAGCATGACCAAGCGTACAACACTTACATGTCTCTCTTTTATTTTATTAAACCATTCTTGTAGTACTCAAAACCATCTGAGACCTCCTTTACTTTTTGATTCGAAAGAAATGGAAGACCACAAAACTACCATGCATGCAACCTGCTTCTACTCGAATGAAACATATATTGAAAATGAAAGTGCACACAAACAGCCCTACACGAACACTTTACTCACACGCGACACAACCACAAGACCCACTTCTCTTGCGTAAAACTCGACTCCCATTACAGCTAAACCACACACGACCATGCCTTGTTCTTTTCTTTTGCTCGTTAGGATATGATAAAAAAAAAATGTGTTCGAGTCGTATAAGAGTGGATGAAAACAAGTTCAATGAAATAGCTTCTTTAAGTCGATTGGTAGGGTCACAATTCATTATTTTATGTGAAAGGAGTTATGAGTTCGTGTGAGTTTTAATGGCTCGTATATAGGTTTGCTCTCAACAAGTTTATGACATCTTTAATGTTTGTTGTTCGATGCAGAAAAGGACACAAAGAAACATGTTAACCCTTTTTAGTTTGACACAACCCTACATTCCCATGGCTGTTGTTGTGTTATCTAGATCGACCCCAAAACAAAACATGTATGCATACTCTTTTATTTTGTTCGAAAAGATTTATGGGTCGATGTGTATGTAGTCTTTTATAATTGTTATTTTGGTGAAAACTAGTTGTGATTATACGTGACCTCTTGATGATTTCATTCGAGTTCAAAGTCGTATAATATATATACACGGTTCTGTTTTTAACTCGATTTATATAAGGTTCATGCAACTTTATTAAACGTATTCATAGCAGATTTAAAGGAGGAATTGAACAAGGATAAAGTGATACGAGTACCCCTTGAAGCGTGAATAAGAGAAGAACAAAGGCCAAAGAAACCCACGACTTGAACCCCCTCGAATCAGAACTTGAACACGACTCCTAGCAGCCCCTCTCGAATCAGAAATCACCACGGTAGATGTCACAAGCAAACCTCCTTTTTCTTCCTTGTTTTGGATCGAACAGTAAAGGAAAAAAATGTAGCAGCCGAGCTTTTGGTATAGGTGTTTTTAGGGTTTGTGTTTTTGTGAGAAAAGTAACAATATAAAGAATAAATAGGTGCATGATTTGTTCAATCAAGAAAGCGTGTGAATGGCTTCACATGTTTGGCAACTTGCATAAATTGTGGGCCTTGATTTTGGGGCCTTTATGTGACAAATATACTTCCTTTAAATGTACATGGAATTTGGTTTTGGCAATATGTTTTAGGCGTGGGATTTGCTTAATGGGTTTGTACATTTTTTTTTCCGCTCCATTATTATCCGTTAAATACTTAGGATATATTCCGGATTTAAATGTCTTAAAATTTTAAACGTCATTTATGAATTTGAGATCGAGGGTAATTTGGGTATTTTACGCGTTCGAAATTTTCGGGTTTTACAACTCTTCCCCTCTAAAAAAAAATTTTCGTCCTCGAAAATTGAAGTGAAGCGAAACGGAAAGCACAACGGACCGAGAACAGAAATGTGAAAGACTTGTTTCTCATGACTCTATCTTGTTGATCGAAATAACTTCGGCTTCTTCAGAAAGGGCATACCATACTGAATCTAGATCAAAAGAATAATATACCAAACGTAATAGGTGATAATCGTATTCTCTCGGGAGAGATACAGGAAATACGTAGGATTTGACGGATATATCGTCCGTAGAATGTCATTAGACAAATCAGATGAGAACGTACAGAGAACAGATTGTTTGATATCATCAATCGGCAGAAAGTTCTACAACAGGACCTAAGTTTATTATCGGAAGTATAGAGGTCAGCAAAACGCGTGACGAGAATCCAGTCGTATCAATCGCATAACGGTGAAAGCAGATTAAACGCATAGGTAGAATGAACCTAAAATCTCACTAATCACGGATAATCCAACGGGAATCAAGTTCTAAACTTCTTAGGTACTTCCCAAGACATCCTATGGCCACAATGAGGGCACGTTATATGGTGTAAGTATTATCACGTTAATAATACCAGCACCACATAAATATGCCTTCATGATGATCATACTTTATCTCGAGTCGTAAGCAAAACAATCTATCTTCATCCACCTAGTACTTATACAGTCTCAGAGGTCAACAAAAACAAAGGTCATAATCAAGAGGGAAAACCAACTACTTGCAAGAGTATCGAAATCCCAGATTGCCTAGCAGAATAAGGTACACCGTCCACAAGCGTCAAATCTTCCACAATCATCGAACGTACGAATAGACACGGAACTGAAATGCTTCTCAGGAACTTAAATCATTAGAGGGTCTTACTATTATATAACGAAGTTTAAGTGAGTCCATCAATCAAGAAGCGAAACAAAATCGTGAACTTGTATCTGCAGTTCTCCTTGGAATGTGATGGAGTAATGAGAATTTCTTGACACAATCCTTCATCATCCAGTCTGCTTTCGCTCTCAATTCATCTTAGTACAACCAAGGTGAATAGGAAAGTTAGTCTGCATGTCTTCATCAGCTCCAGGTTCGCCGTCTTGAGTAGATTTCTTCTTCTGCATCGCCAACACTTCTGCCTTGTAAGGGATGTCTTCACTCTTCAGGGTAGCCGCCGTTGTTGTCAAAATTTCGAATGCTCAAACAACCAATCCCTTATCAAAATAAAATCGAAGTTGACTATCCAAGAAAGACGGATCAACAAGGGAAGTCTTATCGTTCAAAAGTGAAAGGGAAACATCCTTATACTCATGGTTAAACACCACAAGACTTTTCATAGGGAATAGAGAGGGGTAAGACGAGGTCAAATAGCGTCAGAAAATTCACAGATGCTTATCAAAAGCAAGAGACAAACAACAGAATGTATCGAGTACGTCATCGCTATGGAGATTCTCAGAATTGCCAGAAGAGGTATCACATGATTAACAAAGGATCAGAGGTCAGAGTCAGAATCCGGAGATAAGGATCAAATAGTGTCAGGAATTTTCTATGCAAGTCTCAATGTTTCAAAACTTAATTAGGTTTCAAATCTTAGGTGTAAGGCATAAGCTTTCAATCTCCAAGAGGGATTCAACTGGCTTAAACCAAAAGTAAGGCACGAATCAGAGTATTGCGGAAGCAAAGATACTTAAACAAAAGCCTTATAATCTACCCATTCCTCACCGGTCAGAACTTAAGCTCCTATAGGGAAATCCTAGAGCAATTCTTACAGGTCATCTTATGAGCGCCTACAGTGGAAACTTAGTGGTCCAAACTTACACAGGTCAAGGGTAAATGTATTACGAAATCGCAGCCTGTCTCTCTGATACCATAATTGTAACACCCCAACCCGGCAAGGGTAAAGATGTCACGATAATGGTTTCATATCAGATCAAACAAAGCATACTTCAATAGTAATACAATAATGTCAAAGGTTACAAATGGAATACTAACATTATACGGTTAAGAATGAAACAAAACTAAATACTAAGTCTGCAAATGCAATCCTTCTAATGACTTATACTTCAGAATAACAATCAAGGTCTTCTAAGTCCAAAAGTCTCTTCACTCATACCCAAACCCGTCGTCCTGCTTATAACCTGCCGCACACGAAAAGAAAACGTGCGGCTGAGCTTAAAAAGCCCAGTGAACAGATATAACGGAAACAAAGCAGTAGTAACGGAATAATAAAGTAAAAGAAATAATACCAGGAGTAACAAGAGTCAGGAAAAGGAATACAAGAGTTATGCAGACATACCAGGAACTAAGAATGGTTACAAAGGTAGGTGCAATGAAACCAGAACCCACCACCAGCCCAAGTCGAAATCAAGTCAAGTCCAGTATCAAGTCACAGGGTAACATAACCAGAAATCCACCACAACCAAAGTCAAATCAAGTCAGGTCAAATGTCAGGTCAAGTGTCAGGTCATAAGGTTACAAGATTTCAGGAAAACAGTAATCCACTACGAGCCCAAAACTCAAAATCAATCTCAAAGTCAAACCATATCAAGTCACATATCAGGGTGTATGGAGGGGTGACCTCAGCATACCAAGTACAGGGTGAGGGGATACCTCCAGGGGTGGAGTAGCTAGCTCCCAGGGGTGTGAAAGGCGTGTATCGCACACACTCGCCAGTCACCAAGTAATACAAGTAACAAGAACAAGACAAGTCTAGGATGCATCCATACGCCCCCCAAACAAATCATATTGGCCATAAACAAATCATATTGAGCTCATATCATATCATAATGGGGACGGTGTACAACATCACTCGAGTACACTAGAGTCATGCCACTGGTGCATCAATGACATGGCCATGTTACCTTCATGGCTAGGAAACATATTTGGCTCGGGTATCAAACTGGGGTCAAAGGTCAAAGGTTCATATCAAAGCAAAGGTTCATATCGAAGCAAAGGTTCATATAGTCATAGTCCAAATCTCAGGGTTCATATCAAAGGTTCATATGTCACAGGTTCAAATGCTAAAGGTTCAAATCATAGGTTCAAATCAGAAATCAAGAGGTCGAAGGCACCTTATTAAAAGGGCAGAATATCTGTACCTTATTCAATAGCAAAACAAACCAGAAAAGATGAATCACAAAGCACAAGATCACTCCCGCTTCACGGAACCTATACGGATTAATAACCATATATTATTATAAGTTCATATGAATTTTAGTATGCTTTCCATTTTTAGTAATTTCCCATTTTAGTAAGTTTTCTCGAATTAGCAATATTTGTCATTTATTGTTAATGTTACCATTTAGTCAAGTTTAATTGGTTAAAATTACAACATACTCGAATTAGGATTTATTGTGATAATGTAAGTAAAATTTAGGGTCTTAATGTGCCTAAATAATAGAGTATGGTGTGACATATGAAAAATAGTGGAAAAAGCTACAATGTCTCTTGAGTCTACTCTATTCCAACAGTCAAGACCCACACCTTACTGTCCCATGTGATTTGATTCGAACAAGAAAGGGACACATCAGTAAGCATGACCAAGCGTACAACACTTACATGTCTCTCTTTTATTTTATTAAACCATTCTTGTAGTACTCAAAACCATCTGAGACCTCCTTTACTTTTTGATTCGAAAGAAATGGAAGACCACAAAACTACCATGCATGCAACCTGCTTCTACTCGAATGAAACATATATTGAAAATGAAAGTGCACACAAACAGCCCTACACGAACACTTTACTCACACGCGACACAACCACAAGACCCACTTCTCTTGCGTAAAACTCGACTCCCATTACAGCTAAACCACACACGACCATGCCTTGTTCTTTTCTTTTGCTCGTTAGGATATGATAAAAAAAAAATGTGTTCGAGTCGTATAAGAGTGGATGAAAACAAGTTCAATGAAATAGCTTCTTTAAGTCGATTGGTAGGGTCACAATTCATTATTTTATGTGAAAGGAGTTATGAGTTCGTGTGAGTTTTAATGGCTCGTATATAGGTTTGCTCTCAACAAGTTTATGACATCTTTAATGTTTGTTGTTCGATGCAGAAAAGGACACAAAGAAACATGTTAACCCTTTTTAGTTTGACACAACCCTACATTCCCATGGCTGTTGTTGTGTTATCTAGATCGACCCCAAAACAAAACATGTATGCATACTCTTTTATTTTGTTCGAAAAGATTTATGGGTCGATGTGTATGTAGTCTTTTATAATTGTTATTTTGGTGAAAACTAGTTGTGATTATACGTGACCTCTTGATGATTTCATTCGAGTTCAAAGTCGTATAATATATATACACGGTTCTGTTTTTAACTCGATTTATATAAGGTTCATGCAACTTTATTAAACGTATTCATAGCAGATTTAAAGGAGGAATTGAACAAGGATAAAGTGATACGAGTACCCCTTGAAGCGTGAATAAGAGAAGAACAAAGGCCAAAGAAACCCACGACTTGAACCCCCTCGAATCAGAACTTGAACACGACTCCTAGCAGCCCCTCTCGAATCAGAAATCACCACGGTAGATGTCACAAGCAAACCTCCTTTTTCTTCCTTGTTTTGGATCGAACAGTAAAGGAAAAAAATGTAGCAGCCGAGCTTTTGGTATAGGTGTTTTTAGGGTTTGTGTTTTTGTGAGAAAAGTAACAATATAAAGAATAAATAGGTGCATGATTTGTTCAATCAAGAAAGCGTGTGAATGGCTTCACATGTTTGGCAACTTGCATAAATTGTGGGCCTTGATTTTGGGGCCTTTATGTGACAAATATACTTCCTTTAAATGTACATGGAATTTGGTTTTGGCAATATGTTTTAGGCGTGGGATTTGCTTAATGGGTTTGTACATTTTTTTTCCGCTCCATTATTATCCGTTAAATACTTAGGATATATTCCGGATTTAAATGTCTTAAAATTTTAAACGTCATTTATGAATTTGAGATCGAGGGTAATTTGGGTATTTTACGCGTTCGAAATTTTCGGGTTTTACAGATGTATTCCGCTAAACTGATGAGTTATCAGTTAGTGATGGACCATTAGCCTTGCTTGTGATTTTGTGTACCTCTATTTTATTCGATATATATATAACAAGCTTGGTTTATCTATTTTGATTGTTCGTTTCCTCTGTGGTTGACTTTATTCTTGCATTCTGTCTGTGATGTTCATATACTCATGTGACACCTTCACTCTATAATCGAGATCTCATTTATCGTCATCTTCTTGTGATGCAGATAAATGGCACCCAAGCGAAAGTCAACCAGAGTCACACGAGGACGAACTGCTAACGCACCTGCCCCAACAAGAGCAGTGCGAGGCAGGACTGCTGAGAATGCCACCCTAGCAAGAGCCGCGCAAGGCAGAAATGCTGAGAATGCCGCCCCAACTAGGGTCGCGGCCAACCCACCTGTGGTGAACCAAGCAACGCTAGATCAGTTTGTCAATGATCGTGTGGCCGCCGCACTCGCAGCCGTAAACAACTCAACCACCAACACCGAAACGTCAAGGCCAGAGACCAACAACCATGGCTGCACTTACTCTGAATTCCGAAAGATCATGGTTGGAGGTTTCGAAGGAACAGAGGGAGCCGTTGGCCTAACTAGGTGGATTAAAAAGCTGAAAACCGTGTTTCGCATCAGTGGTTGTAACGATGACGACAGGGTCAAATATGCATCTTTCACTTTCATGGATGCCGTTTTGACCTGGTGGAACAACTACATGAAATCTGCCAACATGGATGTTGCTTATGCTATGCCGTGGGATGACTTCAAGGAGTTAGTGCTTAGGAAGTATTGCCCACGAAATGAGGTCAAGAAGTTGGAGATAGAATTTTGGAACTTGAAGGTGCAGAAGAACAACATGGCCACTTACAACCAGAGATTCCAGGAACTGGCTTTGCTATGTCCTGAAATAGTTCAGACTGAAACGCGATTGATTGAGAGGTATGTCGGAGGTTTGCCAAAGTCCATAAAAGGAGACGTGACAACCTCAAGGGCTGCAGATCTCCATGAGACCATGGAAATAGCCAACAAGTTGATAGACCAAGAATTGGAGGATGTCCCAGAAAAGAGTATTGAAAACAAGAGAAAGTGGGAAGACCACTCAAAAGGTAACAACAGTAACTCTCAAAACAAAAGGCAGGAAGTGGCAAAGGCTTACACAGCATGATCAAGTGAGAGAAAAGGGTATGATAGGAATGCACCTCTGTAAAACTGCTGTAAGCTACACCACAAAGGCCAGTGCACGGTTAAGTGTCACAACTGCCAGAGAGTGGGACATTTGGCCAAGAATTGCAGGTCCAGACCCCTAGCCACCGCTCAAGCAGCACCACCCAACAACCGTAGGGCGACAGTCACCTGCAATGGATGTGGTGAGAAGGGTCATTACCGTAATGAGTGCAATAAACCTAGGAATTAGGGAAACGGTGGTGGTCATGGTAACCAGGGAGCAACAATTAACAATGGGAACCAGGGCAATGGAGGAGGAGCCCATGGGAGAGTTTATGCTGTGGGCAGAAGGGAAGCCCAGGACGACCCGAACGTGGTGATGGGTACGTTTCTTTTAAATAATCGTTATGCATCAATATTATTCGATACGGGAGCAGATAGAAGTTTTGTGTCGACTGCTTTTAGTTCCTTAATTGATATTTCTCCAACCACCTTAGACAACGTCTTTGACGTAGAATTAGCTAACGGAAACTTAGAAAGGGTAGATACCATTATAAGAGGTTGTACTCTAAACTTGTTAAACCACTCATTCAACATCGATCTCATGCCAGTAGAGTTGGGTATTTTTGACGTCATAATAGGGATGGATTGGCTATCGAAATATCATGCCGTCATCATCTGTGATGAAAAGATCGTCAGAGTACCCTACGGGAACGAGTTTCTGATAATAGAAGGAGACCGGAGCGATCGTGCACGCTCGTCAAGATTGAGCATCATCTCGTGTACGAAGGTGCAGAAGTGCATTGAGAAAGGATGCCACCTCTTTCTAGCTCATGTTACTGAGAAGAAAGAGAAGGAGCCCGGAGAGTAACGATTGGAAGACGTGCCAATCATGAGGGATTTCCCGGAAGTTTTTCCAGAAGACCTACCTGGACTCCCGTCAGCCAGACAGATCGAATTTCAAATCGATTTATTGCCAGGAGCCGCGCCTGTAGCGCGAGCACCCTATCGGTTAGCACCAACGGAGTTACAGGAGTTGTCTGATCAGTTGGCTGAACTATCAGGGAAAGGTTTTATCAGACCGAGTTCTTCGCCTTGGGGAGCTCCGGTCCTGTTTGTTAAGAAGAAGGATGGATCCTTCAGAATGTGTATCAACTATCAAGATCTGAATAAGCTAACCATCAAGAATCGATACCCACTCCCGAGAAATGACGACCTATTCGATCAACTACAAGGTTCATCAGTTTACTCCAAGATCGACCTGAGATCAGGTTATCATCAACTCCGAGTCCGGGAAGAGGATATCCCGAAGACTGCATTCAGAACCCGATATGGCCATTATGAATTCCAAGTTATGCCATTCGGCCTAACTAACGCACCAGCCGTATTCATGGACCTCATGAATCGAGTGTGTAAGCCGTACTTGGATAAATTCGTGATCGTGTTCATTGAC
This sequence comes from Artemisia tridentata subsp. tridentata, assembly GCA_021014915.2. NCBI lineage: Eukaryota > Viridiplantae > Streptophyta > Magnoliopsida > Asterales > Asteraceae > Artemisia > Artemisia tridentata. Next base: position 80,392,891 of record CP139502.1, read on the forward strand.
GACATCCTGATATATTCTAAGAATGAGAAAGAGCACGAGGAACACCTCAAGCTAATCTTAGAATTATTGAAGAAGGAGGAGTTATATGCCAAGTTTTCGAAGTGTTAATTCTGGATATCAACTGTGCAGTTTCTGGGCCACGTGATCGATAGTCAAGGCATTCACGTGGATCCCGCAAAGATCGAGTCAATAAAGGATTGGGCGACACCCACAACACCCACCAAAATACGCCAATTCTTAGGACTTGCCGGTTATTACCGAAGATTTATCGAAGGTTTCTCTAAGATAGCGAAACCTTTAACTAAACGGACACAGAAGAATGTGAAATATGACTAGGGAGATAAGGAAGAAGAAGCCTTTCAACTCCTTAAGGAAAAGTTGTGTAGTGCACCTATTTTAGCCTTACCTGAAGGTAGTGAAGACTTTGTTGTTTATTGCGACACTTCACACAAAGGTTTAGGAGCCGTGTTAATGCAGAGAGAGAAGGTGATAGCATATGCTACTCGACAACTGAAAACCCATGAGAAGAACTACACAACCCATGACCTAGAGTTAGGCTCAGTTGTGTTTGCACTTAGAATCTGAAGGCACTATCTCTATGGCACAAAGTGCGTGGTGTATACTGACCACAAAAGCCTACAACACATTTTGAACCAGAAGGAGCTGAACATGAGACAGCATCGATGGTTGGAATTTCTCAGTGACTACGATTGTGAGATCCGTTACCACTCACGCAAGGCAAATTTAGTTGCCGATGCCCTCAGCAGAAAGGAGCGGATCAAACCTCTCAGAGTCAGATCGTTAGGAATGACGATCAGTTCACCGCTTCCAGCAAAAATTCTTGAGGCTCAGGTCGAGGCACTCAAGGAGGAGAACCGGCCTCGTAAGAAGATTTACGGAATGCCAAAGAGTGAGAATGGCTTCGTAAAGAGATCCGATGGAGTTTTGTGTTATGGGGACAGAAGTTGGATCCCGTTATACGGAGGAATTCGTGATTTGATCATGCACGAATCCCACAAATCCAAATACTCCATCCATCCAGGATCCGACAAGATGTACTTGGATTTGAAGAAGCTATACTGGTGGCCTAACATGAAGGCCGATATAGCTGAGTACGTCAGTAAATGTTTAACGTGTTCAAAAGTCAAGGCTGAACACCAGAGACCATCCGGTCTACTTGTACAACCTGAAATTCCATAATGGAAGTGGGAGCGCATTACTATGAATTTCATCACCAAACTGCCTAAGACATCAAGCGGTTACGACACGATCTGGGTAATCGTGGACCGTCTCACTAAATCTGCTCATTTCCTTCCTATAAAGGAGAATGATAGCATAGACAAACTTGCACGGCTGTACGTGAAGAAAATTATCGCAAGGCATGGTGTGCCTATTTCTATCATCTCTGATCGAGACAGTCGTTTCACATCAAACTTCTGGAAGTCGCTCCAGGACGCATTGGGAACAGACCTTGACACGAGTAAAGCTTATCACCCTCAGACTGATGGTCAGAGTGAAAGGACCATTCAGACGTTATGGTCATAAGTGCAGATCACCAATATGTTAGGCTGCACCATATGAAGCACTTTATGGTCGTAAGTGCAGATCGCCAATATGTTGGGCTGAAGTCGGAGAAAACCAACTTACCGGGCCAGACCAAGTCCACAAGACTACCGAGAAAATTGTGCAGATCAAGAGCCGAATGCAAGCGGCTCGTGACCGTCAAAAGAGCTATGCCGACAAGAGGCGAAAACCCCTTGAGTTCCAAGTGGGTGATAAAGTGATGTTAAAGGTCTCGCCATGGAAAGGCGTGATAAGATTTGGTAAGCGTGGGAAGTTGAACCCTCGTTATATTGGACCTTTTGAGATTCTTGCCAGAGTCGGGCCGGTAGCCTATCGACTCAAGTTGCCATCCGAACTTAGTGCTATGCATGACGTCTTTCATGTCAGCAACTTGAAAAAGTGCTTATCTGATGATAACGTTGCCATTCCCTTGTATGAGGTTTAGCTTGATGAGAAACTGAATTTCATCGAGAAACCGATTGAAATCATGGACCGGGAAGTTAAACGACTAAAGCAGAATCGTATCCCAATTGTGAAGGTCCGTTGGAACTCTCGCAGAGGTCTCGAGTATACTTGGGAGCGAGAGGATGAAATCAAGCGAAAGTATCCTCATCTCTTTTCGAATTCATCGAGTAATGTGAATTGAAATCCGGGACGGATTTCCCCATTAGCTGGGGAGACTGTGACAAATGGTAATTTTCACATTTTAAGATAATGATAAATATTCATTTATTATTTTTAACCCGAGCATTTCTATGCGTAACTGCATGTTTTTGAGCATTTCTAAACATTTTGGGGAGCTGTCCCGCATACTGTAGCTTATAGTCACTGCTAAAAAGTTTATTTTTGTTAGTAAGCATAAATTATCCTATTTCTGATAGTTACTGACAAGTTTCGTATTTAACTGAGAAGCTTTCTCGTATTTACTGAAAAGCAACCCCACACGCGAACCGACACTACAGTATATATGGTAGCAGTCAAATAAATGCATTTCTGAGCAAAAAATAATATTTTATTATTATTCTGACAAAAACGTCGATAAAAAAAACTTTATTTTGCGTGTACGTGTCCAAAAACGTCAAACCGGGACTTTACGGTAACATTTAAGCTCAAACCGACACACGATACACCAACGAGGATCAAAAATATTTTCCCTCCTCTTCCCTTTTGTCTTTTTCCGCCACCAACACAAGAGAACAAAGAGGATTATTTGTTTTGTCCTATTATGATGTCATTACAATTTGTAGTTTACTTAATCTATCACACTTACTAATTCACATACACATTTTATCACTTAAACACTTCCATTCTTTCCTCTCATCACCAACAATTCGATCCATCAATAATTTCAAGATCCACAAAAATTTATTGAGTTTCAAGATAATCGGGTTGTACTTTTGAGCTTTTGGGAACGATCGGAACGTGTCTTGGGTAAATTTGAAGCAATTTGGGTTGTTCTTTGGTCTTGTGAGTCTCGACTTTTTCACAAAGATTGTAAGGATTCTCAAAACTTGTTCAATCTTGTATTTTACATGTTCTTGTGATGTTTAAAAATGTTACCAAGTGCTTATTATGTATGTTTTGCTAAATTGAAAAAGCTAGGGTTTGGTGTATAAATACTAGTGCTCGACTTTTTTTGAAACATATATAAAAATTATGTTATTTCTTGCTTGTGTGGTAAATCTTGTTACATGTTATGCTAGTTTGATGATACAAATAAGCTTTGAACTAATTACGCGAGTTTAAGTAATATAAGTGTTAATTTGAGCTTATATACAAATCGGCACATGATAAAAATAAATAATTATTGGGGTTTTAAAAAACATAAAGTTTTGGCTCTAGTGGTGAAATGGTGTAATTTTTAGACTACCGTTTATTTTAACGACTTATCGGAACGAGAGATAACAGTATTGATGTTTGAATTTGGTTTTGGGTTTTATCTTGGTCTCGACACAAATGGGCCGAGCCCATGTGACTTTCGGCCTTGGTTGACTTTTTTCCCTCGTGGCTTATTTAATGTGCTTATTTGATTTTTAGAAACTTAACGTGATATATAACGTAAACTAAAAAGGGTTATTTGGTTTCGGGCTAGATTTGAACTATTGGGCTCATTATGGCCTACTCGGCCCAATTATAGTCTCGGGAGACAAAAATGAGTTTCAGAATATTTTTCGGCTTATTATAAATATTTTGATCTATTAAAACGTTATATATCGATTAAAACTGTTTTGAACTCGTTTTGACAATTTAAGCCCAATTTGGCTATTTAATGGGCTTTTCGGCCCAACATAAAGTCTTGTTGACTTTTGGAAACTTTGACTAAACGTTGACTTTTAATTTCGCGACATATAATTATTTTGTGAAAACGTTAGTTTAATTAAAAACGTAACGAAATATACATTTATAACCTAAATATATACTTTTGGACTAGTTTTGCAAATAGTGATAGCTTAAGGGATTTATTTGAGTATTTTGCAACACTAGGGAAAAATGGAAAACTTAAAATTACGAACGGGTTATGCCCGATTTTTCTAAAAATCTAACACTTAGAGATTTTTCGTGAAAACCGACTAAAGGACGAAACATATTATTTTTGTAATTAAAAATATTAATTTTCCAAATTAATGTTTTTAGAATTCTTGAGACTTATAAATATATGTTATATATTTATACACTTAAACGTTATTTGATTTCTCCAAATTAAATACTTATAATTTCCTTTATAATTGTTATTATATTATAAATAATTATAATATTTATAATATAATAGTACCCCACTATCACCATTATCATATTAATTTTTCGATATCTATTTGATTAATATTAAGCCCTAATTAATTAAATATTTAAATATTAAACCTTATTTATTATGCGATAACATATATATATATATATATATATATATATATATATATATATATATATATATATATATATATATATATATATATATATATATATATAGGATAAAGATCAAATAAAAAGACAAATATCCGTATACTACGTAAAAAGATTATTTTTTTTTTAAAAAGTTCGCGAAAAATTCCAAAAAAATTCCACAAGATCGGGTATGTTGGTGCATGAAAAAGTTGTGAAGGAAATTTTTCTAAAAGTAGATACTTTTTCCGAAAATAAATTATGAAAAAATACGTTTGTGCATTAAATCGCTTTTTTGTGCATCAAAAATTTGTTTTTGCACCCAACTTCTGTTGAATTTTTTCATCAAAATAACATTGCGCATCTAACTAAAACAAGTTGAAAATTTTGTGCATCAAAATTTTTTTGCGCATCAAAATTCGTTTTTTTGTGCATTAAAAAAAACGTATAAAAACTCAAAATCAGAAAAACTTCTTTCACAAAAGTTTTATGCACCAACATACCCGATCTTGTGGAATTTTTTTGGATTTTTTGGTGAAATTTTTAAAAAATAAAAATCTTTTTACGTAGTGTACGGATATTTGTCTTTTTATTTTAACTTTACCCTATATATATAGCACTAAGCATAGAAGTTTTCGTCGCACGTATTTTCACCGTACACTTTCACCATGAGCCGTCACTAAAGAGTCTTATACGATAAACTATTTCGAAATGTACCTTACCACACAACAAGCAAGAAATACACGAGCACTTGACACACATAAACCTTTCAAATGAGTTAAAACGTTTAAAACACAAATATTTCGCTAAGACTTACCATACTGATCTATGTCACGTGTCGGAGCAGTTGCACTGTGTTATTGTTGACTAGCAGATTGCTAATATTATTAAGGTGAGTTTGTAGCCCCATTTTTATACGTATTGTTTTATAAACCTTGGGGTGAGAAACATGCAAAACTGTTTTCATGGACCAAATTGAACTTTGTTTTTATACACACTAGTATGCGGATAACCTAAGTATGTTTGAATCCCATTGCGCCCACTATCATCAACCGTCAATTCCTGCTGGGAAGCGCGTATGATATAAATAGATCTATTGGGGTGACTCTCCCCGTTTGGTTGGCCCGGCAGGTCAACGCGAACGTATACCATGTCGGATTTTGCCGAGTGTCTGGGGATTAACACTCGCGGGTACCCTTTGTTTGTTATGCCGGCTTGGCATATTGTTTGTCTAGTTTCGGTTGGATGAGTTTAATGTTAGCATACAGAATGAGTGTGATTGCTGAATTATTTGCTATGGTCCATATGTGCATATTTACTTTAAACCTATGAACTCACCAGCGTTAGTTGACTTTTAGCATGTTTTTCTCAGGTGTTTGAGAATGTATTCATTGAAGGCAGGGCAATAGGGCATGGCATTGGTCATAAATTTCTAGAAATGTTTTTGCTTATGCGTTAAACTCTGATTTGGGACAGTCATATTAAATGGGCTTTGTTTTAATTGAATTGAACTTTATGTATGACAATTAACTTTGGAAATGTAAGCTATTTTAAAACGGATTTTAATCCGTTCTCTATATCTTTGTGTTGTGATTATCGATTTAGTAGCACCCAAATATGTATGCTTCCACAAATCCTGATTTTGGGGGTTGTTACAACAACTATGCTAACCAACTGAGCTATCTCAGGGACTTAGTTACTTTGGATGAGTAGAAAAGAATGAGAGACACAAACTTGTCAACATTTCTACTCCAACTTCTGATCTTATTTATACTAGTATAAGGTTACTGCTGATGAGGTTAGGTAAGTGTGTGTCATAATTCTAATGGATGAGGTACAAAGAGGTACATCTTCCATTGAATGCATCAACATTGGGAAACGCTCTTTCTTTGCTTTAGTGAACAGTGCAGGAAATTGTTCACTACTTTTAACACCAACTCGTACTTGATTTGACTTATCACTAAGTTTACTTTATCCCTCTCAAACAAATTAGTATCAATCTACTAAACTCATCCAACAAAAAACCATGAGTATCAATCATAACATAATCAACAACCTCACTATCCTTAACTAGTAACTCAAACTCATGTTTCTTTTTAAAATAAGCACTTAATGCAGCTTCACATGAACGAAATTTACCCTAGAATTCGTGCGAATTAGTAATCGGCTTCCGAATACGAGCAACCCATCTCCCATTTTTCCTCCAAACACCTTTGTAACGTTTTGTTATGGAATTTGATTGGTTTTTCGATAGGATTGTTTCTGTTTCTTCGGGTTGGTTTGGGTCGTTGTTGTAACCGTATATGACCGTTATTGTTTCTTCCTCCATTGACGTAGTGTTGTTCTTCTTTAAATTTGAAAATCTGTTATTATCTTGCCAAGATTCAAAAGTTTCTAAAATAAGGTAAAGGGTCTTGCTAAATGCTAAGGGTGTGAGGTGTGGGGGCTGGAAAAGGCACGGGAAGGATACTTTTTATTCTTTCCTTTCGGGAACACCAATTCTTTAATAGCGGGAAAGCACATAATAATTTATATGTGGGACTTAAAGTCCCGAGCTTTAACACACACACACAGAGAGAGAGAGAGAGAGAGAGAGAGAGAGAGAGAGAGAGAGAGAAAAGGTTTTGAGGAGAGAGAATTAATATTATTGGTTATTGTGGGTGTTTGTGTGTGTATTTGGGGTATTTTTAAATGATAAATATTAGAAAAATATTAATAGAAGAGAGATAGGGTGCTGCAGTGGTTGAAAGAAAGTTGAAAGAAAACATAAAGAGAGTGTTTTTTGATGATCTGGAGCTGATGTGGCGAGGGAAACCTTCAACCACACCCTCTACACTAAACATTTAAATATTTTTAGAGAAATAATTGGGGGTGCATAAATGTATACTTAATTTTGTGCTTGAAACTGAGTCAGTATTCTGATGGTTGCATATGAGGACCACATCTTCACAAACCAATAAGAGCAAGCGGTATGTTGACATGGTGCTCGAGTCAAGCCTTTACGCAGGCGCGTTAAGGGCTACGTCATGGTTGCAGCTTCCCACGTTAAGGCAATGCGTTATCCCCTAAGTTAATACCTTAACGTGCGTTAGGGCTAACTTGAATATATAAATAAATAAATAAAACACTTGGCCCCCCTCTAACGTCATTGTTACCGTTGTATTAAAAAAAAAAAAAAAAGAAAAAGAAAAATCATTTAACCCCCTCTAACGTATATATAACGGGCAGTTTGTAAAAAAAATATAAAAAAATAATTAAAAAAAAAAAAATTCAAAACCTTTTTTCTACCACTATAAATACCCAATTAACACTCAATTTTTTTTTCAAACTTCCACAACTCAATCACATCTACATATACTTCCATTTGCTAGCAAAAAAAATGTCGGGATTTAACAAAGACGATAGTTTTTTGAATCTCATGGGTTGGAATAACCCAAACGCGGGTATTTTTATTATTTCATAGTTTTTTTTTTTTTTTTTTTTTTTTTTTTTTTTTTTTTTTTTTTTTTGTTTTTTTTGTTTTTTTTTTTAATTTAATTCGTAATGTAATGTTTAAGTTTTAATGTTATGTTTTTTATTAAATGAAGTATTAGTTTTAGTTTAGGGGTTGAATTTGTAAATTGTTGAGTTATGGTTGAGTTATTGTTGTGTTATGATAAGGGATGTTTTTTTTGAGTTAATGTTAAAAATGTTAAAGCTGATATGCCGCTGACGTGCCACTGAGTTAAAGTTTGACCTGAGGGCATGATACCCCTTGCTCTAAGTAAATGTCACACAATTTTAAGCACAAAATTAAGCATAAATTTAGGCACCTCAATCATTTCTCATATTTTCATTATTATTTAACCCGCCAAATGAACGATCTTTTAAAATAAGTTTTTTTTTTCTTTTTTTTCTCTTTATATATATATATATATATATATATATATATATATATATATATATATATATATATATATATATATATATATATGGGGATAGCTTAGCTACAATTCTTTACAAAAAATACACTAACAATGAATCAGAGACCTACAGAAAAGAATCAGGGACCCACAAAAAGAATCAGAGACCCACATTTATAGAACAAAATTGTAGGCAATTAGCTACAATAAATTGTAGCTAATATTATATATATATATATATATATATATATATATATATATATATATATATATATATATATATATATATATATATATATATATCAAACATAAGAGTTATGCCTATAAATGACTATAGATATTTGGATTTGAATTTAGGTTATGATTTAAATTTAAATTTAATGTCAAAAAGAAAAGAAAATAGTTTATAAATTAGATAAAGTATTGTTTTATAAAAAATTTGATATTAAATAATTATATTTAATAGGTACTTTCCTTTTTATTTTTTCTTTCCTACATAAAACCCCTATCAAACGTCATTCGTACTTGTGGTTTACTCAAAATCACACTCGTTGTACTTATTTGATTTTAATTACAGTACATAAATAATCCTTCAAACTATTTGCATTGATAGTCATTATTTGGAAAATATGGACTATCTGTGTAATAACGATTAAGATTATTCGTGTAATAAAAAACTATAAATTATTACACAGATGTGACACCCCGATTTTTATATATAAGTTTTAGAAATATACTTTTATTATAAAGGTCTTTATGATAGTATTTTATAGAGATAAGGACTTAGAATGCAAAATAGTTAGCGAAAAGGACTAACGATGCAAGAGATTTTAACGGCAGAAACTAACGATCGTTAAAAGGCTAAATTACTATTTTACCCTTATGACTTAATGGACTTATAAACACAGAAGTTAATCACAAAGACACGCGTGTTAATATGTTGGCATCATGTAGCTTTGGAGGAAGTTTAAGAGTAGTACAAGTCTTGATAACATTATCTTCTTCAAAGTACAATCATGTTAAGGTGTATGTTTATACCACTTTTGAGAAGTTTTATGTTATTTGAAGGTTTATGATATCCTAGTTTTAATTAATAGTCATAATAAACTATGATGAAACATGATAATAGAAGCCTTGTTATGATATAATCATGTCAAGTTGTGGTTAATGATATAGAAAGATTCAAGATGATAGTTGATGATTATCTTTAAGTATGTCAAGTTAAGGAGTGTTTGGTACTAGCTTATGAAATACTTAAGTCATTGGAATTGCTTATAGAATCATTGGAATATGATCTAAACATGTTATATAAGCTCAAATACAAGTTTAGTAAAGAGTAGAATAGATTATCATGGATTTTGGGTCATTTTGGACACATTTAAAAAGTAGATCAACATGTTGAATTAAGTTTTGTGCAGACTATAGAAAATAGACCATTTATCGTATTGACATGAAATAGCTTTTACCCATAAATTCTGTCCGTGGCTATTTGCCTGAATTCTTGTAGTGACCCGAGATATATTTATTCTACGCCTTCGCACGACTAGTCATGTTTTTTTACTTAGTATTGGATATTATCTATGTACATTACTCGTCTTAGTTAGTGATACTAGATTGTAAGTATAGATAGACGGTGCATGCCCGACTCTTCGGACATGTGATCTGTACCCGCATATTTGCGTATCTATCAAACAACAACCGCAACAAGAAAAAATAATCAATGATACATAAATCCACATGGCTATTTTCTATCTAAAAAACCGAATAAACCAAACACGTAAGTAATATATAACGCCGTCCTAATCTATTATACCTAAATGTTGAGTACCTTAATTCAATGTGCAAGGGGGGTTGTGCACAAACATAAGTACGGTACAAACATGCCAATGCTCCACAAAAGCTCTCAATTGAATGTAATCATCATTAATCGGAGGTAAATGCAGAATATCAAGTGATGCGGAATATGAATTGTTGCTTCGGTTTTGAGTATATGAACCATCTTTGCACTTACAACAACACTTCATATTCATCTTAAGCATTGCATTTAGTTGCTCCAACACTTCATATTTAGGAGCCTATAAATAACACATGCATTTCTTAAACTTTCCACACCCTCCGTACAATTGGGTTTAAACTTTAAAGTTAGGTATATAAGTGTATTGAATTCAGTTTACTTATCTTTGTTTCAGTGGAGCGGGTTTACATGTTGGCCATCCTCTTGGATACACAGCCACAAACATACTTGCTAGATTTAAACGAATGCAAGGTTTCAATGTTCTGCATCCAATGGGATGGGATGCATTTGGGTTGCCTGCTGAGCAATACGCCATTGAGATGAGTTATTCATTTTAATGAAATGTTAATTACTTACTATCACCTTCTATCATTCCCAAAATATATTATGTGTTTATATAAAAAAAAGAATGTTATTAAAGTTGTTAAATGGGCTTGATGTTGTCCAGACAGGTACTCACCCAAAGACAACAACCATAAGGAACATCGACCGTTTTCGTACACAGGTAATTCACTCTAAACTTTCGTGGGTCTGATCTCTTTATGTTTAATACTTTTGAAAGTCTTAATGTTTGTCGAATTTTTGTTAATTTCTTTATTTTCAGCTTAAATCTTTAGGCTTCTCATACGACTGGGACCGTGAAATATCTACAACAGAACCGGACTACTACAAATGGACGCAATGGATCTTTGCGCAACTTCTGAAAAAAGGACTAGCATATCAGGTGAGGATAAAATTTCCTTTTAAGATTATTATTCACAAGGAATTATACATACTCATCATGTTTTTCATGCACTATTCAGGCTGAGGTACCGGTCAATTGGTGCCCTGCTCTTGGCACTGTGTTGGCCAATGAAGAAGTGGTGGATGGTGTGAGTGAGCGCGGTGGCCATCCAGTTATTAGAAAGGTATGATGGTGCTCTTGGTTGAAATATTTTCTCATCGTTTGACTTTTGAAAATTTTCTTATGCCTCTATATTGGATGTTTTTTAATTTTACAGTTCATTGTTTATGACCAAGCAGCCGATGCGGCAATGGATGCTCAAGATAACTGCATATGCGGACCGTCTTCTTGATGATTTGGATGATCTTGACTGGCCTGAAAGTATTAAGGAAATGCAGAGAAATTGGATAGGAAAATCAGAAGGTGCAGAGGTGGAATTTTGTATTTTGGGTAGAGATGGTCAAGAAACATATTCGGAAATTGTTGTTTATACGACAAGACCAGATACCATATTTGGAGTAACGTAATATCTTTGGTTTAGGGTTATATTAATACAAAGAAATTGCATAATTGCAAGTGATGCTCATAATTTCTTTTAGATTCTTAGAAGGAAATGATTTTTTATTGATTCGTATCATTTTTCCTATTACCTCGCTAAAAACATAACCGAAACTAGCAGTACGAATATGAGAACGTAGCAGTACAATCACTCTTCCATGGAAGTGCAAACAAACTTCGAACAGTACGAACTCAATCGCTAGCAGTACAATCTCAGTGTCATAGTAGATTAGAAGTTATCAAATTGGGCCGGGCTGTTAGAATTAGTTATGTTGTCCATGTCTGTTTCGTTTATCTAATATGCAAATACACAACATTAAACTAAATAGCCATCAATCACTTTCAATAATCTAATAGATAGCAACAATATTTTAATCATTAGTCGACATACACTATATATTCATAATTAGCGAACTTTACGACTCAAATCTATTATATATAAAATATCAAACACGATTCAAAACATGAATTTAACATCAATCAAAACAAACAAGGCCAAATCACACAATAAATTATCACACTTAAGGCCAATTCGAATTTTAGGTACTCAAAACAAATATAGCACACTTCACTTAGCATTATAAAATGATATTTAACAAAATATGTATTTGTAGAAGTATCTATCTATCTATTATACCTAAATGTTGAGTACCTTAATTTAATGTGCAAGGGGGGTTGTGCACAACCATAAGTACGGTACAAACATGATTATGCATACCAAAATAACTACAAACAATTTCGTTTTATGATGATCCGAATTGAATGCAAATAAAGGATGGAAAATCGGAGGTAAATGCAGAATATCAAGTGATGTGGAATATGAATCGTTGCTTCGGTTTCGAGTATATGAACCATCTTTGCACTTACAACACATAATGATCTCAATACTATAAATAAGAAATGCTCTATAAATACCATGCATGTGGAGGTGGAAGCAAAGGTGGTGGTGGTGGTGGTGGTGGTGCAGTGGTAAGTGTAGTCTTTCTCCTTTTCTCTTCTTTTACTTTTGAAGCTATATATATCCTACGTTGATCCATTTCTCATTATTTCGTTTGAGTTATCCATTTAAGTAAATAAATTGCCAAAATCTCAGAAATTGGAGCTTATTAGGTTGTTGTGCAGGTCTGTACTGTTTACTTTGTTGCTGATGTAGCTGTTAGGTGCTGTGGATCGATGTTTAGGTTCTGCGATTTGTCTATGTATATAAAGTAAGTGATAATATTGCTAATAATTCACATAACGTTTGTTATTAGTTGCTTCGGTTCATATGTAAAGGTGTGCGTATATGGTTGGGTGTTGTCTTTGACAATTAGAAATCATTGCAAGAAAACACTAACCCTTAGTTTAGGCTACAAGATTAGAAGTGAGCAATGTTTGGTTTTATAAGATCCAACTCTCATGTTTAGTTTATTGCATATTAAAACAGCCTAATGATCCGAAGTTGGTTTAGTGGTTTGCCGAATTAGGCATCTAATTATTTGGTTAAGACGTGTTTGGGTCCAGCCATGAGCACAACAAGTGATAGTACCATAGAAGAGTTACATGCTGCCATTCAAGCTGCTATTGCTCATTGTAAGAGTTCCATATCTATGGAAGATAAAATTGTACAAGCTTAAACTAACCCAAATATTCTATACTTTAAATCAAGTTTCAAAGTACAATATTATATACTTATTTCCTTAAGTGGTGTATATAATAATCTTTCTTGCTATATGTTTATATAATATATTTGCACCAGCAAGAATTAATAGGGTAAATGGTATAAAGTACGTTCCAATGTTCCAACGTATGAAGATAAAGATGTAGATTGGATGTTGGTGATGTTCCTTGAAAGTAAGTTTTCATAATACTTATTACTAGACCAGTATGAATAAGTAAAGTAGCAGATCAGCATGACTAATTTGGTTGAAGTAGCAGTACAATCGATAGCCAACAGTACGAACTCAAATGAACAAGCAGTACTAATATATTAAGAGCAGTACTAACGAGAGCAGTACTAAATATATTTGATGACCAAATGAGTTTCTTAAACATGATAATTGTAATTTGTCTAAAGAAAAAAACATTGTTACGTTGTATGTATTCTTAAATACGCTATGAACACTTAGATACAGCCCGGGTGCATCGCACGGGTCTGGATATCATTTTGAGTTTTTTACTCGACCTCAATTAAAAGTGACGAAATAAATGCACTAACAATTTTCATGTCATGCTAACAAAAGTTGTGGTAACATCACAACTTATGACAAAATCCGATCATAACAAAAAAATGAGAGTTTCAAACATGACGAAAATTAGTTTGAACATTCCGCAAGAAACTATTTGATCAAAACCGGTGTGCATCGCACGGGTCTGAATGACTCGCTTTCACTAATAAATGATGTTACTCTGAAAATTGCTTTGAATGCAATGTATATGCGTTGTTATTCTACTATGTATGGGCCAAAGATTAAAAGAATTATAGTTAATTGGTTTTTGTTGAAATTTTATGTTATACAAGCAGCTGCATCAACGTTATGTATAAACCCTCATTTATACATTGGATATAAAACAACCCCTCCATTCACAATGTATTACCATTAACATCCTGAACTTAAAAAAATGATTATAATTTATCTTTGTATTTATATGTTAATTGAAACTTTTAATGAAAATAAACTAATTCAAATGCAAAAAGTTATTATAACATTACTAGGCCTCTAAATATAAATTCTACTAAAATAAATACAATACAACTTCACTAATAGGCATCTAAATACCATCACGTGCTACCCCGACCCGACAAACATAAAGATGCATCAACGTTACGGAAAACAATTTAATTAGTCAACAAACAAGCCTGTGCATCGCACGGGTTGTATCATGCCTCGTCTAATGAATGCTATTTAACTATAAGAAAGGCTGTGTAAAGTATTTGATTTCCTAACAGCTAGAATTATAATTAAAATCTTTATTTAGAACGTTTTGTGTCTTCATATTTCAATGCCCATTGATGCTAAGTAATAAGTATTTCATTACTTAGGGTAGGCGGAGTGGTACACGGGTTGCAGGAGGGCTGGTTTAACACGCTGGGGAACACCGCCGCCGACCCAGCGGGTTACCCAGCGGTTTGAATTGCACGGGTTGAGTAACCAGCTGCGGGCTGGTGATTTTTCTTCCCAATTTGACCGTTCAACGGTCCAAAACACACACACACGCTCCTTATTTTTTGAATTGCAACGGATACAAAAAAAAAAAAATAATAAAAATAAAATAAAATAAAAATAAAAAAATTCCCTCTTTATAAACAACTAAAAACTTCACATATTAAACCACAACTTTCACATATTTAACCACAAACAACTAAAATCTTCACCTCAAAATCATCACTTTTATCACAAAATGGATTCATCTTCTTCCTCTTCTTCGTATTGTGATCCGCCTTCTCTTTCCGACTCGTCAACGGGGAGCACTTTTAACTTTTTCCAAACGGTTTTAGACGCGTATCAAGACACCGGAAGCTCTACCGACACCTGTAGGTACATTGATCGGGAACAGGTCGAAGCGGGGGAAATACTAATGCGTGACTATTTTGTTGAAGACCCGAAATTCGATGAGTCAGTTTTCCGTCATCGTTTTCGCATGAGCAAAAGGTTGTTTTTGAAGATTGTTGGTGATATTGAAGCTAGGTTCGAGTACTTTCAAGAAGGGTACGACGCTCGGGGAAAAAAAAGTTTCACGGCTTTACAGAAATGCACATCGTCGATCAAACAATTGTCGACGGGTGAACCTCCAGACGCGTACGATGAGTATTTATGCATGGTGGAAAGAACATCACGTGATACCCTCGAGCATTTTTGTGATGCGGTCATTTTTTTTATACGAAGCGGAGTTTTTACGTAAGCCAACATCTCACGATGTTGCTCTCATCACACAAGCACACGAAGAAAGACACCACATTCCAGGGATGCTTGGTTCTCTTGATTGTACACACATCGAATGGGCGAGGTGTCCTAGATACTTAAAATGGCAATACACGAGGGGTGATCATAAGGTGCCGACTATTATGATTGAGTGTGTTGCTTCTCAGGACTTGTGGATTTGGCACTCGTATTTTGGTCCTCTTGGATCGAACAACGATGTGAACGTTTTGAATCAGTCGCCATTGTTTCAAAACGTGCGTAATGGATCCGCACCAGACACTTCATTTACCGTAAATGGACGACATTACAAGCATGGGTACTACCTTACCGATGGAATTTATCCTAGGTGGGCTACGTTTGTTAAGGCATACCGGCATCCGGTCGAAGAGGATGAAAAGAAGTTCAAAAGACTCCAAGAGGCGGCAAGAAAGGATGTTGAGCGGGCCTTTGGTGTTCTCAAGGGGAAATGGAAGATTTTGGAGCGTCCCCTCCGGTTCACGACAAAACAGAAGATCGGGAAAGTCGTCGCCACATGTACTATATTGCACAACATGATCATAAAAGACGACGGGAGGGCAATATCACAGGTTCGTATTATGGATCCACCTGCCCCTGTAGCTTATAACCGGAATGCGCTGCGGGAGTTACATGACGAAGAAGTCCATCATCGCCTCCGGTATGATCTGACAGCGCATATATCGGGTTTGGACTTAGCATACCTTGATGACCCAGCGGATCAACCACCACCGATCGAGACATTGATTTAGGTCTCTTTATGTAGTATTTTATTTTCTAATAATGATGTCGTTTATGTAGTTTTTATTAATTATGTTTAGGTTTATGTAATGTTTATTTCGTTTATGTATTTTTTTTTTAGTTTATTTTAATGAAATGTTTAAGTTTTTATTATATAAATGTTTGATTAAATTAAATGAAATTTTTTTTTTTGGAGGGTTGAAAATGTTATGAATGCCTAAGAATTAAGTTGGGAGGGTTGGTTGGGAGGGTAAAATGAGTTGGAGAAATGTTATTGGTGGAATTTGGGAGGGTTGAGAGGGTTGAATGTCATGACTCCCCCTGCCCTTAGAAGTTACAAAAAAACGTTTTGTGTATTTAATGCTAATTTTTAGGGGATGTTTGGTATGATGGAATCACACATAATGGAATTGAAGCAGATAATGGAATTGTAAAGAATGAGAATAACCCCCGAGAAAGAGCCTATTCCACTGTTTGGTGGCTACAGAGAATCGATCAATGAAACATAGTAGCCTGACTGACTCTTGTGTTTGGTGTGAACAAAGAATGAAATTGCCGTGGAAGCTTTCAATATGTGTCTAATTGCATCTTTATCCTATTTAACTCTTTTGCTGTCTGTTTTTAATATCTAAACAATTGTATAAGCTAGGATCTTGGTAATTACATTGCGTTTTGTTGACTACGATAGAAAAATAAAGATCGAAGTTGCTAAAAGAGAACACGAACTGAACATCACAACAGGACTAATAATCGACAAAACATTGTTATTAACATGACAACATGAGTTGAGTAATTGCATGTAAGTTTTATTTTGCCGTCATGTCTTTATAAAATTACTACTAAAAGTTACACTAATTGAAGCGGACACACTTTCTTCTTTTTCGTTTATTGCTCAGACCTTATGTAGTTCCATTTCAACTTCAATGGGTGACACAGTTATCTCTTCCACAACATTGTGTGAGCTGCTCCTGAGGCGGCCATCACAGTTACTCGCCAAATTTGGATGATCGATCCATTGGGACAAAGTTGTTATCTCCCTACAAAGTAAAGTTTAGCAACATGTTCATAAACGATTTTGGGTCAACATCTGGAATTTACAAAATGAGTGGCAGTAATCTAGTATAAAAATGAGTAGGTGAACCCCTATGATTGAATCATAATGATTCTAAGCAATTGAAACACCAAAGCACAAACAACAAAACCTCAAATAGTCATACGTGACTAGACTACCAAACAAGTTGGATAAAAAAAGTGTAGATTGCAGGGACATCTCAAACCTGTGTACCATAATAGTACCCATCAACCCAACTCAGCAAAGGTTTGATGCCTGTGAAATACCTCCACCTAATACCCAATCATGCTGCGGAACGGATTTGAACTCGCGTCCTTTGTTGGATCAAGACATCACATGACTGGCCTGGCTTCTAAGGTAGCTGGTGGCCAACTGCGCTAGACAGCTGGTTGACTACCAAACAAGTTGTATGTGCAAATATAAACAAAAAAGAAGCTGCCCATGTGACCTGATTATGCACTAGCTAAAGCAAGTCTTTATGCAGAGTAAAAAACGTTATCAGCCTGATTATTCACTAACAAAAATTTTCTTAATTACAAACTATATATATTTGAAAAATACTTTATCACCAACTTAATTGTGAACACAAAAGTCACATTTGCTTAAAAGAATAGTAGATTGCCAAGTCTCAACTTCAAAGTGATAATTATATATATTCTTTTGTAAATTGACCCATGAAACAAGAGGTTTTGTTGGATTCATTTAAGTTTTATAATTAATAACTAGTTTCAGATAGCAATCAAAGGTTGACCACCAAGTCAAAATTTACAGAGGATACAATATTTTTTACCAAATCGGCTAGTGTTTGTTCATATATTTTGATTACTGTAGCAGAATAATCAAAACGGAGCAATGATGTATTGATGTACCTTAGTTAGGGACGGGAAACGTGATTATAGAGGTTAATAAAATCCTTCCGTCCAAAGCAAAAGTGATAGGTTTTTAGAATTTAACGTGTGGAATGTGTGTTCCGTGTGCAAATGAGTATACATGTGTTCCTTTTTTGGTGCGGTCTTTTGATTCTCACCAAAATAAGAAGGTGGAAAGGCTCCTTTGTAAATGTTTGATTCTCTGCATTCTTTAGTTTTTATCCATTCCCTATCCATAACAATCATAAGAACTTATTCTCCTTCCTTTTCTCATCTCTCCTTTCCACCCTATTTGAAAACCAGATATAAATATCTCGGTATTAACAAATATGACAATATAAGTCTAAATTCTTGTTATACTATAGAAAAACTGAGTTTGTGATGGATTATAAAACTATATGTCTTCTTTTTATTAGTTGCATGCTATTTATGCGTTTCCAGAAAGAGGTTGTTGCTGGGTCAGCTGAAATTTGCAAAAATTTTAGTAATACTTCAACTGACTGAGTTTTGTTGGCATATTTCTTAGTTTGTAATTCTCAAAAAGTTACTATATTTTACTGATGTTTTTAAAAAGATTTGAACCTATTAATTTGGTCTTCCGATTACCACTAGGCCAAAGGCCATTTAGTATTCATTTATTCATTTTCCTGATTACTTTTTTGTAAAACTTTGTTGCCAGGTCCTGACTTAATCACATATGCATTCGATTTGGCACCAAAAGCTTGCGACGATGATAGTTGTGATCAAGCATGCACAGATCACCGGCCTAGAGGAACAGAGGTAGTATATTTTACTTGTAAATGCACTACTTGCGTTTGTTGTATGAGGAAGTGGTGTGCTTCTAAGTAACATGTAGCACTTTATGTGAGATCATAGTAGTATTGACATAAAAATGTCTTCGAGTATCAGAGTATGATAGACTATCGAATAATAATCATTCTTGAAAAAAAACAGATTGCCTCTTGTTTTCAACATTTTAAACAAGTTTTTCTTTTCTAATTCTAAGATTGAGACTAATTCACTTTAAAAGTCTCGAATGCAACATATACTAATTCCAATGTGTGTCTTTATTCATAAAAATTTGGAATCCACAAAATTGCACCAGCCTACTTTGTTATATATTACATTGCATCTATATACACCAACCCATGTAATGATTCTATTTGTTTGGCAGATTAACAGACCATGTCTAGCCCTTTTAGTTATATTTACCCATTACTGTGTGTTTAAAATTATATAAAAAGGGTTCAACTTGAATAAAGCTAAACCAAAGTTTAGATATTGAGAACTCTGGCATGAAGCCAGAGGGAAAAATAGCTACATTGACGCATTAAAAGTAAAAGTTGGATTTTTATAACCTAATCCTTAAGGACGACATCTCTCAAGTCTCTGAACAATTCGTTAATGCCACAAGGATTTAATATAATCACCCAATTTATTTTGCCTTAGAGGCTTTGGGTCGAAGCAAATACAATTTAGGTAAGTCAAATTATTGAGAAGTGGTTTATACTTTTTAGTAGGCGTCGAAACAAGTTTTGATCAAAGTTGAAAGGAATTTTGGGTCACGATATAATGCTTTACAAGTTTTTGGATTAATTTGGGTTGTTGTTTTTTAGATTTATGTTTTTACATATTATTGAATGTGTCAAGTTAATGATCACCTGTCTTCGTCACATTACAAACAAAAATACAAAATGTTTTAATAAAGTTTACTAGGAATAACTTTTGAGAAACGTTAAAAACTAAATCTTGTGGTTAGAATGAAGTGCTTTCACATAAAGGGAAGCTACAAAATCCATCTATCTACTAATTTGCAACGGCCTGACAAAGGTTCAAGCATATGATTTACACTCTTGGTTAGGGATTCAACGTACTCATACACATCAAAATTTTATCAGACACTTCTATTTCTTCATTGACATTTGATTCTTGAAAAATATCTCATAGCCACATACATACACTCGAAAACTACACCATTAATGTTTGAGTTTCTTGAAGAGATCAAAATCAGCAATTTCTTATGTAGCAGCCATAAATAAAAAGTTGATCATATATATTTGAAGGAGATTTGGTCTACAAAGACCATAACAATGTCAACTGAGGCAATATGCTTAGGATGATGCCTTAGTTGTAGACTTGTAGAAGTTCTATGCCTCTATTGAAATGTAGTAGTGTGTTTTAACTTCTAAGGAAATGATGTACCTTGGTAGGATGATGCCTTCTTCCTGGGGCTTGGTGTGTTTTTACTTCTAAGGAAATGTAGTAGTTCTATGCCTCTATTGTTTCATATTCTTTGGTTCTCAGGCTATTTTTGGTATCATCCCTTCAAGCAGTCTTTGTTGTGTGTCATGTATGAGAAGGCTGCTTGCTATTCTGCACCACTAATGGCTATGTTTGGAAGACATATGGGTATCCACTTTTGGCTATATGGTATTCTCTTTTGAATGCACCAAGTTTTTTCCCATTGAGTTTTTCTTGGTAAGGTTTTTAATGAGCCAGTCCATTTGAATAGTCTTTTGCATTTGTTGTGCACTCCATTTGAATAGTCTTTTGCATTTGTTGTGCACTCCATGAGATTCTGTTTGGGATTGCGTGGGATTTCTGCTTATGCATGCCTGGTTGCTGTTGCTATGATGTTCAGTTTATTTCTAGTCTTTGTATGTAGGAGAATTTAGGTTTGAATATTACAGTTTGTATTCTATAGAGTTGTATGTAGATCATTAGTATTTTGTATGGTGCTGTTTTGAAAGATTGGGTATTGTCCAATGCTTCTTGATTTGTATCTTGTAAGTTTCATTTGGTGATTAGGAGTAATATATTTAAAGTTTGTACTAAGTGAGATCCATGTAAATGTCAATAATCAATATCATGAAAGAATGTACATGCTTTCAAAAACCAGCACTTGATAAAATGTAATCATTTAAATTTATTTCAAAGTTTAATACATCTAGTCGGGTGGTATTTATCAGCATGAACTGCTTTATACGGAATCTGACAAGAAAAACGAACATACTTCATAGGAGGAGTTATAATAGAATATACCTCCTGCTTTACATTCCATGCATATTCCACGCTGAGTCGTAGCCAAAACTTTCCTTTGGCTAACGACTCACTGATAAGCTGTAGCTTTTCTGGTGGTAAGGTAGTTGGATGGGAATTGTATCTAACTACCACAACATCTTTTTCACCTTCTGATGATGTACCCGTGTATTGTGAAAAGCTATTTATTGGGTCATTTCGGAAAACAGTCGAGCTTATTTTAAAATCTCCAAAGAAACGCTCGACATTACCAGATGTTTTGAAAAACACTTCAAGGGTGGTATTCCCACTGAGTGCGACCGTAGTTATGTTTAAAAGCGTGTAGTTAACATGGATATTATCTATGTTAATGGCATTAATATCCACCCTCCCACCGTGATATACTAAATCTATTACAATAATGTGAACTACAATCAGAACAAAAACTACGTATGGCACTAACATAACCCCCCATACGTTTAGTCGGGGGCGGGGGTGGTGATTGTGATTGTCATTGTTGATGCGGCGAGGGGGATTGGTATTGCGAGCTACCATTTATATCTCCTCCTATAAAATAATCCATAATCAAATTCACAAAATGAAAAAGAAAATTAGAACAATCTAAGAACACAAATCCAAATTTAAAAATTTAAGAACAATTGGTAAATGACGTATTGTTATTTTTACTTGAATAATATCAACCAATATACCCTATCAGTTAGAGCTTTTTCCAAGAGAATGCTAGCTTCTTTTTGGGATTATGGCCAAAATTATGATTGTTTATGTCATCCATTCCAACACTTTGCGTGTACTAAAAAAAATACTTTAAAAATAAAAGAAAAAGCCATATATTATATCTCTTTCACCCCCACACCTGATGGTAACTTCCCATAAGATACAGTTTTTTTGGAACGGCGGTTAAAGTAGGAAAAAGACCTAGCGGGAAGCTAGTTAAAGTTACAAGGACGAGAGCTTTATGCTTCATCTCATTGAGAAAAAGCTCTATGTTTTGTTGCTTTGAAAAGAAGACGACATAGTTTGTATATCTTCCTATGGCCAAATAGTTGTTTGAACAACCAAATAAAAAAGGATCTAGATTGTTTTGCTGCAAGGGGGCTTCGTATGCCATAGTGGTGACTTCTAATAATTTGTTCGGCCGATAGATTAGTGATTTTTCACCATTTTAGAACTTTCCAAATGTCTGGCCAACTGCGCTAGGCAGCTGGTTGACTACCAAACAAGTTGACTGTGCAAATATAAACTAAAAAGAAGCTGCCCATGTGACCTGATTATACAATAGCTAAAACAAGTCTTTATGCAGAGTAAAAAACGTTATCAGCCTGATTATTCACTAACAAAAAATTTCTTAATTACAAACTATATATATTTGAAAAATACTTTATCACCAACTTAACTTTGAACACAAAAGTCACATTTGCTTAAGAGAATAGTAGATTGCCAAGTCTCAACTTCAAAGTGATAATTATATATATTCTTATGTAAATTGACCCATGAAACAAGAGGTTTTGTTGGATTCATTTAAGTTTTATAATTAATAACTAGTTTCAGATAGCAATCAAAGGTTGACCACCAAGTCAAAATTTACAGAGGATACAATATTTTTTACCAAATCGGCTAGTGTTTGTTCATATATTTTGATTACTGTAGCAGAATAATCAAAACGCAGCAATGATGTATTGATGTACCTTATTTAGGGACGGGAAACGACTTTCACAAACACCAGATCGATTAGGGTGATTATAGAGGTTAATAAAATCCTTCGGTCCAGGGCAAAAGTGATAGGTTTTTAGAATTTAACGTGTGGAATGTGTGTTCCATGTGCAATGAGTATACATGTGTCTTTTGATTTAACGTGTGGAATGTGTGTTCCATGTGCAATGAGTATACATGTGTCTTTTGATTCTCACCAGAATAAGAAGGCTCGTTTGTAAATTTTTGATTCTCTGCATTCTTTAGTTTTTATCCATTCCCTATCCATAACAATCATAAGAACTTATTCTCCTTCCTTTTCTCATTTCTCCTTTCCACCCTATTTGAAAACCAGATATAAATATCTCGGTATTAACAAATATGACAATATAAGTCTAAATTCTTGTTATACTATTGAAAAACTGAGTTTGTGATGGATTATAAAACTATATGTCTTCTTTTTATTAGTTGCATGCTATTTATGCGTTTCCAGAAAGAGGTTGTTGCTGGGTCAGCTGAAATTTGCAAAAATTTTAGTAATACTTCAACTGACTGAGTTTTGTTGGCATATTTCTTAGTTTGTAATTCTCAAAAAGTTACTATATTTTACTGATGTTTTTAAAAAGATTTGAACCTATTAATTTGGTCTTCCGATTACCACTAGGCCAAAGGCCATTTAGTATTCATTTATTCATTTTCCTGATTACTTTTTTGTAAAACTTTGTTGCCAGGTCCTGACTTAATCACATATGCATTCGATTTGGCACCAAAAGCTTGCGACGAAGATAGTTGTGATCAAGCATGCACAGATCATCGGCCTAGAGGAACAGAGGTAGTATATTTTACTTGTAAATGCACTACTTGCGTTTGTTGTATGAGGAAGTGGTGTCCTTCTAAGTAACATGTAGCACTTTATGTGAGATCATAGAAGTATTGACATAAAAATGTCTTCGAGTATCAGAGTATGATAGACTATCGAATAATAATCATTCTTGAAAAAAAACAGATTGCCTCTTGTTTTCAACATTTTAAACAAGTTTTTCTTTTCTAATTCTAAGATTGAGACTAATTCACTTTAAAAGTCTCGAATGCAACATATACTAATTCCAATGTGTGTCTTTATTCATAAAAATTTGGAATCCACAAAATTGCACCAGCCTACTTTGTTATATATTACATTGCATCTATATACACCAACCCATGTAATGATTCTATTGGTTTGGTAGATTAACAGACCATGTCTAGCCCTTTTAGTTATATTTACCCATTACTGTGTATTTAAAATTATATAAAAAGGGTTCAACTTGAATAAAGCTAAACCAAAGTTTTGATATTGAGAACTCTGGCATGAAGCCAGAGGGAAAAATAGCTACATTGATGCATTAAAAGTAAAAGTTGGATTTTTATAACCTAATCTTTAAGGACGACATCTCTCAAGTCTCTGAACAATTCGTTAATGCCACAAGGATTTAATATAATCACCCAATTTATTTTGCCTTAGAGGCTTTGGGTCGAAGCAAATACAATTTCACTACAACATTTACCCTATTCCCCATCGACATTTCGGCTCTTTCCCAAGCGACATGTCGCTGGGGATTCCTTTCCCCAGTGATTTGTCGCTGGGGAATGTTCGCTGGGGAAGCCTTGACAGGGATTGTATCCCCAGCGATAATCCCCGGCGACGATGTGGGTCCCACTCATTTTTCAGTCAAAGAAGTAGTGCCACGGTGGCATTAGTATCCCCAGCGACATGTCGCTGGGGAATATTCGGGTTAAGCTAAAGTGATTAGCACTAAACGTTGACAAGTCAACGAAAAAACACAGTTTCCCCAGCGACAAGTCGCTGGGGAAACTATGTTTGTCATTGAGAAGTCAACGAATAAGCATAGTATCCCCGGCGACAAGTCGCTGGGGAAATTGTGTTTTTTCGTTGACTTGTCAACGTTTAGTGGTAGTATCCCCGGCGACAAGTCGCTGGGGAAAACTTGCAATTTTTTTTTGTGCAGCCTGCACAGCAGGCAATTCTCAGATTTTTCCCGAAAAAAATCTACCAAATATCAAAACCTGTACCAAAACCTGTATAGACTCACCACAACTTGTACCAAAACACAAATACTATATAACGGATCAACGCAATACAAATACATCACAACTTTTACCAAAACCGAAAGATAATAAAGCTAAATCGTCCAAAATCCGAATAAGTCTACAAAACGTTGCTTCCTAGTCATAAACATGGCTTACAAGTATATATTCAACATGATAGATAGGGAAACAAGTTTTTAAATGTCGCCAAGATGAACCTAAAGTACCAATGTAGCATACTAATAATATATAACACAACTACCTCTCGTCGTCGTCGTCGTCATTCTGATCCTCGCCATCCTCATGATCGCCACTCTCCTCGTCATCACCACACCCGCCACTCCCGCTAGCACCACCCGACTCAAACTCCTTAAACATATCCGAGTATTTGTCGTCGCTTCTGAAAATACTCATCATAAAGTTTATCTTTCTCTGCATGCTCTTGAACGACTTGTCGGGGGCGGGCATACTTGGCCTGGATGTGGCCCGTGATGACACTACCCGACCCACACCAGGAATGTGCCCACGAAGCTTACCCCCTCTTGCCAACGCATTGATCTCATCCTCCGTGTACTCACCCGTAGCCTCAAGCCTTTTCATCTCCTCCTATGTAGTGACAAAAACACAAGATAGTAAATATATTAGTCGGGTTGCTACATTATTTCTCGATAATGAATTAAAGTGTGTTTTGAAACAAAACTTACATATATGCGGCGGTCCTCATCGTTAGGGAATACCCCGTCAACAGTATGTGTTCGCCAGAAGGTGTCAATGAGTGAAGGGTACTCCTTCGTGTCTGAGGCCTGCCTCTGTACATACATACGCATATAAGATGAAACTAATTAAAAACGAAAAATCACAACACACCAAAGCGTATAATCAGATATATATGTATATATGCATGTAAAATAATTATAATGTTTATTACCATCTCATCTCGAAGGCGAGCCAGCGACCGGGATCCCTGTCGAGATATGACCAGGCTCTTTTGCCGGTTTAGCCGATTTTGAGCGGCTCGAGCAAGGTTCTTGGGATTATTCCAAAACTGAATGTACTTATCCCACTCAGCCGCTGTAATCTCCTCGGGACGTGCCCGCCTGATCGCCTCCACATCGTAAGTCCCGGTGGTGGGGTCTGCCTTCCAATGCTTGGCCTTGAAAGAAGCCTTGTTGGTATTGTAGGCTTTTTGCAAATGATTGTTAATGCCTTCGTAGATCTCTGTCCACCGGGAGGATTCCATGTGCGGCCTCAGGTTAAACATGGTCTGCAATCATATACAACAAAACGAAAGCAGAGTTAGAGATATAATTTATATATTTATT
Organism: Artemisia tridentata subsp. tridentata; assembly: GCA_021014915.2. Classification (NCBI taxonomy): domain Eukaryota; kingdom Viridiplantae; phylum Streptophyta; class Magnoliopsida; order Asterales; family Asteraceae; genus Artemisia; species Artemisia tridentata. The sequence continues at coordinate 80,419,263 of CP139502.1, forward strand.
TAAATTTGTTTATTTATTTATATGATATAAATAAATAAAAGAATTTAGATAAATATACACAATTAAATAAATGAACACGATAATGAAATAAACATAAAAGGATAACTGACCCCAATATCTGAAATGATTGCCGCCTTCCGCTCCTTCGGGACCTTCTCCCAAGAAGGGTAGTACAACGGCACACTCCTAACGACCTCCCCGATGTAGTTTCCCCAGTGAGCCGCATGGTTACCGAGAGGGTTTAGGGTTTGTTTGTCACCCACATCAAACTGGATCGAGACGGGGCCATCTGCATCCACGATTTCCTTTAGCAAAAGGTTTCGGGTCTTGTCGCGGGTATTCAGCCTGCCCGCTCCCCTGCCGCCCAAATTGGGCTTTCGTTTACCTTTGCCTCCAAAATCAAGTTAGTGATAAAGTCATAAAAATTCAAGGCAAGCAAGTTCAATATATGTATCAAATTTATGCTTGTATTACAATAATCCAGAAATTCTTACCTCGATTAATGAAGCAACCCCCGCAACCGGTGGGTACGCGGTCTGGAGGGGGACGATCCTCATTTGCAAGTCTTGTCTTGCCTTGGCGGTGTCTTTAGATTTATCATTCATTAACAAAGTGTTCAAGATGGCCTCCAACACATTTTTTTCGATATGCATGATGTCTAAATTGTGTCTTAGTGAAAGAAAAGACCAATACTCAAGCTCGTAAAAAATAGACCGTTTAGTCCAGTTAAGCTCGACATGAACATTGCGTTTTATCTTCACACCCCCATAACTCGGATGTTTACCCTTCACACGCGTTGGCAATCTATCAAGTTGAGCCTGAATTAAACACATTCAAACGAGGAATACCAGATGTTTTGTTCACCTAGTGCAACTATGGAAGGCAATCCTAACCCACTCTTTGAATGATTCGTCTCATATATGAATGCGTATAACCAATTTTCTATTTGAGAAAATTTCGGCAGCATTTCCCCTCAACTCCCCAAATATGTGTTTTAAAGACATATTCGTAGGAGTAAAGGAGAAACACTGTCGAAATCATCTCAAATAGTAAACCAATTATACGCATTCATATCCTAAATGAGACAAAACATTCAAAAAGCAGTCCCAAACGGGGGACTTTCCGAAATTAATTTCTAATAAATTAATTTCGGACGGGTTTTCTATAGGATGATTAATTTCAGACGGGGATTTTCCAAAATTAATCACTAAAATCCTAAAACATTCCTAAAGGGTTCAAACGGTGGCGACATGTCGCCGGGGAAAAGTGCACAATAATTTATCATTAACAACTTATTATAATTATAAACGAAAAAAAAAAATATAACATACCTTGGCTGTGGATTCGGCTCGGCTGTGGTGGTGGTGATGGAGGTGCTCGTTGTCGGCTCGGCTGTGGATTCGGCTAGTTGTCGCCGGTGGTGGTGGGTAAGGTTGAAGTGGTGGATGTGGTGGTGGTGGTGGTGATGGAGGTGCTCGTTGTCGGCTCGGCTGTGGATTCGGCTAGTTGTCGCCGGTGGTGGTGGGTAAGGTTGAAGTGGTGGATGTGGTGGTGGTGGTGATGGAGGTGCTCGAATTGTTGGTGATGGTTGATTTTATGGTGCTCGAATTGTTGCAAAAATCGCCAAGGAATCCGGATCTTTTTTTTTTCGTCTTCTGCAGTGATAGATAAACAAGATCTACTTTTATCATTAAATAATTTTCCCCGGCGACAATCCCGGCGACATGTCGCCGGGGAATACTACCTTTTTTGTCGTTTAGCGAAAATGGCGCGTTAATGAAATTTTTGGCTGGAAGGAATCCCCAGCGACCTGTCGCCGGGGAAACATAAAATATAAAACTTATTTTTATTTTATAGTATTTATTTATCATAAAAATTATTTATTTTTTTTAATTTTTTTTTCAAATGGTTTATGAATGTGCAACTTAATTTTATTTTATAGTATTTATTTATCATATAAATTATTTATTTTTTTTTTCAAATGGTTTATGAATGTCCAACCCTAAGAATAGGGAGAACAGGCGACGAGATTTTTCCCGTGGACACAATGTCGACGGCAATGTGAAGAAAACGACAAAAAACAGGCTTGACCGAGCCCGGCAGCGTTGAATTTTCGTTTGGTTGTCGAGTTGTTTCGTTTGATCTGTTTCGTTTGCTTGTCGTACGTGTATAACCATAGACGTTCAACGGATGAGTCGATATGTTAGGGTTACACATTAGACGTTCAACGGATGAGTCGATATGTTAGGGTTACACATTAGACGTTCAACGGATGAGTCGATATGTTATGGTTACACATTAGACGTTCAACGGATTAGTCGATATGTTATGGTTACACATTAGGGTTACACATTAGACGTTCAACGGATGAGTCGATATGTTAGGGTTGGACATTAGACGTTCAACGGATGAGTCGATATGTTAGGGTTACACATTAGACGTTCAACGGATGAGTCAATATGTTAGGGTTGGACATTAGACGTTCAATAGATGAGTCGATATGTTAGGGTTACACATTAGACGTTCAACGGATGAGTCGATATGTTAGGGTTACACATTAGACGTTCAACGGATGAGTCGATATGTTAGGGTTACACATTATACGTTCAACGGATGAGTCGATATGTTAGGGTTACACATTAGACGTTCAACGGATGAGTCGATATGTTAGGGTTACACATTAGACGTTCAACGGATGAGTCGAGATGTTAGGGTTGGACATTAGACGTTCAACAGATGAGTCGATATGTTAGGGTTGGACATTAGACGTTCAACGGATGAGTCGATATGTTAGGGTTGGACATTATACGTTCAACAGATGAGTCGATATGTTAGGGTTACACATTAGACGTTCAACGGATGAGTCGATATGTTAGGGTTACACATTAGACGTTCAACGGATGAGTCGATATGTTATGGTTACACATTAGACGTTCAACGGATGAGTCGATATGTTAGGGTTGGACATTAGACGTTCAACAGATGAGTCGATATGTTAGGGTTATACATTAGACGTTCAACGGATGAGTCGATATGTTTATGTATAACGATATTATTGTGTTTATGTATAACGATATCACCTTAAAAACGTATATTTATTTTTTGTTAAAATATACGGAATATCGGACCGAAACAAACCTAAAAAACGTAGTTTCATTAAAAGTCAACGAAGTCAAACAGAATCCCCGGCGACATCTCTCTGGGGAAAATGTACTTACTTAATACGAAAGCCCAAAACTTAAGCCCAATTGCGAAACTTAAAGCCCAAAAAATGTATCCCCAGCGACATGTCGCTGGGGAAACTATTTTCCACGTCACCATAAGAGTTATTAACTACACCTCCTAATACTACAACATCACCAACATCCAGTAATCAATTAAACCCCATCACCTCACCTAGTCCCTCGGTCCACTCCCACACTTCCCCTAGTCCACCTGAGCATACTACCCAAACTCACTCACATTCTGTTACTAACCCACACGAGGCCCCACACCATCAACAAATTTCCACAACTATTAACCAAACCTCACCAGCTCATCAACAAAATTCCACGACTATTAACCAAACCTCACCAGCCCAACCACCTGATACTAGGCCCAACCCAAGTCTCTCACAACCTCAGCCGACCCAAAATACCTCTCAACGTCACCCCATGGTCACACGCTCTAAAGTCGGTACCATCAAGCGTAATCCCAAATTCTCTATGCACGTTTCCAGCATCTCACCTGTTCCTCGCTCTCATATACATGCCCTTCATAACCCCAATTGGAAACATGCTATGCAAGACGAATATCATGCTCTTATTAGTAATGGTACGTGGGTTCTTGTTCCCCGACCGCAAAATGTGAATGTAGTTCGTGCTATGTGGTTGTTTAAACATAAATTTCATGCAGATGGTTCACTAAGTCGGTATAAGGCTCGCCTTGTCGCCAATGGTCGTAGTCAACAACAGGGTGTTGATTGTGATGAGACTTTTAGTCCAGTTGTCAAACCGGCTACTATTCGTACTGTACTCAGCTTGGCCATCTCTCGTACATGGCCCATTCACCAGCTTGACGTGAAGAATGCATTTCTTCATGGCCATCTATCTGAGACAGTTTATATGCATCAGCCACCAGGTTTTTTTGATTCTACTCATCCAGATTATGTATGTCTTCTCAAGAAATCACTTTATGGTCTCAAACAGGCACCGCGAGCATGGTTTCAACGATTTGCTAGTTTTGCAATTCGCGTGGGTTTTCGACATAGTCGAACGGATTCATCTCTTTTTATTTATCAGCAGGGCACTGACACAGCTTATCTACTTCTATATGTGGATGACATTATTCTCACAGCTTCATCATCTTCCCTATTGCAGCAGATTATCTCATCATTACATTCAGAGTTCTCTATGACGGACCTCGGGCCGCTTAATTACTTCCTTGGTATCTCTGCTCAGCGTACATCATCTGGCATGTTTTTGTCACAGTCTAAATATGCAACCGAGATACTTGAGCGGGCTCATATGCTTCACTGCAATTCATCTAAGACGCCTGTTGCCACTGACTCCAAACTTGGACCTGATGGTGACCCTGTTGAAGATCCTACTTTGTTTCGTAGTCTTGCTGGTGCCTTGCAGTACTTGACATTTACCCGTCCGGATATTTCTTACGCAGTGCAACAGATATGTTTATTTATGCATGATCCACGGGAACCCCACTACGCTGCCTTGAAACGCATTTTGCGTTACATTCGTGGCACATTAGATCATGGTCTACAGTTATATCGGTCTCCTTCTACTCAGCTTATTGCCTATTCTGATGCCGATTGGGCCGGTTGTCCGACTACCAGACGATCTACTTCAGGTTATTGCGTTTTCCTTGGGGACAACCTCATTTCTTGGTCTTCTAAGCGACAACACGTTATCTCCCGCTCCAGTACCGAAGCAGAGTACCGTGGTGTCGCCAATGTTGTTGCCGAGACTGCATGGGTTCGGAACCTTCTTCGAGAGCTACTTGTTCCTATTCGATCGGCTACTCTTGTCTATTGTGACAATGTAAGTGCTGTTTACTTATCCTCGAACCCGGTTCAACATCAACGCACGAAGCACATCGAGATCGACATCCACTTTGTTCGGGACTTCGTTGCCACAGGACATGTGCGGGTTCTTCATGTACCCTCTCGATACCAGTATGCAGACATCTTCACCAAGGGTCTTCCATCTCCATTATTTACTGAGTTTCGCTCCAGTTTGAGCGTCCGTCCTCCTCCCGCTCCAACGGCGGGGGCGTATTAGTCTATGTTGTATATCATATAGCCCATGTTGTATTGTGTAAGGGCCTTGGCCCATTGCTAGCTAACCCTACCTGTATACTTGTATATATATGTGTTTCATATCTAATGATAAACATCAATTCAGTGCCTCTCTTCCATCTTTTAATTTCTTATGTAGCAGCCATAAATAAAAAGTTGATCATATATATTTGAAGGAGATTTGGTCTACAAAGACCATAACAATGTCAACTGAGGCAATATGCTTAGGATGATGCCTTAGTTGTAGACTTGTAGAAGTTCTATGCCTCTATTGAAATGTAGTAGTGTGTTTTTACTTCTAAGGAAATGATGTACCTTAGTAGGATGATGCCTTCTTCCTGGGGCTTGGCGTATTTTTACTTCTAAGGAAATGTAGTAGTTCTATGCGTCTATTGTTTCATATTCTTTGGTTCTCAGGCTATTTTTGGTATCATCCCTTCAAGCAGTCTTTGTTGTGTGTCATGTATGAGAAGGCTGCTTGCTATTCTGCACCACTAATGGCTATGTTTGGAAGACATATGGGTATCCACTTTTGGCTATATGGTATTCTCTTTTGAATGCACTGCACCAAGTTTTTTCCCATTGAGTTTTTCTTGGTAAGGTTTTTAATGAGCCAGTCCATTTGAATAGTCTTTTGCATTTGTTGTGCACTCCATTTGAATAGTCTTTTGCATTTGTTGTGCACACCATGAGATTCTGTTTGGGATTGCGTGGGATTTCTGCTTATGCATGCCCGGTTGCTGTTGCTATGATGTTCAGTTTATTTCTAGTCTTTGTATGTAGGAGAATTTAGGTTTGAATATTACAGTTTGTACTCTATAGTTTTGTATGTAGATCATTAGTATTTTGTATGGTGCTATTTTGAAAGATTGGGTATTGTCCAATGCTTCTTGATTTGTATCTTGTAAGTTTCATTTGGTGATTAGGAGTAATATATTTAAAGTTTGTACTAAGTGAGATCCATGTAAATGTCAATAATCAATATCATGAAAGAATGTACATGCTTTCAAAAACCAGTACTCGATAAAATGTAATCATTTAAATTTATTTCAAAGTTTAATACATCTAGTCGGGTGGTATTTATCAGCATGAACTGCTTTATACGGAATCTGACAAGAAAAACGAACATACTTCATAGGAGGAGTTATAATAGAATATACCTCCTGCTTTACATTCCATGCATATTCCACGCTGAGTCGTAGCCAAAACTTTCCTTTGGCTAACGACTCACTGATAAGCTGTAGCTTTTCTGGTGGTAAGGTAGTTGGATGGGAATTGTATGTAACTACCACAACATCTTTTTCACCTTCTGATGATGTACCCGTGTATTGTGAAAAACTATTTATTGGGTCATTTCGGAAAACAGTCGAGCTTATTTTAAAATCTCCAAAGAAACGCTCGACATTACCAGATGTTTCGAAAAACACTTCAAGGGTTGTATTCCCACCGAGTGCGACCGTAGTTATGTTTAAAAGCGTGTAGTTAACATGGATATTATCTATGTTAATGTGATTAATATCCACCCTACCACCGTGATATACTAAATCTATTACAATAATGTGAACTACAATCAGAACAAAAACTACGTATGGCACTAACATAACCCCCCATACGTTTAGTCGGGGCGGGGGTGGTGATTGTGATTGTCATTGTTGATGCGGCGAGTGGGATTGGTATTGCGAGCTACCATTTATATCTCCTCCTATAAAATAATCCATAATCAAATTCACAAAATGAGAAAGAAAATTAGAACAATCTAAGAACACAATTCCAAATTTAAAAATTTAAGAACAATTGGAAAATGACGTATTGTTATTTTTACTTAAATAATATCAACCAATTATACCTATCAGTTGGAGCTTTTTCCAAGAGAATGCTAGCTTCTTTTTGGGATTATGGCCAAAAATATGATTGTTTATGTCATCCATTCCAACACTTTGCGTGTACTAAAAAAAATACTTTAAAAATAAAAGAAAAAGCCATATATTATATCTCTTTCACCCCCACACCTGATGGTAACTTCCCATAAGATAGAGTTTTTTTGGAACGGCGGTTAAAGTAGGAAAAAGACCTAGCGGGAAGCTAGTTAAAGTTACAAGGACGAGAGCTTTATGCTTCATCTCATTGAGAAAAAGCTCTATGTTTTGTTGCTTTGAAAAGAAGACGACATAGTTTGTATATCTTCCTATGGCCAAATAGTTGTTTGAACAACCAAATAAAAAAGGATCTAGATTGTTTTACTGCAAGGGGGCTTCGTATGCCATAGTGGTGACTTCTAATAATTTGTTTGGCCGATAGATTAATGATTTTTCACCATTTTAGAACTTTCCAAATGTCTACAGCTATCACACCTGAGACATATACATGGAGCACCATATGGTTATTCCTATTTCTTGTTTAAGCATGCTAATAAAATTCTATCCGAACATATGCGACGGGGTCTAAAAGAGAATTTGGTATTACTTAAATTATTAAATCAAAAGCATAGTTTGGGAATCCCTTTAACAAAAAGCATACAAGTATCAACATATTGAAAAAGAAGCATAGCCTTGGAATTAACTCCATCAGTTACAACACGAAAACCACCATGAATCCAACTTTAATGCTTTCATAATTACCATAATCACGTATTTGTTTATTAACCAGGAGACAAAATCCAACTTCAAAGATAACCTATTTTACTATTTTAGATATGGACGTAAAGGAATTTAACGACGATTTGGACAGTAGTTAACATGTGGTCGGAATTGTGGTCTTTTGCGAGAGGTTCGCGTCGGATATGGCAATGAGAAAATTGGACTAGGATGGGTGTTGGTTTCTTGGTATGTGTTACGGTGGTGGCGGGTTATAACTTATAAGTGTTGCACGGGAACTGGTACGGGAACGAGAAACGGCTACGGGTACGGGAACGGCAAACGGCAAAACTCAAAAAATCAAGAAACGGGTACGGCAATAAATACATAAAAATATATATATATATATATATATATATATATATATATATATATATATATATATATATATATATATATATATATATATATATATATATATATATATATATAGATAATGTACCACAAACCTCAAAAAAAAATATATATTTTTATATACATATTTTATAAACTTTAATTAATTTTTTTATTTTATTTAATATTTTTGAATTATATATTTTATATAAATGTTGTAAAATTTACATTATATATACATTTAGTTGTATATTTGAGTAAGACCCATTCTTAATTAACATAAAAACTTTTAATTGGCCCATTTCTAATTGTAAATAAGCCCAATAAAAACAAATCCAGCCTTTTAGGGTTAATAACTACTACCCCATATAACTTCTCTCTCCTTTTATTCTTTACTTCTAACAGCCACCCACCTTTCATCTTCTTCTCACACAGATCCACCACCAGATCCACCGGAAAATTTAAAAAAACGTCCCCAGATTTAGAAACGTACAAGAAACGTCCGTTGACTTTTTCGAAGCGGTCAAGGAACGTCCCCAAATTTTTGGAAACGGCCAAGAAACGTTTCGCAGGCGTTTCCGTAGGCGTTTCCGTCCCCTGCGCGTTTCCGGTACGTGGTACGATGCCTTCTAGGCGTTTCCGTGCATCAGAGGTGGCGGGTTATAACTTATAAGTGTTTGTCAAAACAACTATTATACCTTTTCTACATCTTTTACATTTTTTAACGCCAACATTTGCCCCATCCCCCCATCTAAGTGACATTTTTAGGTTTCATTAACCCTTGTTGTTTCCAATGTTGAATATATTTAACAATTATAAATTAAGAATGTAGTCTTGTTGAAATGTTAAGATCCTACGATACCAAACCATCGACTTCTATATACAGAAACCCAAATTTGGAGAAAACCATTAAAGAAATCAAAAGAAAAAATGGCCCTCCAAAAATCAAATATAAACCTATAAAATCTGAAACAAAAGTTCAAGTTTTTAAAGGAGGATGGAGGCCACCAGAGGTGCGAGGTGATATCAGGCTTATGATGCATGGTGAACTGGACCGGTGGCTTGTGATGGTGATGGTGGTTGTTTTGAGAAATGAAGAAGATGTATTGTATAATCGTCAATATATAACTAATAGGTATTTGTTATTTCACAAGTGCGAAAATACAACTACCTTTCTCTCTTATTTTCACATTTCCTTAGTGCGAAATTCAACTAACTTTTATCAAAATTCTATGCACTTATTTAATTCCCAGGTGACAAAATTCAACTATCGCAATTACATGCACTTACGTCATCACGTGGTTCCCAAGTGAACCAAAAAGATGTGACGTTACAGCAAATGCAATTTAATTTTGCACATAGGCTAGGTGCAATAAGGGTGACAACCGAATGGGTTGTCAAGGTTGCTGAGAGTTGTCCTTGTTGTGGAGAAGTGGGTCGCGGTCGGTCGGATGAGATGAGGGTTGCAAGCTGTAATGTGGTTGTTATTTGTAATGTGGTTATTCTTGAATTTATAACAAATTGGAAGAATAACTAAAACTAGCTAATGATTCAAGAAAGAAGAATAGAATCAAAAGTTGGTAGTTTTATTAGTTGAATGATTGAGAGGATTACTAGAGGAAGAAAATGAGATACAATCAAAGCTAAAAGCTATCAAACAACTAACCGAGTATTTAAACTACCAAATGGGCGCCAAAGTTAGTTCGGTAGTGGTTAGGTGATGTCACGTGCACCTCATGTGACCAGTTTATAACTGTGCACATGCACCTCACGTGCCAAACCTTCCCTCTCATAACATTTGACCCCTCTTTTAAAAGACCCTTGGCCTCAAAGGTCAATGTCAAAATCAGGAAACCTCTTCTCTAAATCAGTGAGAAGCTCCCATGTTGCATCATCAGTGTTGCCATTGCTCCATTGTACTAGTCTATATACCACAGCTCTATTACCTTGTTTGGCCAACTTCCTATCCAAAAGCTTGTAGGGAGTAGGTACTGTAATAACCCGAAATTTTCAAGTCATTAATCTCCTGTAAACTCGAAGTAATCAATTATGAAGTTTTATTCAAGTCATTTTATTCATCTTCGCATTTAAAGTTTTGCTCTGTTTAATCGAAGAGACAACAAATGATATTGCCAAACGAACAATGTGGCAAAACTCACATTCCATTTTCTATTGAAACCGCACGCGTTCCGACACCGTGATAGTATGGCATAAGTCTAATAATTTAAAATCAGGAATCAACGGAAAGTCATGATATATTAGAAAAATATTTATGAACTCGAGAATAAACTTGAATAATATTTAACGACTTTAAGAATGTGAACCTTGGAGCTAGAGACCAACCAGGATGGAACCAGATTAGACAAGACTTAGCAGGACTCGGGTACTTAACTCACTCACCCTTGCCTTAAAATACATAGCTACCTTTAAAAATACAACCTTAAGCTTTGCCTACAATTTACATAATACAAATACATCTAAAATAAATACATACCTATCCTAAATTAAATCCACCTAAACCCACTAACTCACTTTTATTTCTTTATTTCTCTTTTCCTTTTTCTGCACCCTACCCTCTCTCTTTCTTCACTTTGTCGACAACCTTCTCTTCCCCAAAAACTCCATCACCGATCCATCCCTATCCCCCACACACCCTCCTAGAAATTTGTATTTGACCTTCCAAGGATAGTCACAAGATCGGTTAAGAGTAGAAGCCAAATAGGGATATTGCATGAATTAGGGTGGTTATTTCTCCCACAAACCGAAGACCGAAATGGAGTCTAACTCCATGAAACCCAATGAATCCATTCTCCATTAATAAGCTTTGACCATGGGACTTTGTCCTCTTCACCATTCATGGGATTACCTAGGAGATAGAGGCAAAAGTTTAGTGATATCACACCAAATAGGGTGGTTGATTTCTCCAACAATTCGAAAGTGGTATGGAGCCTAACTCCATAAACCTCTATAAATCCACACCTCCTGGGAATCATTCGGATCACACTTATCTTCAAACACACCCAAAAGATTTAAAGAGTGATTCGAATAGGAGGCTGTGGAGGTGGGTTTTAGAGCTTCTTAAAGTTCGGATTGGAGGATTTGATTAGTGTTCGAAGTTCCACAAACTATTCAGGTTAATTATTAATCTTTGGTTTGATATTGTTATATTTATTTTTTTTAGATTACTCGATTAACAGAAAGTAAGAGTTAGGCCGAATAAACAACAATTAGAGTTAGTTAGATGATTGTGAATATTGATGAGTTATATGTGGTTAGAAAACGTTTGAATTAAATGGTTAAAATAGTCGAATATGGTTTAGTTATAAAACAGGTCGAATGGGGGTTTGACTTTAAAAAGTCACGGGTTGGTTTAGTTGTGGATTGGTTAAAAGAGGGTAAGGACCTGGGATGATAGCAGTTGAGAGTGGTCGAAGCATATGACTTGCGAAATGGTATTTTGAGTTTAGAACTAGGCTAGCGAGACTTGTAAGAAATGTTGAACCCGTAGGATTGTGTAGTCGAGTTGCTTCTCGTAATGTCACGACTTAAGTCATCGAATGGCTTTGTAACTAAACCGAGAAGGTTGAGTCAAAGGGAACGTCAAGTTATAGGGTATATTGAGACGAAACCGTTTGAATAGGCCCGGGCTAGCCTTGCGTTGTCAACCACCTAGACGCCCAACGACTTGAGCTCGAGTGGTCCTCGAGAGTCGTTTAGCAAGCAAGACCATAGGTTCGACCCTTAGTAGCATTCGACCCTCCGCCAAAGTCACAAGATGAGACTGCCTATAGCTTAAAGCTTGACAAAGTTAGTTTTGATCTCATATGCTATACCGAATAAACCACAAGGCCAATCCAAGCTTTTTGGGCCAACACAAAGCCCACATTCAAGTGTTAAGACCTTTGGTCCCAATTTGCTTTCACAGTAGGCTTTGAGGAGCCCACTTAGGAGCCCGATCCACATAGCGAGCCCATAAGCCACAAGCCCACTTTGTATTATGATACTCCCCCTCTGGCTATCATAATTAACGGGCCGCAGCCCAACTTGAAACCTGAAATATTTTTTTATGATTATTCGAGTTTAACGAATGACAAGTAAATCACGACAAGTAAAAATTGACGACACATTATAACAACTATTGATTGATAAAAATAAATGACACCACTTTACATGTTGTATGTTAACTATTGAAACTATGACAAAGACGACTAAAGACCATTATACGACCCAATATTTACACGGCAAAGTAAATAGTTAAAACGTGCAACAATAACATGATCATTTTGAAAATATATATATATATATTATTTTACGTTCATCGAATCTTGAATCAAAAATGCAAACTAAATTATGCCATACTAATCTAGGTCACGCGTTGAAGTTACTACACACCATTTGACTCCATTGCATCACAGATTTCTACTACTACCAAGGTGAGTTCATAGTCCCACTTTTACTATGTTTTCAAATCCCGTGGGGAGATACATGCTATAAATCTGAACACAAATATTTTTGTATGCTATCCTGATTGATATTGCTAAGTTAATATTGCCTAAGTTACCACCCTGCCAAAAAGTCCCTTATATCATGAACCATTAATCACTTGCGAGTGAACGCGAATTCAGTGAATAGATCTATTGGAAGTTGACGACCCACTTGAAGTTAGCCTGGAATGGTAACCAAGTGCACTTTATTCGAATTATCAAGAGTTTGGCAAACTCCTACGACGAGGGCATTATCACCTACATCATTGCTATGATGTGGGCTATTTATATAATTTATTATTACACCCGATGTTAAGGTTTGCGTGTCATGAGGCTTAGGGCAATATTTATATCACACTTCAATATCATTGTTTTTACTATTATCTGACTTGTGTTCAAACTATTACAAATTAAACACTATGGATTCACTCAACCTTTGTGTTGACGTTTTAAGCATGTTTTATCTCAGGTATTTAAAGAAGCTAAAGGCACGGAGTGGAACAGGGCCCCCTTTTGGACGATGTCCAAAAACAAATGTTTTCATTCATCTTAAACATTTTTCATTTTGTATTTCTAAATATTATGATTCTGTTGTTGACAACTCTGATTTTAATTTGATGAATGATAACAAATTTTCACAAAACGTCTCTTTCGAGTCGTTTTCTATAACTATGACTACGATCTAAGATGTAATACCCCAAATTAGACTTCCGCTGCTTCATTACGATTTTTGGGGTGTTACAGTAGCAGCTAACACATCTTCTGAATCACACATTGGGAAGTTTCCCATAACCACTTCTTGAGATGGAATTTCTTAAGCTGTGAGACTTGGAAAACTGGGTGCACTTGAGCTGAGCTTGGCAATTCCAGCCTATATGCCATTGTACCAACCTTGTCTAGTATATTAAAGGGGCCATAAAACTTTACAGACAACTTGTGCTGCTTAGTCATCCTCACAGTAGATTGTCTGTACGGTTGGAGTTTCAGATACACCCAATCACCAACTGAGAACTCCCTATCACTCCTCTTTTGATCAGCATACACTTTCATCATGCCCTGAGCTTTCTTCAGGTGAAACTTTAGCATTGCAATAATCTGCTCCTTAGCCTGTATGGTTCTATCAACTGACTCTACTGAACTATCCTTTGGCACATAAACCTTGGGGTGAGAAACATGCAAAACTGTTTTCATGGACCAAATTGAACTTTGTTTTTATACACACTAGTATGCGGATAACCTAAGTATGTTTGAATCCCATTGCGCCCACTATCATCAACCGTCAATTTCTGCTGGGAAGCGCGTATGATATAAATAGATCTATTGGGGTGACTCCCCCGTTCGGCTGGCCCGACAGGTCAACGCGAACGTATACCATGTCGGATTTTGCCGAGTGTCTGGGATTAACACTCGCGGGCACCCTTTGTTTGCTATGCCAGCTTGGCATATTGTTTGTCTAGTTTCGGTTGGATGAGCTTAGTGTTAGCATACATAATGAGTGTGATTGCTGAATTATTTGCTATGGTTCATATGTGCTTATTTACTTTAAACCTATGAACTCACCAGCGTTAGCTGACTTTTAGCATGTTTTTCTCAGGTGTTTGAGAATGTATTCTTTGAAGGCAGGGCAATAAGGCATGGCATTGGTCACAAATTTCTAGAAATGTTTTTGCTTATGCGTTAAACTCTGATTTTGGGACAGTCATGTTAAATGGGCTTTGTTTTAATTGAATTGAACTTTATGTATGACAATTAACTTTGGAAATGTAAGCTATTTTATAACGGATTTTAATCCGTTCTCTATATCTTTGTGTTGTGATTATCGATTTAGTAGCACCCAAATATGTATGCTTCCACAAATCCTGATTTTGGGGGTTGTTACAACAACTATGCTAACCAACTGAGCTATCTCAGGGACTTAGTTACTTTGGATGAGTAGAAAAGAATGAGAGACACAAACTTGTCAACATTTCTACTCCAACTTCTGATCTTATTTATACTAGTATAAGGTTACTGCTGGTGAGGTTAGGTAAGTGTGTGTCATAATTCTAATGGATGAGGTACAAAGAGGTACATCTTCCATTGAATGCATCAACATTGGGAAACGCTCTTTCTTTGCTTTAGTGAACAGTGCAGGAAATTGTTCACTACTTTTAACACCAACTCGTACTTGATTTGACTTATCACTAAGTTTACTTTATCCCTCTCAAACAAATTAGTATCAATCTACTAAACTCATCCAACAAAAAACCATGAGTATCAATCATAACATAATCAACAACCTCACTGTTTCATCCTCCATTGACGTAGTGTTGTTCTTCTTTAAATTTGAAAATCTGTTATTATCTTGCCAAGATTCAAAAGTTTCTAAAATAAGGTAAAGGGTCTTGCTAAATGCTAAGGGTGTGAGGTGTGGGGGCTGGAAAAGGCACGGGAAGGATACTTTTTATTCTTTCCTTTCGGGAACACCAATTCTTTAATAGCGGGAAAGCACATAATAATTTATATGTGGGACTTAAAGTCCCGAGCTTTAACACACACACAGACACACAGAGAGAGAGAGAGAGAGAGAGGAGAGAAGGTTTTGAGGAGAGAGAATTAATATTATTGGTTATTGTGGGTGTTTGTGTGTGTATTTGGGGTATTTTTAAATGATAAATATTAGAAAAATATTAATAGAAGAGAGATAGGGTGCTGCAGTGGTTGAAAGAAAGTTGAAAGAAAACATAAAGAGAGTGTTTTTTGATGATCTGGAGCTGATGTGGCGAGGGAAACCTTCAACCACACCCTCTACACTAAACATTTAAATATTTTTAGAGAAATAATTGGGGGTGCATAAATGTATACTTAATTTTGTGCTTGAAACTGAGTCAGTATTCTGATGGTTGCATATGAGGACCACATCTTCACAAACCAATAAGAGCAAGCGGTATGTTGACACGGTGCTCGAGTCAAGCCTTTACGCAGGCGCGTTAAGGGCTAAGTCATGGTTGCAGCTTCCCACATTAAGGCAATGCGTTATCCCCTAAGTTAATACCTTAACGTGCGTTAAGGCTAACTTGAATATATAAATATATATAAAAAAAAAAAAAAAAAAAAAAAAAAAAAAAAAAAAAAAAACACTTGGCCCCCCTCTAACGTCATTGTTACCGTTGTATTAAAAAAAAGATCATTTAACCCCCTCTAACGTATATATAACGGGCAGTTTGTAAAAAAAAAAATAAAAAAAAAAAAAAAAAAAAATCAAAACCTTTTTTCTACCACTATAAATACCCAATTAACACACAACTTTTTTTCACATTTCCACAACTCAATCACATCTACATATACTTCCATTTGCTAGCAAAAAAATGTCGGGATTTAACAACGACGATAGTTTTTTGAATCTCATGGGTTGGAATAACCCAAACGTGGGTATTTTTATTATTTCGTAGTCTTTTCTTTTTCGTTGTATATATATATATATATATATATATATATATATATATATATATATATATATATATATATATATATATATATATATAAATATATATAAATATATATATATATATATATATATATATATATATATATATATATATATATATATATATATATATATATATATATATATATTATTTTTTTTATTTTTTTTTTTATTTTTTTAAAATTCGTAATGTAATGTTTAAGTTTTAATGTTATGTTTTTTATTAAATGAAGTATTAGTTTTAGTTTAAGGGTTGAATTTGTAAATTGTTGAGTTATGGTTGAGTTATTGTTGTGTTATGATAAGGGGTGTTTTTTTTTGAGTTAATGTTAAAAATGTTAATGTTGATGTGCCGCTGACGTGCCACTAAGTTAAAGTTTGACCTGAGGGCATGATACCCCTTGCTCTAAGTAAATGTCACACAATTTTAAGCACAAAATTAAGCATAAATTTAGGCACCTCAATCATTTCTCATATTTTCATTATTATTTAACCCGCCAAATGAACGATCTTTTAAAATAAGTTATATATATATATATATATATATATATATATTATATATATATATAGTGAGACTTTCTTGCGAGAACCATTTTATTTGCGAGAACTGACAGAATCACAAAAAACATACATGCACGCCTTCAATAATTGTATTTTTGCACATATGTTCTAAAAACAACATATATGTTTTTTTTTTTAAAACATGGTTGTTCTAAAGAATTTGATAAGAAATTGGAAATACAAAATTTTTCTTTGAAGGTGTGCATGTATGTTCTTGTAAGGCGTGCAATGACAATATTGCGGCCGTGTGTAAAGTTTTTGTAAAAAATGAGGATGAGTTCATGATGATATTCAAGAACATAGGTGGATACTTACAATTATTGATGATTTGCATGTATTTTTATTTTATTTTAAAAGGCGTGCATGTATGTTTTTGGTGGTTCTGTCAGTTCTCGCAGATAAGATGGTTCTCGCAAGAAAGTCTCCATATATATATATATATATATATATATATATATATATATATATATATATATATATATATATATATATTATATATATCAAACATAAGAGTTATGCCTATAAATGACTATAGATATTTGGATTTGAATTTAGGTTATGATTTAAATTTAAATTTAATGTAAAAAATAGAAAGAAAATTGTTTATAAATTAGATAAATTATTGTTTTATAAAAAATTTGATATTAAATAATTATATTTAATAGGTGCTTTCCTTTTTATTTTTTCTTTCATACATAAAACCCCTATCAAACGTCATTCGTACTTGTGGTTTACTCAAAATCACACTAGTTGTACTTATTTGATTTTTATTATAGTACATAAATAATCCTTCAAACTATTTGCATTGATAGTCATTATTTGGAAAATATGGACTATCTGTGTAATAACGATTAAGATTATTCGTGTAATAAAAAACTATAAATTGTTACACAGATGTGACACCCCGATTTTTATAAGTTTTAGAAATATACTTTTATTATAAAGGTCTTTATGATAGTATTTTATAGAGTTAAGGACTTAGAATGCAAAATAGTTAGCGAAAAGGACTAACGATACAAGAGATTTTAACGGCAGAAACTAACGATCGTTAAAAGGCTAAATTACTATTTTACCCTTATGACTTAATGGACTTATAAACACAGAAGTTAATCACAAAGACACGCGTGTTAATATGTTGGCATCATGTAGCTTTGTCTTGATAAAATTATCTTCTTCAAAGTACAATCATGTTAAGGTGTATGTTTATACCACTTTTGAGAAGTTTTATGTTATTTGAAGGTTTATGATATCCTAGTTTTAATTAATAGTCATAATAAACTATGATGAAACATGATAATAGAAGCCTTGTTATGATATAATCATGTCAAGAATCATGTGCTCAAGTTGTGGTTAATGATATAGAAAGATTCAAGATGATAGTTGATGATTATCTTTAAGTATGTCAAGTTAAGGGGTGTTTGGTACTAGCTTATGAAATACTTAAGTCATTGGAATTGCTTATAGAATCATTGGAATATGATCTAAACATGTTATATAAGCTCAAATACAAGTTTAGTAAAGAGTAGAATAGATTATCATGGATTTTGGGTCATTTTGGACACATTTAAAAAGTAGATCAACATGTTGAATTAAGTTTTGTGCAGACTATAGAAAATAGACCATTTATCGTATTGACATGAAATAGTTTTTACCCATAAATTCTGTCCGTGGCTATTTGCCTGAATTCTTGTAGTGACCCGAGATATATTTATTCTACGCCTTCGCACGACTAGTCATGTTTTTTTACTTAGTATTGGATATTATCTATGTACATTACTCGTCTTAGTTAGTGATACTATATTGTAAGTATAGATAGACGGTGCATGCCCGACTCTTCGGACATGTGATCTGTACCCGCATATTTGCGTATCTATCAAACAACAACCGCAACAAGAAAAAATAATCAATGATAAATAAATCCACATGGCTATTTTCTATCTAAAAAACCGAATAAACCAAACACGTAAGTAATATAAAACGCCGTCCTAATCTAATGAATGCTATTTAACTATAAGAAAGGCTGTGTAAAGTATTTGATTTCCTAACAGCTAGAATTATAATTAAAATCTTTATTTAGAACGTTTTGTGTCTTCATATTTCAATGCCCATTGATGCTAAGTAATAAGTATTTCATTACTTAGAAGTTACAAAAAAACGTTTTGTGTATTTAATGTTAATTTTTAGGGGATGTTTGGTATGATGGAATCACACATAATGGAATTGAAGCAGAGAATGGAATTGTAAAGAATGAGAATAACCCCTGAGAAAGAGCCTATTCCACTGTTTGGTGGCTATAGAGAATCGATCAATGAAACATAGTAGCTGACTGACTCTTGTGTTTGGTGTGAACAAAGAATGAAATTGCCGTGGAATCAATATGTGTCTAATTGCATCTTTATCCTATTTAACTCTTTTGCTGTCTGTTTTTAATATTTAAACAATTGTATAAGCTAGGATCTTGGTAATTACATCGCGTTTTGTTGACTACAATAGAAAAATAAAGATCGAAGTTGCTAAAAGAGAACACGAACTGAACATCACAACAGGACTAATAATCGACAAAACATTGTTATTTACATGACAACATGAGTTGAGTAATTACATATAAGTTTTATTATGCCGTAGTGTCTTTATAAAATTACTACTAAAAGTTACACTAATTGAAGTCGACACGCTTTCTTCTGTTTCGTTTATTGCTCAGACCTTATGTAGTTCCATTTCAACTTCAATGGGTGACACAGTTATCTCTTCCACAACATTGTGTGAGCTGCTCCTGAGGCAGCCATCACAGTTACTCGCCAAATTTGGATGATCGATCCATTGGGACAAAGTTGTTATCTCCCTACAAAGTAAAGTTTAGCAACAACATGTTCATAAACGATTTTGGGTCAACATCTGGAATTTACAAAATGAGTGGCAGTAATCTTGTATAAAAATGAGTAGGTGAGCCCCTATGATTGAATCATAATGATTCTAAGCAATTGAAACACCAAAACACAAACAACAAATCCTCAAATAGTCATACGTGACTAGACTACCAAACAAGTTGGATAAAAAAAGTGTAGATTGCAGGGACATCTCAAACCTGTGTACCATAATAGTACCCATCAACCCTACTCAGCAAAGGTTTGATGCCTGTGAAATACCTCCACCCAATACCCAATCATGCTGCGGAACGGATTCGAACTCACGTCCTTTGTTGGATCAAGACATCACATGGCTGGGCCAGGTTCGAATCCGAGCTGCCCCTGGTTTTCATCCGGCCATTACTCCAGCGAGGAAACTCGTGTGGAGGCGGTACGGTTTCCGGGCGGAAGCCGTTAAAAGTCCCCACTGCGCCAGCGTGGACCCGGTTCAGACAACATAGTCTGGGTATGTGGAGGATGAGGGCCTGATGTTGTGGCGGGTGCGACTCCAATCCAAAAAATAAAAGTCGCCTTCAAAAAAAAAAAACATGACTGGACCCAGGCTTCTAAGGTAGCTGGTTGACTACCAAACAAGTTGACTGTGCAAATATAAACAAAAAAGAAGCTGCCCATGTGACCTGATTAAACACTAGCTAAAACAAGTCTTTATGCAGAGTAAAAAACGTTATCAGCCTGATTATTCACTAACAAAAATTTTCTTAATTACAAACTATATATATTTGAAAAATACTTTATCACCAACTTAACTTTGAACACAAAAGTCACATTTGCTTAAAAGAACAGTAGATTGCCAAGTCTCAACTTCAAAGTGATAATTATATATATTCTTTTGCAAATTGACCCATGAAACAAGAGGTTTTGTTGGATTCATTTAAGTTTTATAATTAATAACTAGTTTCAGATAGCAATCAAAGGTTGACCACCAAGTCAAAATTTACAGAGGATACAATATTTTTTACCAAATCGGCTAGTGTTTGTTCATATATTTTGATTACTGTAGCAGAATAATCAAAACGAAGCAATGATGTATTGATGTACCTTAGTTAGGGACGGGAAACGTGATTATAGAGGTTAATAAAATCCTTCCGTCCAAAGCAAAAGTGATAGGTTTTTAGAATTTAACGTGTGGAATGTGTGTTCCATGTGCAATGAGTATACATGTGTTCCTTTTTTGGTGCGGTCTTTTGATTCTCACCAAAATAAGAAGGTGGAAAGGCAAAGGCTCCTTTGTAAATGTTTGATTCTCTGCATTCTTTAGTTTTTATCCATTCCCTATCCATAACAATCATAAGAACTTATTCTCCTTCCTTTTCTCATCTCTCCTTTACACCCTATTTGAAAACCAGATATAAATATCTCGGTATTAACAAATATGACAATATAAGTCTAAATTCTTGTTATACTATAGAAAAACTGAGTTTGTGATGGATTATAAAACTATATGTCTTATTTTTATTAGTTGCATGCTATTTATGCGTTTCCAGAAAGAGGTTGTTGCTGGGTCAGCTGAAATTTGCAAAAATTTTAGTAATACTTCAACTGACTGAGTTTTGTTGGCATATTTCTTAGTTTGTAATTCTCAAAAAGTTACTATATTTTACTTTTTTTTTTTTTTTTTTTTTTTTTTTTAAACCTGAGTCCGACGCGATATTGCGTGCCGACTAATCTCAGGGCGACTACCCTTTTTGGATAGCCCGAAGTCATCGCAGGTGAACCTCCGTGACCACTTGAAGATTAATTTTCTCCCCAAGGTTTGAACCTGGACCTCCTGTGATTTTCACCCACTTTTGAAAAAAACTTATGTTGTGCTCAAAAGCAATAACCTTTTATTTCAATTTTTGAAAGGCGGTTTTTAGACCTACACTACGTACACTTCTAACTTATATTTTACATATGTTTTTAAAAAGATTTGAACCGATTACCACTAGGCCAAAGGCCATTTAGTATTCATTTATTCATTTTCCTGATTACTTTTTTGTAAAACTTTGTTGCCAGGTCCTGACTTAATCACATATGCATTCGATTTGGCACCAAAAGCTTGCGACAATGATAGTTGTGATCAAGCATGCACAGATCACCGGCCTAGAGGAACAGAGGTAGTATATTTTACTTGTAAATGCACTACTTGCGTTTGTTGTATGAGGAAGTGGTGTGCTTCTAAGTAACATGTAGCACTTTATGTGAGATCATATATAGTAGTATTGACATAAAAATGTCTTCGAGTATCAGAGTATGATAGACTATCGAATAATAATCATTCTTGAAAAAAAACAGATTGCCTCTTGTTTTCAACATTTTAAACAAGTTTTTCTTTTCTAATTCTAAGATTGAGACTAATTCACTTTAAAAGTCTCGAATGCAACATAATATATACTAATTCCAATGTGTGTCTTTATTCATAAAAATTTGGAATCCACAAAATTGCACCAGCCTACTTTGTTATATATTACATTGCATCTATATACACCAACCCATGTAATGATTCTATTGGTTTGGTAGATTAACAGACCATGTCTAGCCCTTTTAGTTATATTTACCCATTACTGTGTATTTAAAATTATATAAAAAGGGTTCAACTTGAATAAAGCTAAACCAAAGTTTTGATATTGAGAACTCTGGCATGAAGCCAGAGGGAAAAATAGCTACATTGACGCATTAAAAGTAAAAGTTGGATTTTTATAACCTAATCCTTAAGGACGACATCTCTCAAGTCTCTGAACAATTCGTTAATGCCACAAGGATTTAATATAATCACCCAATTTATTTTGCCTTAGAGGCTTTGGGTCGAAGCAAATACAATTTAGGTAAGTCAAATTATTGAGAAGTGGTTTATACTTTTTAGTAGGCGTCGAAACAAGTTTTGATCAAAGTTGAAAGGAATTTTGGGTCACGATATAACGCTTTACAAGTTTTTGGATTAATTTGGGTTGTTGTTGTTAGATTTATGTTTTTACATATTACTGAATGTGTCAAGTTAATGGTCACCTGTCTTCGTCACATTACAAACAAAAATATAAAATGTTTTAATAAAGATTACTAGGAATAACTTTTGAGAAACGTTAAAAACTAAATCTTATGTAAAGAACTTATTCTCCTACTTTGTAAAACTATATGTCTTTATTCTCAAAATTATATATATTCTTATGTAAAGAACTTATTCTCCTTCCTTTTCTCATTTCTCCTTTCCACCCTATTTGAAAACCAGATATAAATATCTCGGTATTAACAAATATGACAATATAAGTCTAAATTCTTGTTATACTATAGAAAAACTGAGTTTGTGATGGATTATAAAACTATATGTCTTCTTTTTATTAGTTGCATGCTACTTATGCGTTTCAAGAAAGAGGTTGTTGCTGGGTCAGCTGAAATTTGCAAAAATTTTAGTAATACTTCAACTGACTGAGTTTTGTTGGCATATTTCTTAGTTTGTAATTCTCAAAAAGTTACTATATTTTACTGATGTTTTTAAAAAGATTTGA
The DNA here is from genome assembly GCA_021014915.2 of Artemisia tridentata subsp. tridentata. Classification (NCBI taxonomy): domain Eukaryota; kingdom Viridiplantae; phylum Streptophyta; class Magnoliopsida; order Asterales; family Asteraceae; genus Artemisia; species Artemisia tridentata. The sequence continues at coordinate 80,442,442 of CP139502.1, forward strand.
ACCTATTAATTTGGTCTTCCGATTACCACTAGGCCAAAGGCCATTTAGTATTCATTTATTCATTTTCCTGATTACTTTTTTGTAAAACTTTGTTGCCAGGTCCTGACTTAATCACATATGCATTCGATTTGGCACCAAAAGCTTGCGACGATGATAGTTGTGATCAAGCATGCACAGATCACCGGCCTAGAGGAACAGAGGTAGTATATTTTACTTGTAAATGCACTACTTGCGTTTGTTGTATGAGGAAGTGGTGTGCTTCTAAGTAACATGTAGCACTTTATGTGAGATCATAGCTAGTAGTATTGACATAAAAATGTCTTCAAGTATCAGAATATGATAGACTATCGAATAATAATCATTCTTGAAAAAAAACAGATTGCCTCTTGTTTTCAACATTTTAAACAAGTTTTTCTTTTCTAATTCTAAGATTGAGACTAATTCACTTTAAAAGTCTCGAATGCAACATATACTAATTCCAATGTGTGTCTTTATTCATAAAAATTTGGAATCCACAAAATTGCACCAGCCTACTTTGTTATATATTACATTGCATCTATATACACCAACCCATGTAATGATTCTATTGGTTTGGTAGATTAACAGACCATGTCTAGCCCTTTTAGTTATATTTACCCATTACTGTGTATTTAAAATTATATAAAAAGGGTTCAACTTGAATAAAGCTAAACCAAAGTTTTGATATTGAGAACTCTGGCATGAAACCAGAGGGAAAAATAGCTACATTGACGCATTAAAAGTAAAAGTTGGATTTTTATAACCTAATCCTTAAGGACGACATCTCTCAAGTCTCTGAACAATTCGTTAATGCCACAAGGATTTAATATAATCACCCAATTTATTTTGCCTTAGAGGCTTTGGGTCGAAGCAAATACAATTTAGGTAAGTCAAATTATTGAGAAGTGGTTTATACTTTTTAGTAGGCGCCGAAACAAGTTTTGATCAAAGTTGAAAGGAATTTTGGGTCACGATATAATGCTTTACAAGTTTTTGGATTAATTTGGGTTGTTGTTGTTAGATTTATGTTTTTACATATTATTGAATGTGTCAAGTTAATGGTCACCTGTCTTCGTCACATTACAAACAAAAATACAAAATGTTTTAATAAAGATTACTAGGAATAACTTTTGAGAAACGTTAAAAACTAAATCTTGTGGTTAGAATGAAGTGCTTTCACATAAAGGGAAGCTACAAAATCCATCTATCTACTAATTTGCAACGGCCTGACAAAGGTTCAAGCATATGATTTACACTCTTGGTTAGGGATTCAACGTACTCATACACATCAAAATTTTATCAGACACTTCTATTTCTTCATTGACATTTGATTCTTGAAAAATATCTCATAGCCACATACATACACTCGAAAACTACACCATTAATGTTTGAGTTTCTTGAAGAGATCAAAATCAGCAATTTCTTATGTAGCAGCCATAAATAAAAAGTTGATCATATATATTTGAAGGAGATTTGGTCTACAAAGACCATAACAATGTCAACTGAGGCAATATGCTTAGGATGATGCCTTAGTTGTAGACTTGTAGAAGTTCTATGCCTCTATTAAAATGTAGTAGTGTGTTTTTACTTCTAAGGAAATGATGTACCTTAGTAGGATGATGCCTTCTTCCTGGGGCTTGGCGTGTTTTTACTTCTGAGGAAATGTAGTAGTTCTATGCCTCTATTGTTTCATATTCTTTGGTTCTCAGGCTATTTTTGGTATCATCCCTTCAAGCAGTCTTTGTTGTGTGTCATGTATGAGAAGGCTGCTTGCTATTCTGCACCACTAATGGCTATGTTTGGAAGACATATGGGTATCCACTTTTGGCTATATGGTATTCTCTTATGAATGCACCAAGTTTTTTCCCATTGAGTTTTTCTTGGTAAGGTTTTTAATGAGCCAGTCCATTTGTTGTGCACTCCATTTGAATAGTCTTTTGCATTTGTTGTGCACTCCATGAGATTCTGTTTGGGATTGCGTGGGATTTCTGCTTATGCATGCCTGGTTGCTGTTGCTATGATGTTCAGTTTATTTCTAGTCTTTGTATGTAGGAGAATTTAGGTTTGAATATTACAGTTTGTATTCTATAGTGTTGTATGTAGATCATTAGTATTTTGTATGGTGCTGTTTTGAAAGATTGGGTATTGTCCAATGCTTCTTGATTTGTATCTTGTAAGTTTCATTTGGTGATTAGGAGTAATATATTTAAAGTTTGTACTAAGTGAGATCCATGTAAATGTCAATAATCAATATCATGAAAGAATGTACATGCTTTCAAAAACCAGTACTCGATAAAATGTAATCATTTAAATTTATTTCAAAGTTTAATACATCTAGTCGGGTGGTATTTATGAGCATGAACTGCTTTATATGGAATCTGACAAGAAAAACGAACATACTTCATAGGAGGAGTTATAATAGAATATACCTCCTGCTTTACATTCCATGCATATTCCACGCTGAGTCGTAGCCAAAACTTTCCTATGGCTAACGACTCACTGATAAGCTGTAGCTTTTCTGGTGGTAAGGTAGTTGGATGGGAATTGTATGTAACTACCACAACATCTTTTTCACCTTCTGATGATGTACCCGTGTATTGTGAAAAGCTATTTATTGGGTCATTTCGGAAAACAGTCGAGCTTATTTTAAAATCTCCAAAGAAACGCTCGACATTACCAGATGTTTTGAAAAACACTTCAAGGGTTGTATTCCCACTGAGTGCGACCGTAGTTATGTTTAAAAGCGAGTAGTTAACATGGATATTATCTATGTTAATGTGATTAATATCCACCCTACCACCGTGATATACTAAATCTATTACAATAATGTGAACTACAATCAGAACAAAAACTACGTATGGCACTAACATAACCCCCCATACGTTTAGTCGGGGGCGGGGGTGGTGATTGTGATTGTCATTGTTGATGCGGCGAGGGGGATTGGTATTGCGAGCTACCATTTATATCTCCTCCTATAAAATAATCCATAATCAAATTCACAAAATGAAAAAGAAAATTAGAACAATCTAAGAACACAAATCCAAATTTAAAAATTTAAGAACAATTGGTAAATGACGTATTGTTATTTTTACTTGAATAATATCAACCAATATACCCAATCAGTTAGAGCTTTTTCCAAGAGAATGCTTCTTTTTGGGATTATGGCCAAAATTATGATTGTTTATGTCAACCATTCCAACACTTTGCCTGTACTAAAAAAAATACTTTAAAAATAAAAGAAAAAGCCATATATTATATCTCTTTCACCCCCCCCCCCCCCCCCCCCCCCCTCCCTTATTTTTTTTTCTCCTTCTGTTTCTGGAATAGGCACTCCCCCTAAACTTCATATTAAAACAAAAAGTTGATGGATCTGATGGTAACTTCCCATTGAAATCTAAAATAACTTAAGATACAGTTTTTTTGGAACGACGGTTAAAGTAGGAAAAAGACCTAGCGGGAAGCTAGTTTAAGTTACAAGGACGAGAGCTTTATGCTTCATCTCATTGAGAAAAAGCTCTATGTTTTGTTGCTTTGAAAAGAAGACGACATAGTTTGTATATCTTCCTATGGCCAAATAGTTGTTTGAACAACCAAATAAAAAAGGATCTAGATTGTTTTGCTGCAAGGGGGCTTCGTATGCCATAGTGGTGACTTCTAATAATTTGTTTGGCCGATAGATTAATGATTTTTCACCATTTTAGAACTTTCCAAATGTCTACAGCTATCACACCTGAGACATATACATGGAGCACCATATGGTTATTCCTATTTCTTGTTTAAGCATGCTAATAAAATTCTATCCGAACGATATGCGACGGGGTCTAAAAGAGAATTTGGTATTACTTAAATTATTAAATCAAAAGCATAGTTTGGGAATCCCTTTAACAAACAAGCATACAAGTATCAACATATTGAAAAAGAAGCATAGCCTTGGAATTAACTCCATCAGTTACAACACGAAAACAATTGGTCCTTTGGTTCACAAATTTCTAATTTTCCGAAAACCACCATGAATCCAACTTTAATGCTTTCATAATTACCATAATCACATATTTGTTTATTAACCAGGAGACAAAATCCAACTTCAAAGATAACCTATTTTACTATTTTAGATATGGATGTAAAGGAATTTAACGACGATTTGGACAGTAGTTAACATGTGGTCGGAATTGTGGTCTTTTGCGAGAGGTTCGTCGGATATGGCAATGAGAAAATTGGACTAGGATGGGTGTTGGTTTCTTGGTATGTGTTACGGTGGTGGCGGGTTATAACTTATAAGTGTTTGTCAAAACAACTATTATACCTTTTCTACATCTTTTACATTTTTTTAACGCCAACATTTGCCCCATCCGATCCCCCCATCTAAGTGACATTTTTAGGTTTCATTAACCCTTGTTGTTTCCAATGTTGAATATATTTAACAATTATAAATTAAGAATGTAGTCTTGTTGAAATGTCAAGATCCTACGATACCAAACCATCGACTTCTATATACAGAAACCCAGATTTGGAGAAAACCATTAAAGAAATCAAAAGAAAAAATGGCCCTCGAAAAATCAAATATAAACCTATAAAATCTGAAACAAAAGTTCAAGTTTTTAAAGGAGGATGGAGGCCACCAGAGGTGCGAGGTGATATCAGGCTTATGATGCATGGTGAACTGGACCAGTGGCTTGTGATGGTGATGGTGGTTGTTTTGAGAAATGAAGAAGATGAACAAATGGTATAATCGTCAATAAACTAATAGGTATTTGTTATTTCACAAGTGCGAAAATACAACTAACTTTCTCTCTTATTTTCACATTTTCTAAGTGCGAAATTCAACTAACTTTTATCAAAATTGTATGCACTTATTTAATTCCCAGGTGCCAAAATTCAACTACAGTACTTCTAAAAAATTTAACAAATTACAGTCGCATAACTTTAACAAGCCTGCAACTTAAACACCCAGAAATAGCAACTAAAAATAGGAAAATAAACGGCACCAGCAGGCATGAGACAAAAAAGCACTCCAAGAACTGTTTAGATCAAAATTTATTGATATTAAGCTTCTTCTTCTTCTTCTTTTTTAAAGTTAGATTGATCCAAGATTTCAAACATGTATCTCTTCATCAATTAACACAAAACCATAATACGAAATTGATAAAACAAAAAAATCTAAAGAGCATACACATTTAGAACAAAGATACTAACCATTAAAGTGATGGCATGGAAATTCAGATGTGGAGGTTGAGTGGTGTCTGGATTCTAGATTTTGGAGTGATGGCATAAAAATGGTGTTAGACTTTAGCCTGATAATTTTTTTACATATATAAATGGTTAGAAAAACAGAAATACAATTATATTCATTTTTGTTGACTCTTTTAATTTTCAAAGTGACATGTCATTAACCTGTGACCCGTAAAGTGAGGCAATTGGTTAACAATGATGAAAATAACAGGTTTCTATTAAGGCTTTTTGATTTTTCCCACTCTAAGTACTCTATTATTCTACTATAATTTAGTCACTGTATTTTATGTCTTTTGGTAAAAGCTTCACCAAACTTATACTATATTATTGCTAACAGTATCACGTATCTAACATGTAGCTTGTTGAAGAATGATGTGTCATATGTTAGGCTGGACACAGTCGATGACCAAAGTGACCTGGGTCACCGGCTGCCACGTCAGCTTTCTCTCTCCGGCGACCAGACATGACCAAAGTGCCACAGTCGATGACCGACTTTTTTTTTTTTTTTTTTTTTAAATCAAACATTTAAAAAAAAACTTAAAATTCATTAAAAATAAAAAAATTACAATGCTAAATTAAAAATACTATAGTGTTATAGCTCGACTTTACCTTGAAGAAGATGAACCGAACTCCCTCTTTATCACACAAACACAAACTAGATGATGACTCACAAACACAATGAAGAACAAGAAGAGTATGTGGATCGTATGGTTTGATTTCAAGTCAAATGTATATTAGCTTCAAAGAAACAAAATAATACAAAGACTTTTGGGACCTTTGCACACACACACTCTTTTTCTTAAACAAATAATGAGGCACTTCTATTCTGTGAGTGTGTGTGTGGCGTTAAATATGAAAGACAGCCAACCAAAGTGGGCCTTTGGTGGGCTTTGATAAAACCTTGAGTGGGCTTAGTGTTTGCACTATGCTTATACTCATATTACAAATTGTACTAATGCCACATGCCCACTAAACTAACTAAATATTATACATGACACATTAAATTGTTAGCAAATGACCATCACTTTATATTTAACATAAAATGATTGCTAACAATCTCCCCCTAAGGGATGGTCATTTCAATGATGCTCTCGTGATTGGTCTTTAGCTTTAGACATCTTGAACTTCGCGTGTCAATGTATAATATTCTTCATTCAATGTTCCTTCATGCACTGTGATCTTCAAAGAGTCGTCTTGCCTTGATCTACATCTTCTGTTCTCGATGCGTCGTCATAGCAGATGATGATGGTAGATGAACTTTCGTCGATACCTGCATAAAACAGTTAGCAATAAAATGTCCTTCGGCCATCATGTCGTGAGGCAAGATCCTTGGATCTCATTAAGACTCATACAACTTGTATCCTTTTGAGTGAACACAAGTGTATTGCATAGGAAGTGTTCCTAAGAGATCTTTTGATGAATCTCATGTCTCTAGACTCAATTATGTGCGTTTTGATTTTAGTCGTCGGAGGCATGGAGCAGAGTGCCACCTTTTCAATATCAACACATCTCGAAGTGAGAGGCCGATAGATTATGCAGTGTTCTCCGTGAGAAATGAAACAAATATCTTTTGAGAGATATCTGAGTGGATAGGAGGGGTGGTGCAAATGCGTCACTGGGTCCATGACGTCTTGTCTTCAATACCAGTATCACCTTAGTGAATACCGATAGCAGATGTATTGACCCGGTTTCTGACCTAAGTTTTCATGGAGGGCTATTTCTTTTCACCCTTACAAAAACTTTTCTTTTTCATTCTTCAACCCCTTCTTTCTCCTTTCTCATTATACTCCTTTTTTCAGTCTTTCCTAAGGACTTCTAATGCTAAGCTATTGGAATAGTCCTTGGGTAGATCCCTCCGGTTCTGGCGGATCATTGGACATAACCTAACCATAATCACCTTATTACTCTATGATTATCCTAGATTATTGATCACATGCCATTAAACCTTGTGAAAATCTCCCAACGTGTTTATGAGAAAAACACATTTTGTTAACACATCGAGAGTTTTGCATTTTAGAAACACTCCCCCTTCACATGTGCTCATGCATTTTTGAAATAAACTGCACATGTCGGGTGGAGTTCGCACATTTGAAATGATCGACTTTCAATGAACACGACCTTCGCGAGACACGCTTACATCACTAGTTAGACTAGTTTGAAATTATTACCCGTCCTGGTCATATTCAAAGATCATCTCTCGAATTGGTACATTCTATTCAGACAAGTCCTTTGCGAGATACGCTTGCATCACTGGTAAACCAGTTTGAAATTATTACCCGTCCAGGACACCTCTTTTCGATAACGGACATTTAGTTTCATCAATTCGAGGGTTCAACTGAGTCTTTTTGAAGAACTCGTTTTGAGATTCAAACCACAAAACTTCTTTTTGATCACATTTTAATCACGTCCTCTCCCCCATATATTTAAACACTTAATCTCCCCCTAAAAAATAGCATGAAGTGGTATTTTTGAAAACAGTTGATTAAAATGAAGCTTTTTGTGGAGAGACGGACTGATTTTAGCATGAAAAATGGAACATTTTTTCTTTTTATACTCAAAATTGCTATCGCAATTGGTCTTTTGAAATTCATTTCGGAATTGCCTTTGAGTCTCGCAATTGACACTGTCTCGCATTTGAAGATGGCTTTCGCAATTCATTTCGGAATTGCCACATTGTTTCGCATTTGGCACTGTCTCGCATTTGGGGAGTGTTTCGCAATTCATGGAGTTTTCTCGCAATTGGTTTCGCAATTGGGGAGTTCTCTCGCAATTGGGGCAATTTCTCGAAATTCACCAATATCTCGCAATTGCCAACTGTTACTCTCGCAATTCATTTCTTTCGTAATTGATAAATATGTTCACTTATAACCTTCCACTTTGACATCCTTCAACTTAGTATCCCTTCCAAAATAAATAAATAATAAAAATAAAAAAATAAAAAAATTGGAGGGATATAGGGTTACCATCACAACAATCACGGGGATACATCGTTCACGGCTAAAACTCTTATGGTTAAGAAAATGACTACGGGAGAAGAATGGTATTATTGAATTGATTTTGAAGTAACATTTTTCGTGCGTGTGTACTTATTTATCTCAAAGTCTAGAGGTTGGTTGGATGCATGACTTTTTGAGATACTTGTTTGGGCTCTCATGGGTGTAGTGATTAAGTCTTGGATTATCTAGTTTTCATAGGTCAAGGGGAGGATGGACGAAGACCTAGTTAACTATCACTTAAAGGAGATACGTTGTAGTACTCAGTGTCACACAAAGATGTGGATAATTCGAGAGAGGTTCATATACAGTTAAGGAAGGATGGATGGGTATATGAAACGAACTATGTTTTAAGGAGTTACGTTGTAGTGCTCAGTATAGGTTTTTAGTCACACTTTTGTACAAGATTAAGTCACATTAGAGGGGGAGTGTTTACTTCATTTTCAAATTGGTCATATCGGGTTGTCTCCACATGTGGTTATTTAATAAAAGCCGGTGAACTTTAAGGTTGGTTTGAGAGACGTATTGAGAGTATTTTTCAACATATTCTCACGATAATTAAGCTTCGACGGGTTGTCGACGTGCTTTTATGGATTTAATATTGCTTCAAGTTAAAGGTAATCAAAGGCGTGTACACTAAAGGATGATGATTCCGATACCTCGCAATCATCAGGAGGGAGAAGTACGGCTTATTACCAACTTAGATGCAAATACTTTGTGAGATATGTTGATGCTCCCGAATGACAACCATTGTGCTACAGTCTCCGCTGCTTGTTAGAAGACTAAAGAGAGTTGTCGTTTCAGGAGGGAGCAGAAAAGAATAAAGGGCTCACTAGTTAGGAGGGAGTAATAACCTAACTAGTACATTACAGTTGAAGTTCAGAGCTACAAGGATGTGTGCCGTCCGCACCAAAGATCGAAGCTGCGATCTTTTGGAATAGAGAACTTCAAGTCTGCCTCAGGATCTAGACTACAGAGACTCTGCACTTCAGCAAAAGTTTATTCTTGTAATTTACTTTGTATTGTTTATAGGTCTCATTGTAACCATTCACTTGTGACGACATCTTGGAGGGAGATTGTTAGACTTGCTTTTTTATAAAGATGTCATCACTCACGTGAATTGGACTAGGTTTGTATTAAGTAGCTCACGCAGGGACTACTTATGTTTAATTGGCAAACTAGTGATGTAAAGGGTCCTATAAATACCCAACATGTCTCTTCATGTGGGGTGTGGAAAAGTTTGTGTATTATTGTTTCTTTCATTTTAATAAAGATAATCATTAGACAGCTTCTCTCCACCCTCTCACTACTCTCTCTCTAAGATTAAGTTCTTCATCTTCCACAGCCAACCAAGGCCGCCTGAACCACGAAATACATGAATCTTGGTCTCTACAATGCAACATGATCATTCCCAAACCTTACAGTCCCCATGAACTGCCATACAAAGTTGATCAGCAGCTTCAGATTCTCGGTCATGTACTTGGAGCATCCCGAGTCTATGATCTAAAGACAAATCTCGATGACCTGCCATAAACAGAAAACACTTGCATTTGGAAACCGTATTACATTTGGTTCCATGGGTTAGGGGTAACACATGAACCACATACACAAAGATGGTTTAATTGTGTTCTAAGGGAACAACCTTTTGTTTGCCAATCTTACGTGTAAACTTTCTACCCGTTGGTTTCCATACACAAAGCTTAAGATAGTCCCTAGGCAATAGAGTACTAGATATGGTCCTAGATACAGCAATGAGACTGTTAAGGTATCTAGTCTTAGCACTAGTTCGTGTAGGAACATCTTTCTGTTCAGGCTTATCATTCACATTATCAAAAAAAATTATCATCACACGCATTTTCAGACAAAGATTTCTCTTGCATTAAACAAACAGATTCATTACATGCATTCAAAACACTGGTCTTTTCATTACATCCAGATGATATTTGTTCTTTATTTGAAAGCTTTAAATTTCTAGGGTGTTCTTATACTTCCTTGCATTCACTTTCAGAGACAGGCGATACTCTAGATTTCTTGATAGTGCTCCTAGACTTTCGCTTGCTCCTAGTGGTGCTTTCTAATCCTGTAGAAGGTAAGGCACACTCATTAGATTTTTTGTTGTTGTCCTGAGATGTTGTGGTAGCATTCCTAGACTCTTTTGGATTATCATTCTTACTTTTGTCTAACGCCCTAGATGTTTTAGATTTAGAGGTAGACGCAGTAGTGGGACTAATCCTATAAAGGCCAGGCCCTATTACATTAGTGTTCTTGACAACTGCTTTCTCTTTTTGTTTTTCATGAGGCAAGGGGGTTAATGGTGCAATACCTGTAGTTTCCTCACCCTGCCCTTTTTGACTTGCAAGCTGAGACTTCAAAAGATTGATTTGATCTTGCATATTTTTGTAAGAGCGCTCATACGACAATTTGTCATACTTGCATTCTTGCCTTTTTGTATCAAGTTGTTTAAAATATGTGCAATTTTGTTTTTCAAGTTTCAAAAGCGCCTTTTCATATTTTTCAACAATTTGAGAAGTCTCAGCTCGAAGTGTTTCATCATCCTCAACAGAATATGTTTGGAAAATAATAGACATGATATCGGTTGATAGAGCTTCGAAAGAGAGAGAGTCATTTTCCTTTTCCAAAACTTTTATGTGTTCCAAGTATTCATTAGCTTCCTTCACTAAGGATTTGTGATCCTTAACGAATTCTGCAGACTCTTTTAAAAGATTATTTTCCACATTTTGAACAACCGCATAGATTGCAGCAACATGTGGATTAATTTCCTTTTCAAAAATCTTTTTCAGTTCATCCTGAACACCCGGAAACCATTCAAACTTGTTATTGTTAATTTTGGAAGCCACAATACGTTGAAGTTTCTCAATTCTCTGTTTAAGATCAACCAAATATAGTCTAGCTGCACTTGTATCATAAGTGTTTTTAGATGCCATTTGTTCGATGTTAGACAGATGTTTTGAAACAGCTTTTTGTCTTGTGAAAACCACTAGTTTTTGAAAAAACAGAGGTGACTCCTTTTGAACAAGATGAACCCCAGCAAGTTTGTTAACTTCATTATAGTTAATGGGTTTTATTTCTCTGTTCAAGTGTCGCATTTTTTTTCGACTCTCTTCTGCCAGCTCAATCGTTTCGCTAGAATCATAACCAGAAGGAGGGTCATAGATAGCATTTATTAAATTACCATTAAAAAGCACATTCTGTTCTTTCTGAGCTTTCTTGAGAATATAAGGGTTTTCATAACCGATAGCCACCTTTTTTAATGTATGTAAAATCGGGTTTGGATCGTTTATTAACAAGTTAACTGTTTGTGCAGAATGACCCGTTTTTACAAGCAAATCATCCAACTTTGCAATGGTTTCCTTTTTGTCATTGATCTCTTTAAGAAGATCCTTTTCACGTTTTGAAAACCTTTCAATCAACTCCTTCTTTTCCTTTTCAAGATTGGAATAAGTTGATTTTTGTTTTGAAAGCTGGTTGGTTAGTTCAGTAATTTTCTTGTTTAGAGATTTAATTTAGTTATTCAAATTAACATTTAGAGTGTCAAATTTGATTTGTAAACGTTTCTCTCTTAACTCAGAATCTTTTAAGCTAACCTCAAGGTCCGACTGTTTTTTGTTATGAAAATCATAAGCTCTTGCATTCACCTTATACCTCTCAAGCTCAGTGGTCAATTTTTCATTCGCGGCCTTAACATCGCGATTGACTTTTTTGACCTTTTCTATTTCAACACTACAATTTTGCAATAATGATTCAAACATAGCACGTGTTTCCTCATCATTATCAGTATGCTGTGACTCGAATTCTTCATTAGGATCCATATCTGGAGTTACCAAATTAGTATTACTACAACTTGGTTCGTCCATGTATGTATCATAAATGAGATTAGGAGTCTCAGGATGCTGTTCATTTTGAGGTGACATATTAAAATTTTCATTATTGTGACATGTAGCATATGGTTGTACCTCAGAAACCGCATTAGTGTCAAAAGCAGGAGGTGCTTCTAAGTCTGTGTCGTACTTTGCCTCCTGGAGATTTGCCATAAAAATGCAGTTTGCATCGATGTCCTCTTGATCTTCTGAATTGTCCATAATAGCCATGAAGTCATTCTCTTCTGCACTCAACTGAAGCCCAGCCGTTTCCTTGTTTGCCAACATTAATGCTTTCTGCAAATACGCAGGATCCCTTTTATTCGGCTTGTCTGGACAGTTCCTAGCCATGTGACCAATACCCTGACAGTTGAAGCACTTCATCACATTTCCCTGATTTCTATTCCCAGCTCCCTAAGCAACATTCCCAAACTGATTCCCAGCATTCTGTACCCTTTGATTACCAACAGCTGTACCCATCTGATTCCCTGCATACTGACCCATCTGATTACCAACATACTGCCCTGCATTCTGATTACCCATCTGAAATCTTGGAGCATATCCCTGCTGATTCCCATATCCCCCAACCATCTGTCCTTGTTGTCCCATGTTGAAACTCGGCTGTGCAATCTGCTTGTTGCGAGTATTCGATGAGATTCGTTGATTGTTGTTGGTGGGTGTGGAGTAACGTCCTTGGAATGCTTTTGATAGGTAAGCAAAAGCTTGAATCAAAGCAGCAGTTGACTCATCCTGATCGTCTTGATCTGGGTGTTGTGGGTATTGTTGTTGTGGGATTACATGTTGTTGTTGTGGGTAAAATGGTGATTGTGGAATATACTGTTGTTGCATGAATTGCTGAGTGGATGATGATGATGATGGTTGTGCACTGACTGTTGCAGGTGTAGGTGATTGGACTATGAGTGCAAGAGGATCTTGTTGCTTTGCAAGTTTTTCTTTTCTGACTTCATTTGCCTCTGCTTGGTTTTGTTTGAGGAAGTCATAAAGTTGATCGTAGTTCACCTTATGAAGATTCTTAGTTTGGTTGACAATAGTAACATATCGTCCCCATTCTTCTGGAAGGTTGTTGATGAACTTGATGTTTTGGACAATTTGCTTAGGTGACAATTTGTTTCTGATCAACTCATTCATGAGAGTGCAAAACCTTGTATAGTAAGATTCAATTTGTTCAGCTGGTGTGGATGTGAACTTCTCCCATTCTGTCAGAAGCTTGTTTTCCATGTCTTGAATGCCAATTTCTGTACCATAACAAAGTCGTCTACCTCGATCCCACATTTCTTTGGCAGTTTGACAGCTATCAACAGCACAGAATATTTCTTGTGGTAAACCGAGTTGGATTAGATGCATTGCTAAGTGATAAGCTTCAATTTGCTTCCAATCTTCTGCAGTGTAGTCCGATTCCTCTTGGATTTTGTACGTTGGAGCGACGGGAGGAGTTGCCGTAGGATTTCCAGCTGTTTCTTCAATCTCACGAGGCTGGAATGGACCATTCTCGACGGAGTTAACCAAGAGTCTACCTTGTCCATTAGGTTTGGATCTTATATATCGAAGCATACGACTTGTCCATGGAAGGTAACCACCTTTTTCTAACATTGGAGGTCGGTTTTCTGAACCTGCGGCATGTATGTCTTGTTGTGTAGTCATCTTTAAAATATTGTGTATGATAAAGTGGATTTAGGATCTTTGCAACAAAGTAGGAGACGTTGTTGTTGACGGTTGAACTTGGTTGATGTTGTTGTGAAGCCTTGGTTTGTTGTTGATGATCGTTGAAGTTGTAGCAAATTAAATAACGTTACGAAACTTGATTCAAGTATAATTAAGACAAAGTCAAAAGTTTACAATTTCGACAAAAGTTATGTAAATTACAATTTAGATAAACTCGACAATTTCTATAGAAATTTCAATTTGACCAAAATTTATACAAATTATGGCTAAATATCAATTTAGATAGAAATATATCTAATTTATATAAATCGGTAATTTATATAAAATCTAACACTCTTATACAAGAGGTTAGATAACCGTTTGTCGAAGTATTTTACACTCTTATACAAGAGTAAAAATACCGAGTTCACTTTCGAGTTGACGAAATTACGTTCGAATCAAATCCTTAAAAGTTATCTAACTTTGAAGTCTTTTAATCACAATTGCGAGGGCCTGAAGTGACAAATCCGAAAGATCTTCTAATTCAGCTAAAATTACAAGGACTGAAGTTGCCAATTCCGAAAACTGCACCAATTGCGAGACTATGTATGAATTGCGAGACCAATTTCGATAGAGCAGCACCAATTGCGAAATGAATTGCGAGACAGCACTAATTGCGAAAGGCAGTAGCAATTGCGAGACAGAAACTGAATTGCGAGACTCCAATTGCGATAGCACTGCACCAATTGCGAAGGTGAATTGCGATAGAGCAATTGCGAGACAGCAGTATGAATTGCGATAGAGCAATTGCGAGACAGCAGCAGCAATTGCGATAGAGCAGCAGCAATTGCGAGAGAAAGTGTCAATTGCGAGAAAGTATGCAATTCCGAGAGAAATGACGCAATTTCGAGCGAAAAGCAATTCCTAGACACCTTTGACTTTCTGAAATGCGAAAATCTGCTACTTTTTACCAACTTTTATCCTTTTTCTCACTTCCCCATGCTTCTCTGCCACTTTTCTACCAAATATACCAACTTCAATAATTCACCCCTTTTATTAAAATAATCAACAACACAACTTTTACAAAGTTGATGATGATTAACGATCTGAAGACCAAGAACACCACAAATACAAAACTTTTTTTTTTTTACCAAAGTTTTCACAGCCCACTTCTAACAAACACACTTTATCCTTAATTTTTGTGGATCGAAAAGAATAAAAACACAATTTGTAACTTTTCTAATGAAAGAAAAATAACAAAGTTTGTTTTAATCTTTAGGGTCAAGCAAAAATAATAAGGATACTTCTACCTTAAAGCTAGGCTCTTGAAACCACTTGTTACAGCTCGACTTTACCTTGAAGAAGATGAACCGAACTCCCTCTTTATCACACAAACACAAACTAGATGATGACTCACAAACACAATGAAGAACAAGAAGAGTATGTGGATCGTATGGTTTGATTTCAAGTCAAATGTATATTAGCTTCAAAGAAACAAAATAATACAAAGACTTTTGGGACCTTTTCACACACACACACTCTTTTTCTTAAACAAATAATGAGGCACTTCTATTCTGTGAGTGTGTGTGTGGCGTTAAATATGAAAGACAGCCAACCAAAGTGGGCCTTTGGTGGGCTTTGATAAAACCTTGAGTGGGCTTAGTGTTTGCACTATGCTTATACTCATATTACAAATTGTACTAATGCCACAAGCCCACTAAACTAACTAAATATTATACATGACATATTAAATTGTTTTAACATAAAATGATTGCTAACATATAGCGATTACAAACGTAAACTAATCATCTAAGTTGTAGCGAGCTTTGATTGATGCCTTAAGCTGCTTAAGAAGATTTTGGTGTCGTTCGGGAAAAGTTGGGTCGATTTTTGAGTAGTAGAAGATCAAATCTTGCTCCCGTTTTGTTTGGTCCATGATTTCGACTTGTTTTCGTTGGAGTTCCATTTTCTCTCTTTTTATGGCTAGCTCTTCTTGCTTCATCTTCAGATACTCATCTTCAATGTCCTTCTTTTTTCCCTCTTTTGACGGATTCAATTTGAAGAAGGTCTTGGTTAGCGAAGCTGTCCACGATGATGGTGGATCACGAGAGGAGGACGATGATTTCTTCCTGGCTGCGTCACGACCTTTTGGTCATGATTCTCTAGTATCGTCTTCATCTTTAGAATCACCCACGTCTTGAAAATTCAAGGGACCTTGTGTTGACCCCGAGGTTGTTGTAGAGCCCTTTAATTTCTTCTGACTATTCGATCAGATAGCATCCCCCTCCGTCTTCCAAGCATCATGATGCCTCAAGATTTTAAAACATTCCTCCAAGTTGAAATCATGACCGTAAATCACACGGTATTCTCTCAAAGCTTTTTCCCTATCATCAACATCATTCTCACCACTACCATGGTTATTCTTGATATTATCCATGATAGCACAAAAATTTCCAACTCTACAGCGAATCCTATTCTTCCATTTGCTGTTGATAGAGTCGTAGGATCTTAATGAACCGGTTTCATTATGAAAATACTCTATCACCTCCTCCCAAAAGCGGTGCCTGTTAATAGCGTTTCCTCGCTTGGAATTTTCCGACACATAAACTCAAGCTTTACAAAGCGAGATCTCTTCCGCCTTTGTCCATGCTGCCTGTTTTTTGGCCGGTTCGACCTTCTTGCCTTTGTCATTCGCCTTTGTAGCACGTCGCGAAGCGGTCCTTGGTTTGATGGGTGATGTCTCTGCGACATCGTCATCGTCTTCAACAGGGAAAGAACCGTGGTACGAACCATGGTAAGAACCCGAACCTTGCCCCATCGACGCATCTTGATTCGGATATTGTTGCGTCGCATGGTTTTCCATAAAATCCTCCAAATCCATATCAAGATTAACACCCCGAAGCGGGGAATAATCTTCATACGGTTGGGAAGAATGCAAGAAATCCATGTTAGGCAGATATGACGCCCCACTTGGTTCTTGGTGATAATCCGTATTAGGACGATATGGTGGAACATATGAACGATTAACGTAAAATGGGTTTTGATTTTGGTTGGGTTGTGGTAGTCGTGATGAATATTCAAAAGAGGGTACATGAAATCGAATACCCCGTTGTTGTGGTGGTGTTATGCCGGTTAGTTCGAAGTTGTTTTTCGGCGAGAAATTCAAATTCGGGGCATTTTGGGGTAGTCGGGATCGTCGGTCTATCGATGTGGGAGTGTTTTTATTTGACATGATGAGAAGTTGTTTATGGATGAGAAGTTGAATATGAATTGTGTTTGAAATTGTGTATTTAGAAGTGTGTTTGAGATTGGTATTTATAATGTTGAATTTATTTATTTATTTATTTATTTATTATTTATTATTTTTTTAAATTGCAACGGATATAAAAGTTGGATAGGTTTAAAAGTCGGTCGGTTATTAGACCGATGTTGGATTTGGATTTGCTTCGACCGATATTCGATCGATGTTACACAACCCAAGCGACCGATGTCAATATCGGTCAGTTAACTCAACCGATCGATATTTTTTAGTCGATTGCAACCAGCCTTACATGTCATGTGGTCGTCAAAGCATCTACTACATAGACGATTCTTACACTCGAAATCCACGTTTTCGACTTGTTGACACTCGCTAATGTTTTTCTATGAATCTTTTACTTAAAAAATCAAACAATCATATTTCTTATATCAGGGCCGTTCCTAAATTTTTGAATTGTTTAAGGGCCCTGGACGAAATTACATAATGAGGCATTTCGAGAAGTAATATTATATATAAAGTATCACCTTTTATATGATATAATGCAAGTAGTTATCTAAACGTTCAACATATTACCTATTTAAGATATTTTCTCATCTAAATACTTTTTTCTTCTTGAAAAATATATGTACATAGGTATATAATTGTTAAGTAGAGAAATTTTTGGGCCCTTATAACTTTTGGTACCTTGAGCGGCCGCTCACCTTATACACCCTCAAAGACGGCTCTTCTTTATAATTACGCAATTTATCAGTTTGTCCTCGTTTATACATGCAATTCATTCTTTATAAATTAATTGTGTATTATAGTTTTGAAGTTTTGTCGATCTTATAGTTTTCAACTTTTTGCATGTTACTTTTTGTTTGAGATTATGACTCGGTTGTTTTCAACCACTTCTAAACTTCATAGGATTGTCATCACTCACAATTACCACTTCAACGAAATCTATTTATAACAAATTGAAGCCTACACATACACAAAAAACGAAACAAAAGACATGTATAGCCAGCAAAAGTTGGAGAAAAATAAAAACTGTTTGTATAATATAAATTAGAAATTTGGTCAAAAAGTGTAGATTGGCAGGGACACCTCAACCCTGTGTATCATAATGGTACCCATCAACCCTACCCAGCAAAGGTTTGATGCCTGTGAAATACCTCCACCCAATACCCAACCATGCTGCGGATCGGATTCGAACTCGCGTCCTTTGTTTGGTCAAGACATCACATGGCTGGGCCCAGGCTTCTAAGGCAGCTGGTTGATATCATTAGAGCTTATGGTCTCTAAGTGAGGACTTCCCGATCGGTCACCCAACCCAGTACTACTCTCACTTGAGCACGCTTAATTGCTTAAGCATCTACCACTAGACCACAAAACCCCATGATATATGCCACATCTAATTAGCTTTCTAGTTATAGGTTACCAACTAAAGTATAGTACTCAAAATGTGCTAAATATAATAGAGTACTTGGATTGGGAAATTTGTATAAGTAGAGAATTAGTAGGGTTAATTTCCCCATAGCAAAAAATCCAATTTTCAACTTTTCATTATCTTTTGTATTTATTTTCTACTTTAAATTTAAAGGAAATTATATCTTTCCAAAATACCATAATTACATATATATCCAAATTAAGCTCATAATTGTGTATATATCCTATTTAAACAATAAAAATTGCGTATATATCCAAATTATTATTTTTTATGTTTTTAAATCCTCAACATACATGATAGTTGTAACTTAAATTTAGAATGTCCATTATACCCTTATTCTTATCAGTTATCTTAATTACATGTATACCTGTAACATTCAACTTACTTACAAGACCAAATACAAAAAAAGGTGCATATTTATAAAACTTGCAACCAAAAGCAAGAAGATAATGGCAGAACTATAAACATTGTCGTTGGAAAAACAAGACACAAAGAACATTGCTTTAGACACCTGCACCAATGACTTACGGGCACACACATTTTCTTTTTGTAGGCCATTGCTGACCCACTCCACTTTACAAAGGAAATGATTGTGGAACAATATCAACCCATTGCCAAAACAGTTACGAATCCTTCATAAATTGGAGGACGAGAGCACTCAGGCAGATAACGGATTTCATCTTAATTTTGTATCATAAACATAAGTTTTTGGTGATCAAGAATTTAATGGTTGTTTCTTGAACAAAAATTTAATGTGTTATAAACAATAAAAATTAAATGATGCCAACCAACTACTCAAAAAACAATAAAATAAAACCTTATTTAGGCATATTAATACATTCGACTATGAAGAAAAGTACATTTAAAAATGAGAACGATTACCAGAGTCAATGTGAAGAAGAAAGAGTAGTAACTCATAATACTGACTGTGGCTATGTTTATCAAAAGTAGTTGTGAGCAGTAGCAGTAGCTGTGAGCTGTAGCCAAAGCTCACTGCTCACCGCTTACAACTTCTTAAAGAAGCATTGGAAAAATGAGTTTTCCTAAAAAATAGCAAAGCTCACCGCTCTTTTGCCAAACGAATACTAAAATTCAAAAAGCTCATTGCTCACCGCTCATCGCCTCAAAAAGCTCCAAAAAGCTTTGCGCCAAACATAGCCACATGTGTAACAAAAGGGTATATTGGACATTCTATATTTAAAATCACAATTATCATGTATTTTGAGAATTTAAAAATACAAAAAATAATTATTTGGATATATACGTAATTTTTAATGTTTAGAAATGACATATACGCAATTTAAAAATACAAAAATGGATGTATCTCCCCTTAAAAATCTCCCTCCTATTTGAAATATGTGACTAAAAATCCTTCTTATTTTTCTCATTTTAGTTTTTTCTTCTTACCGAATATATATATATATATATATATATATATATATATATATATATATATAGATATATATATATATATATATATATATATATATATAGATAGAGAGAGAGAGAGAGAGAGAGGTTGGTTCATAGGAAAAATTGATTTTGGTAGAAAAGTGAGAAAAGTGTACAAATCACCCCCTCCTCCTACCCCTCTTTTTTTTCCCTAACTCAAAGGGCCTTGTTGCAACTTTCTTTATTTTTCAAGGTAAGTTGTGTAAATCCGTCCCTATTTGTCATTCTATCATATAAAATGCCTAAATTTTTCATTTTTTTATTTTTTTCCTTTTTTTCCTCTTGTTCATTTATCCGGTTCTCTCCATAACCACGCTTCTCATTTTTTCCAGTGATTATTGCTTCCAATCTCCACACAATAAACATGATCTGCTACAGATTCACTAAATCGTCTCGTTCTAATGTCATAAATCGGTAATCAATGTACGTTTTTAAACCGTTTTCGATTATAATTTTGTTAGTTTTGTTATCAGAGATCAAAAATAAACTAATATACGTGTTTTTAGAGTTTATTTGTATCGATTATTTGTTTATTATGAGTTAGGGTTTTGTTTTATGAATTTTGATTTGGTAATCATCATGTGTGTTCATAGATGTATTGTTTTAAGTGTTTTTGTAACCTGATGCATGGTATAGATTAGTTATTTGAAGCAAGTTTGAGAAAAAAAGAAGACTTGGAATCATGTTTAAAAAAACTGCACACAAGGTGTTTGATAAAATACCTAAATAAAATTTTATAACTGTGATGCACTGATTTTAAACTGCGATGCATCAATTTTTTATCTAATTGTTTTGATCCTTTTTTTAGTGGAAAGGCCTTTGTATATTTGATAAAATGCTTAAATTATATTTGTAAATGTCATGCATTAAATTCATATGTGATGCACCAATTTTATAAATGCTATGCTATTGTTTCATATTGGTTTCAGAAGAGGGGTTAATTAGTCACAATGGTACCTATGACATTGTGTGTTTTCCGATTGATTTTAAGGTAATTTTCTAGCTTACATGTAGACATCAAGAGACCTTCAATGTTAAGCCATTACTGATTTGATATATTGCGCGTGATTACAGAACAAATGCAACGTGGGCTATGCGTTCATCAACATTGTATCTCCTTCACATATTATATCCTTTTATGAGGTTCTTTTTTGTCTATCCTTATTGTGTTCTAACCTTTATGAGCTTTAACTGCCATAGAATGTATCTGGATATCGTTAAAATATTTATGGCATTTACTTTTGGTGCATGCTTTCAATGGGAAGAAATGGGAGAAGTTTAACAGTGAAAAGGTGGATACGTTGGCATATGCCAGGATACAAGGGTAGGTGGCTCTCATTACATATTTCCAGAATTCGAACTATAGCCTTAGAAGAGTAGCAATCAGACCAAATGACCATTTATTCTTACCAAGCTCAGCTGAATATCAAAGATGTAAAGAATTTGGATCGTTACAAGACGAGTAAAAAGAAGAAGAGTTGTCCTTTTAGTAGGTCCACCGAGCCGAAATCCAAAGTGTTCTTGGTCAAAGTCATGTTTGATGTTTGTGTGCCTAAAAATAGATGATGATAATCGTATGTTTCTAAAATGTTTAGAGACAATTGTGTTTTGTAATATGACCTTTTTCGAGTTAATAATAATCTCTAGTTTTATGGATTTTTTTTGATTTTGGACGAAAATCTATATGCGTGTAAATTGAGTTCTTGGAAGGCGGTTAAATATTGTCAAAACATAGATTGTAGTAAACCGTTCAGGTATTATTCGCCACTCTTTATAAATTTACACAGCATGTCTAATATGTTACCTTTTTCGTTAATCGTTATTCGTTAGTAGTATGCTAACGTATGTGGTAACCCGTTGGTGTAACTAGTACGTATTGATGAATACATATATAAATACGTTCGCATTTTACAATCCCAATACAAACAAATTCTGTAAACCACACCCAAATTTTTGCATTTTATTGGAAACAAGTTTTTACAAATAAATCAAAATTTGCAGACTAATTTTATTATGTGATTATTGCTTAATTCAGTTAATGCTCAGTTGTTTACCAGTTAATGGTACTATATCAACATGCTTTGTATACATGAACTCATGAAGTAGTATAACAGCAGGCTATATGTTTGTTTTTTGAAAAAATTAGATGACACAAATTTCAAATTGAAATACAGTAGCATCACATTAAAATAAAACAACAAAGAGACACCAACAATTTCAAGAACTAAAAAGATAAGTCGAATACATTCTTACCATCAAAATATATGCGATTACAACCGAAAATATAACATGAGTCGCAAAGCAAACAAAACCCCAGAAACAGTAAATAATAAAAACAACACAGTAACATTAGAAGCCAAAGGATCAATAGAGCTGCCAGTTCAATCAGAAACCACCTCCTCAGTATTCCTCATCCTCATCATCATCACCTTCACCGGACTCAAGACCAACCTCTTCATAATCCTTCTCGAGAGCAACCAAATCCTCATGAGCTTCAGAGAACTCACCTTCCTCAATATCCTCACCAACATACCAGTGAACAAAATCCCTCTTGGCATATAAGATCAAACTTGTGGTCAATGCGGGAGAACACCTCAATAACACTTGTGGATTTTGAAATCATGCACACAACCCTCTGCACCTTAGTAAGATCACCACCAGGAACCACAGTTCGGTATCCTAATCTTAGTGAAACATTTTCAGATCCTACACATGCTCCACAAAGTTTACCTTGAAGCCTCATCCATTTCACAAAAAACACAAAACCTATTGAAAAATGTCAAAACATCAGCTTTACGGATGAGGAGGAGTACAGAAACAGAAATCATATGCTGTTAGAAGACATCGTAATATTTCCTTATAGTACTATAACTGAAATGAGTGCAAATCACACAAAGAGAAAGGTGTCCGATCCCATATACGGTGGGGGTGACACCATAGTTGGTGACCCTGGATTCATCATATAAGCACCACCGTCACCCATGCCATAGAAAGATGAATTTGGGCTATCAAGATTCTGGTACTAAGGAGAGCCTACAGCACAATTAATTTCCCCTTTCATATACGAGTTAACTGGTGACGCTTGTCCGTTTGTGGAGAGATTCAAAGTGCCAAAAATAAGCATTGCCTAGAAGGACAAGACCAATTTAATGGCTAGACATAAACCCAATATTAAAACTAAGACCACACTAATTTGGGAACCTTCACAAAACTGATTCTGCACAAACTGATATTGATACTGAACTAATACTGATGCACTAACTGATATTGAAACTGATGTACTAAATTAATGTCTAGTGCATAAACCACACAGAAGCACTAACTGGTACTGAACCGATGTTGCACAAAATTGAAGAATGTTCAGACTACACAAAACAAAATATGCTCACATAAACTAATACTGTAGCCGACATTTTACAGGATCAAACAACCATTGCTGCCAATCTATAGCTTTGAATTTATTTGATCTTCTCACAATCCACTCATAGCTTTTCAATTGGATTTCTTGAACGATTTTATTTGTACTTGTCACTTTCTTTTGCTTATTAAAAGATTGTTTTTTATACTAGCTGAAAGAGAATTACAACGAATACAAAGTAAATGTTGGAGTTAAGAATTAAGACTTATAACTCACCAGGCCATATCTGTTTAAATAGAAGTGAAAACCATTGATGATCCAAATTCAATCATCCATTCCTTTATAGCGCTCAGGTATATAGAGATGCCATATTCATTTGGTGCAGCGGAGGAACCTCATGTGCTGCCATGTTGATGCACCAGAAGCAATTCATGTTGATGCACCAGAAGCAATTCATATTGATGCACCAAAGAATGCATCAGAATACCAAGTTTACACATTGAAGGTACCAGAAACAGTGTCGTTAGTAGACCGAACAACATATTCAATATCAAAATGACCCAAGAAAGCTACCAGAATCATTAGTATTAATTAGATGGAGGCCGTAATTGCATGTGGTAAATGGAACAGATGCTACTGATTGCCGGAATAGTATGATTTAGATAGAGACTGGAATTGGAGAAATAAGATTATATGCCTACTCTAAATACTACTTAATATGCTCCATGTAAAACTGGTACTACAAAGGCACTTAATCTAGTTAATTTATAGTCGGAAGAAAAAACAAAATTAGCGACCTCTAGGTCAAGACACTCAAATTTCTACACACTCTCACCATCATACAGTCTAAGTATAGATTATTTGGTCATTGTCAACAGGAAGAAAAAGGTATGTCTAGATCCATTTTTATTCTTGTTAATAGGTTATATTCCCTTATAAACATTGCTATTGAAATGCTCAAATTTGGTCTGCAAACAAGCTTAGATTATTCTAAACACGGCACTAACTAGACAAAACCATCTTATCCCAAGCTGCACTTGATTCAATAGCTCAATGCACCTAACTCAACCTCACATCATTTGTTTGTGTGGTGTCAACACGCAACGCATCTGATATGCAGAAGCTATTTGGATCTATCGAAACACTCAAAAGTGATAATATAAAAGATGAAACAAGTTGTCTAAATTAGGTTAACCAAACACACTCATGCCTTAAAAATACATACTGATGCATTAATGTGTCTAGTGATGCACTAATCTTATTCACCGATGCACTAATCTTAATCATCTAATGATGCACTAATCTAAGGCACACTGGAGATTTTGTATTATTGACTTGAATGAATATGCTCGTTTAATATAGCTAATGTGAAGATTTTAGCCATTCTCAAGTGAAACGTGAAAAAATACTTCACTAATTAAAGCCATAAAGTTTATATCAAAAACTTTAGTATCATACACCATACAATTTTATTAAAAGTATTAAATCATAGTATTTTGGCAATCTACTTCACGTGTCTTGTGCCCATTAATAGTCCTTTTAACCTACAAACAAATAGATTATTGATACAAGCTCTAAGAATGGCCGTAATCGAAATGCATTATCATGCCGACGTGGCCATAATGGTTCAGGCGTAAAGACTATTAAATTTCTCTCTGTATAACTTTGTTGTGGAAACTAACCTTTTTCCGTCCGTTTAATCGAGCCGCCTACGCCCAATATGTCGCATATATCAACAAGACTCTTTAATTGGTCAAACTGATCATCTACAAGCCTTTCTTTCTCACAGTAAAGCTGATATCATAACTAAATATAATAGTATTCAGTATTATAACAAAAAAGAGTCATAGAAAACCATAGCATAGAAAATAGAAAATGGTCATGTGTCAAAATTCACCCAGTATTCTACTAATTCTTTAAATCTGTTAAACAAACTTATTCGTCACACTGACTGTATTGACTAGTACAACTTCTGTAATAAGAGTTGACTCACCTATTGTTTATACAAAATCTGACATTTTGGACAAAAATGTTTCTAGTCAATCTAGTCGGACCCGAGTTAATTTGTGACCCAACGCGCCCATTTTACCACAAAACCCCATAAAATTTAAACAAATACTCACGGATGCTCTAATTTTTATGACGATGCACTAAGCTTACTGAATGATGCCCTAATATGTCTAACAATTGCACTAAATATACAAACGGATACACTAAACATACATATAGATGCCTTAATATGTCTAACGATGCGCTAATCTTACTCATTGATGCCCTAATATGTTCATCAATGCACTAAACATACAAACAGATGCCCAAGTAGTTCCAACATAATGTCATACTATGACCAATGATGCACTAAACATACACATTGATGCTTTAATA
The DNA here is from genome assembly GCA_021014915.2 of Artemisia tridentata subsp. tridentata. Taxonomy (NCBI): domain Eukaryota; kingdom Viridiplantae; phylum Streptophyta; class Magnoliopsida; order Asterales; family Asteraceae; genus Artemisia; species Artemisia tridentata. Next base: position 80,468,105 of record CP139502.1, read on the forward strand.
TGTATGATGATGTAATACACTAGTCATACTCATTGATGCCCTAATGTATTCATCGATGCACTAAATATACAAATAGATGCCCAAGTATTTCCAACGATGCACTAAACATACAAATGGATGCCCTACTATGACCAATGATGCACTAAACTTACAAACAGATACACTAAACACATACACCGATGCCTTAATATGTCTAACAATGCAATAATCATAATCATTGATGCCCTAACCATACTAACTGATGCTCTAATATGTTAAAGGATGCACTAAACATATTTTTGATGCACTGAACATAATTTTCACAATGATGCACTAAACATACAAACATATGCTATTTCATGAAACCTTGATGCACTAATCAAACAAACAAATGCTCTAATCATACTCTATAGATGTCATAATGTATCACGCGATGCTTTAATCATACACACTTGAAGCTAACGTTTTATGAGATGCTCTTATCATAAACTTTCAATGCCCTTAATTTTTCATTTCATTCTCTAATCACACATTTTTTATGCCCTAAATTTGTCACTTGATGCACTAACCATACACTCTTGATGCCTTAATTTTGTAACATGAAGCTTTAATCATTCTAACAAATGCTACAAAATTAATTGCTTGCTGATGCCTTATCAAACAAACAGATGCCTTAAGATGCCCTAAGATGTCATATCGTTCAATATAAAACAACAGCCTCATTACCTCTACCTTTAAATAAATAAATAAATAAATTTATATAAATTAAATAATTAAAAAATTTATATATAATAAATTAACCTGAAGAAGATTGACAGCGGCAGTGTGATGGTGGCGGAGTGAAAATTTGAAGCGGTGGTTTCACGACGGAAGACGGTGGCGACAGTGGTGGTGGTGCAGGTGAGTCGTCTCATCATACAAATAGAGTAGCTCATCTCCATGTTTTGGCATCGGTATGATGGTGGCGACAGTGGTGGTGGTGCATGATGGAAGATGGTGGCGATGGTGGCTGCGGTGGTGGTGGTGACGGTGCAGATGGAGTAGCTCATCTCCGGAATAATGATGACCTGATTGTATCCCTCATTTGTTTATGACGATCTAATTGTATCCCTCATTTGTTTATTTTGTTTTTAATTTTTCCCTGAACTTTCAATGTTTTCAAATTCTACCCTGTAACTTTTTTTCTCACTTTTCTATCTAATTATACTTTTCTCTAGAACCGGACCCTATATATATATATATATATATATATATATATATATATATATATATATATATATATATATATAATGTAACTTTATTTTCAGAACCCTGTTAAGTGCGAGAACTCATTTTGAACCGTTAGATTGTTTAATCAATGGATATAATGAAATGTGCCATAAATGTAATTACTTGATAGATTGAGGCATTACTTGTAAAGCTGAAAGGGTATTATGGGAAATTTGTATTTACCCTTTTTTTTAAAACCGTCCTTTTTTATAGGAATTTTCTATCATCCTTTTTAATAACCTTCCAATTAATTACGGATCTCATCATAATAGGGTGAGAAAAATCATACAGAGTAATCATCTACGACAGAGATCATGGTCTCCATCAAAATACCCACCATATTTCTATAATGTTACTATCATCATCAATTAATTCTTTCGATTTTCATTAAACCTTTAAGCCTATAAAAGCCCAGATCCACAAACATCCACCGAGAACCCCATTTTTTTACGAGGCAGATTAATCAATATCGGATCTAACCTGCAATCGTACCTTTTATCAATAACCTATCTATTTTTCGAGTTTTGTTTAAAGAATCGACTGGTAAGTTGTTTTTTCACAGCCAATCATGACTTGTTTTGATTTATTAATGCCGATCTTGATAAACAAAAGAAGTTGGCAATTTTATTGTTCGCAATCTATCACAAAATTAAAGCTTTATTTGTTGTGTTTTACGAGTAAAACAGTACATGATTTAATTTAGGTGAAACATTGAAAATTTTGGCTTCAATTATTTTTGAGTATAATGTACAAGAAAAAATATATATAAAAACGAAAGATCTCCTTTGCATTGCACATGTCAAGAATTATTTTATATCAAATGGATTTGATCTTGATGGATATTTTTTATTCTTCATGACGTGATATAACTATATCTAGGTGTAAATGGGTAACCATTTGTTACAAATGTTAATTAATTTATCAAAGATAAGTCCAATTATTTTTATATTATATATACGTTTTTATTGTTCTCTTAACAATAGCTGTTTAATACAATAAATTACATGTGCAGGTATGTTATTTGAAGGCGTGCGCTTATGTTTTAACGAATTTGATGATAAACCGAAAGTACATACATGTTCTTTGAAAGCGTGTATGTATGTTCTTGAAAGGCACTACTAGAAAAACAGCTATTCTTGACTCCAAATGCGAGTCAAGAAGAGGCCTTATGACGCGCAAATGCGAGTCAAGGATGGACCCGTCATAAAGCTTCATGACTCGCATTTGTGCGTCATCCCTCTATGACGCGCACTTATGACCCACGTTTTATGACTCTCCTTTTTGCGTGTCATAACCTAATTTTTTTTTTTTAAATTAATTTTTTTCAGTTCCTAATTTTCTATTAAATGACAATTAAAAACCTGATAATACAAAATTAAAAACACAAATATCAAAATAACGCATTTCATATATTATCAAAACCATGCGTTACCAATTCATTACATAACAATTCATGTCAAAACTAAAATCAAGATTCATAGCAGCATAAATTCAGCAACATACAACATACAACTAGCAGATGCAAAGGTTCCAAAACTAAAATCAAGATTCATAGCAGTAATTTATCACTTATCCTGCTTCATGGCAGCAGCAGCAGCTTGACCTCTGAGACGACCAGTCCTCCTAGCAGCAATAAGACCAACCTTTTGACCGGGTGGTGCATCACGACGGACGGTACTTGCATGACCAATATGTTGATGGTTACCACCACCATGGGGATGCTCAACTGGATTCATAGCAACACCACGAACCTTGGGCCAGCAGTTTCTCTTCACACGGAACTTGTGGTAAGCGTTACCAGCCTTGAGCATGGGCTTCTCAGTACGTCCTCCACCAGCAACCTGGCTGATCATAGCACGACATCCACTTGGGACAATTTTCTTGGCTCCAGATGGAAGCCTCACTCTACATAACACAATAAAAAAGAGGTCAAATAATTTCAGAAAATGTGAACTGTATTGAAAGGTTAAGGTTGTGTTTAATTAAGCTGAACAATAACAGCTTCAACAATCCAAAGAAATCAATATAAAATGGTATTTGAATAAGCTTATTTGTATCATGCAGAACAAAACACAACAAGCAAAAAAACAATGTTTTGGTACCGCACGTTAACTCGCTGACTAAAGCACACGATTGATTAAGCTAAAGCGACATAAGTGAACAATTGTTAGAACACAATAGCGTTACTCACACTTATCCAAATACCTAACTAAGGTTGCGTGCGCCAGACAAAGCAAGTTAATATGTATGGTAGTTCGGATGTCATCATCAGTCAAAAATATGACTTGAACCCAAAGTTAGATGGGTATAAATGGTCTTTGATATTAGGAAGTTATGCTATAACAGACAAATCAACCAACAAAAAAAGTTGTAATGCCAAATGGACATATGCATCCATCAATAAAGTCAACTAAAGACTCACCTCCAAACTCTTCACAAAAATTGACTGAAAAATATAGTGTATTCTTGCTCCTCCAGACAGCTCAGATGTTGACATCTCTTCATTCTTCCCCTCAATCATTGAAGAGAAAGCTGTTTAAATGAATCAACAAGATCATCTATGAGATCCGGAATCAAAAAAATAGGCTTGCATGTGTAGAAGAAGTTAGGAAACCAAAACTGAAGAAGAGCATCACCTTCTGAGTACTTTGAAAGTATATTTAGAAGAAGAGCTCCCATGCCAGCCTATAAATCATTACAAAGCAAATGTTCAGTGAAAAATGCATAGAAAAATAACCTGTATAAGTTTATGCGAATATGCATAGAAAAAATCTGGGTTCAGTGAAAAATGACCACTTATAATGATCCAGGGCATAATGCAAAAATATCCCAATTCCACCCTATCGTGATCTTACCTGGTTTAATTTTTTTGCTAGCTGTGGCACGCCGCAACGATCTGCGAGCTCATTATAGACCTACACATTGTGAAAACTAGCTAAACGAGCTGAAAAAACATATTTGATACATAGTCAAAGGTGGAGGACTATAAACACCAATGCAAGAGAAAAAAAACATTTGGCTGTAAACATTTTATCAAGAACAATGAACCTCTAGCTAAACATACAAAAAGATTAAAGTCCACAACATGCCACGAAATAACCTCATACACAGGACTTTAATCATATAAAAAAGTACTGCTTCCACTCAACCTCTTAAAAAAAATTAAGTCAAACTGGACAACGATACATACCCAGAAACACATTTAATGTTGTGCCATTGTTTATTCTAAAGATCTATGTATCCACCAAAAGATTCCACAGTTCATGAAATAACATAAAAATGCACATAAGAAGTTAATCCACATACCCTTGCCCGTATGCAGGAGGCGGCCTTGGAGCAGATTTCTCAGCCATACCAACACAGTTCATGAAATAACATATAAATAGCTCTCTCAATTCATCAATAGTCACATCCGGAGGCAAATTTGATATGTATATACGTGCATTGTCACAGGATAAGCCACATGTTTCATCACATTGCTTGACCTTCGCAGGTGCTTCAGCAGGAGCACCACCATAGCCACCTTGACTCTGAAGCAGGAGCACTACCATAACCACCTTGACCCTGTGGAGCAGGAGCACCATATCCACCAGTTGAGCCACCCCGAGCACCACCACGGTTATCAGGCAAAGAATCACCAGCATAACCAGTAGCACCACCACCATAGGATGGTGGATATGAGGTTGGTCCACCATTGTAGCTTGCAGGAGGAGGAACAACATCGGTCCCATAAGATGAATTAGACCCATAAGAGCTAGGTGGTTGCGGGTAACTACTATCAGATCCCCCATATGCAGTTGCAGCACCCTGACCATAACCACCACTGTCTCTTCCTTGTTGCCTCCATACGAACCACTACCTCTACTTCCTCCACCACTCCCACCATCATAGCTACCCCTACCTCCTCTATCACCCCCATATCCCCCACCAGCACTGCCACCCTTATTGTAGCCACCACCATCACTGCGTCCGCTCCCACCTCTATTATAACTGCCACCATCATTGCGGCCACGATCACCACCACCAGCAGCAGCCGCGCCAGCAGGGGAAGCGGTACCACATTTGTTACATTCAGTTCTCCACGAAAAATTTGAATTGCCACAGCTGCAATTACAACATGAGAGTCAATTTGTCAATAACATTCATCTAGACAAACCTTGCAACTTCTTTTAATCAGAAAGGTAAGTTCTTCTCAGCACCATATGTTTCAAACAAAAACTTACAGCACAGGATTCAAAAACATAAAACTGGTATATAATAGAGCTGTTCAAAATCAGTTGAACGTTTACAGAGTGGTCTATTTTACACATGATATAACCACCAAAAAGATCAATTTAAAAACATGCCGAGGCACCAAAACTCTACCGAATTCACATATTAGACAACACAAAATTATAGATAATTACATATTAATATAGAGCTTCGACAGTTGGGAGACTGGGAGCCAACCCATTTGTAACAACCTACTAATATAATAAATCAATATTTAATAAACTTACTAAAAATCAAACACAATAAATTTAATTACACCTTCCAACAATTACAGAAAAACACAATTAACTAACTGATTTAACCGATTAACTACCTCTATTTTGTGAATAACCACCACCAGCCCCACCACTGTCACGGCTACCGTAACCTCCACCGCCACCGTATCCACCGCCTCCGCCACGGTTTCCACCGTAAGATCCACCGCCGCCGTAGGAGGGGGAGCAGATCCGTCGTAACCAGACATGTTTTTTGCTTGTTATTAGGGTTTCGTTATTGAGAGTTTTGAGAGGGGTTTGAGATGGCAAATTAGGGCATACCTTTCAAAATTAGGGCAAACTGATGTCGAGTGTTTTGAGAGTTTTGAGAGGGGTTTGAGATGGGAAATTAGGGCGGGAGTGTTTTGAGAGTTTTGAGAGGGGTTTGATAAGGTTTTGAGAGTTTGAGAGGGAAGTGTTGAGCGGGAAGTGTTTTGGCCAAAAAAAAAAAAAACAATGGATTTTGATGAAGCAGATGGGAAAAAAAAACATAGATGACCCCTATTTAGGACGAAGCAAAACGAGCGTCATTTAGCAGGCTAAATTTTAACTGATTATGACCCTATGTTATGACGCTTCTGAAAACGAGTCATCCCCAATAAAAAATTTACTCGTTATGACTCTTATTTTATGACTTTGCTATTTGCGTGTCATCTTGTAGCGTGCGTCATAAAATGCGAGTCAAGGATAGACCTTTTTCTAGTAGTGAGGCGTGCACGCATGTTTGAAAGATGCTGATGAGAAAGTTCAAATACATATGTTCAGTGCACATATGTTCTTGGACGGCTACGAGTGTGCATATATGTCCAACTTCTAAAAATGTTGATAACAATAGTGTGCACATATGTCTGTTTGCGTTTAATATTATTAGTGCACACATGTATAGATCGTTTAAATTCATGTATTTCTTCTTTTTAGAATTTTGTATTTTAATTGTACTTCAATCGATATCGAATTTTGTGTTTAACATTTATGTTCTTGACTTGTTATATATTTATATTATTTAAAAAAACACGTATGCGCATCCAAAACTGAAATAAAAAAAGTAATTCTTAAAAACACATGCACTAAATCAATTTTAAAACATGCATGCTAAAAAAAAAAAAAAAAAAAAAAAAAAAAAAAAAAAAACTAACTAATCCGAAAATTAAGGGTTTTTAAAAAAAAATATATATATATACAAAAATGTCTTTTACTATTATACCATTTTATATTAAATAAATATATTTAATATTTAAAAAAATATGATTGGTATAGAGGAGGTTCTCGCACTTAACAGGGTTCTGAAAATAAAGTTCATATATATATATATATATATATATATATATATATATATATATATATATATATATATATATATATATATATATCAAATAAAAAGACAAATATCCGTACACTACGTAAAAAGATTTTTTTTTAAAGTTCGCGAAAAGATCCAAAAAAATTCCACAAGATCGGGAATGTTGGTCCATGAAAAAAAGTTGTGAAGGAAGTTTTTCTAAAAGTGGATACTTTTTCCGGAAAAAAAAATTGAAAAAATACGTTTGTGCATTAAATCGCTTTTTTGTGCATCAAAAATTCGTTTTTTCACCCAACTTCTTTTGATTTTTTTCATCAAAATAACATTGCGCATCTAACTAAAATAAGTTGAAAATTTTGTGCATAAAATTTTTTTGAGCATCAGAATTCGTTTTTTGTGCATTAAAAAAAACGTATAAAAACTCAAAATTAAAAAAACTTCTTTCACAAAAGTTTTATGCACCAACATTCCCGATCATGTGGAATTTTTATAGATTTTTTCGTGAACCTTTTTGAAATTTTTTTTTTTTTTTTACGTAATGTACGGATATTTATCTTTTTATTTTAACTTTACCATATATATATATATATATATATATATATATATATATATATGCTTTTGAAAAGATATATATGTAATTCCCGTTTAAATTTAGATACCGTTAATTACAATTAATTTGTATCAACTTTCTTTTGGAAGGATATATTGTGATGTGAAGTAGGCCGTTGGGTATTCAATCCCCGTAAATAACTGACTATTGTCTACACAATAAAGTATTTCATCATTGTTTATTTTTGCTAGCCATTAAGATATCGTATGTTAGTTTTCTGTTTGATTTTTTATACCCTCATTAGTTCACTAATAAAACTAAGTTATGTAAATTTTTTTTGTCTTTTTGGTTTCAAAAATTATTTGTTAGTATATATAGTAATATGACTAAAATTTATAACAGTCCTAGGATATACATATTGAATTATTGATAATTCACGTAATTTCTTCATACCAACTTTTCATACACGTGATATATTTATCGAATATATCTTTTGGACCACCCTTCACCCGTGTATTCGCATCTTGTACAAAGCTTCCTATATCTAAAAAACGCATGTGGAAAAGTATCAGACGTCTCATGAACTTATGTACGGCACTTTTTGTTTCACAAATTATGAAACATGTGGAAAAGTATATGATGCCTCATGAACTTATGTAAGGAACTTTTTTTTTAAGAGATTAGGCTAAAAGGAGTGGTACCCAGTCAAAGAATGAAACAGATCAAATGATTGTACCCCTTATCATCCATATAAGTGTCACCTCGGTTTTTCTCTCTCCTCTCACTCCCTTTTATCTTTCACATGTTTTGGTCATATTTCATTAAAATATCCACTTTATACAAATATACCCCACTAAATATCTCACACACACTCACAAACCAAATAAAAAATATTAAAACAAAAAGTGAGGCCCACAAAAATTAGTTGCTCACCATGGTGAGCCGGTCACCATAAACACAAAAATTTGACCGTGACTTGGGCTTCTGTTTTGGTTGTGGCGCGTGACATTGCTTGTCACGGGAAGCATGTCACGACCACTCCGTTTGATCCTATGAAACATTTGGTTCTTGTGATTTCCTTAAAATTCCTTTACATTAATACTTCACACAAATGCGACATTTCGTTATATTAAAGGATACTATTTGTTACGGATGAGCCATTTGTAATAACGAATGCCGTCTCTAGATTTGCGAAGACCCTGTGCCAAATTTAGTTTAACTACAAAAAAGAGATCTAGTATTAAAAGTTAAATAATTTAGTTTGATCCTATGAAACATTTGGTTCTTGTGATTTCCTTAAAATTCCTTTACATTAATACTTCACACAAATGCGACATTTCGTTATATTAAAGGATACTATTTGTTACGGATTAGCCATTTGTAATAACCAGCGCCGTCACTAGATTTGCGAAGACCTGTGCCAAATTTAGTTCAACTACAAAAAAGAGATCTAGTAATAAAAGTTAAATAATATTATAAAGAGATCAAAAGAGAAATGATCATGTTGGAATTTAGTAATCATGACAATCATATAAACTCCATAAAACAAAGTACACAAGTGCGGAAGCGTGTAACACATAAGTATAACATATAAAGAATTAACATAAACATAATAAGAACGTACCTTATTGATTCTAGCCCGAACAAGAATCAAAAGCAATTGTCTTGAACAATATGAAGAACCCTAATTAGGGTTTATGTGAATTAGGGATCTATTGATTAACCCCTTACCGTTTTGTTAATCGATCCAAGATGAACAACTAAAGTAAGTTGTTACCGAACTCATGTACACACGTACTATAACCGATCAAGCAATAATGCTAGTGATTAGACACGTTATTAAACCAAAAATCTTTGTTTAATATTAAAGTCGATCTTCTTCCAATATAATAATAAAAGTCGATTACTTTCAATAGAATAATAAAGTTGATCACTTTTATAATAATAAAGTCCATCACTTTCAATGACAGTGACTAATCGATTTAATTCAAGAGGAAGAAAGAAAAGGACGGCAACATTAGTTGGTTATAGTAAATAGTACATGATATCTAAAAACCAAAGCCAATAATGTTTTATATATATAGTGAAATAATGACTTGGAGCACAAGAAGTATATGGGTCGACAAACGGGTTATGAAACCCAATAGAACCGGCCACCCATTAGCTATGGATTCTAGATCCTTCTTTTGCCTCCAATTTCACTAATAGTCCTTCCTTTAATTCTCTAACGGTCGTTAGTCAACACCGTTAATTTACATAACGTCCGTTATGTATTATTTCATGTCCAAATAATTAATATACATAAATAATTATACATATTAATTATTTACTTGATCATCATACGTAAAGTGTGCAATCCCTCGGTCCCGAGTTCGATTATAGACATATACATATTAATATTTATCCACAACTCTAACAGCTCCCACTTGGATATCTATTAATAGTATAATGACATTGGTTAGCGTCTAGCAACACGCCAATGCCCCTACACCAACTCGAGTTAGGTCTCCTGGAAAAACCTTTAATGATTCATCATTATTATTATCCTTTCGTTACTAATACCACGTTAATAAAGATATGGATCTCAGTCATTCTTTAATTAACAATTCTGTTTCTCGTTGTTTATGATTGAGCAAGATTACCAAAACATCTGAACGTATTCCAGATAGACTTTGGGCGTGCGCACGCAAACACCTTGTCAACCCTACGAGGGGCCCAGCAGTATTAAACTTCAAAACAAATTTGAAGGAACAAATTCTTTCTTGACTACAAGAATAACCCATGAACTTTGCAACACTTCTGAAAACAATCCTTATAACTTCCAGTTACGGTAAGCGGTAGATTGCTTTACAAAAATGCACTACATCCATGACTCTTATCTGGTATCTCAAGTCTGAGGATAACTATTTCATGAATTACTTGATGACAAGATCCATAAGTAATCTCATGCTTAGTTGGGATAAGTCTTATACTCTACTCATAGAATATCATGTGAATTTGGTATGACTACGCATCAATATACTTTCAAGTATATTCTCACCAACATTCACATTTGTCTTAATTTAATGATATTCCCATATCATTAACCGACAATGGACAATTTAGAATAACATAAGTTATTCATGGATTTAAACATGCAAATATAGGACACAATTTATTATTTAATGAAAACAAACGTACCTAGTACTTTAATTCATTATGAATAATAATTGCTTAATGTCCTTTATCCAAACACTAAATAGATCAATGCATGATATTACTTGTTAATGAATTGTGCCTCAAGTCATGTCTATCATACTTGTTGACAAGGCATAAATCAACTAACTTTGATCTATAAAATTTTGAGAATACTTATTTCAAGAATTATTAAAAATCCTTGTATGTGTGTATCTAACTATCTTGGTATAGTCACACAATCTTTCATAAATGATGTGATATCCTCAACCATCAATTTATGACAATCAAACTTTCAAACGTTTTAAAGTTTAAAGTATTCTAACCTTTTAATGTATAATGCAACTATGCTTTTTTAGTTAAGCATAACTAGTTTACATGGCCATCATCAAGGATAAAATCCTACCATGACTAGTATTGAGTGTCATCTCAATCAAACAAACACTATTGTATAAAACTACAATATGCCTTTCAACTATTCCGTAAACCTAATATCAATTGTGTAATTTGGATGCCATATAATCTTTCAAGATTTGTTGACTCTAACAATTACGCAACAACTTGCCATATTGTTTGTACTTAGAATTTAGGAGCAATTCCAGATTGAGGATCATTATTCTAAGTCCAAACATATTCGATTAGAATATCCATTACACAATTTATCAAATATCTTTTATTAGATATCAAATGTTGTCAAATCATTTTACATTCAAACATGATACAACAATGATATACATGAAAATCCTAGAATCAATCATAGATTTTATTCATGTTCTAACTTATCAAAAGATATATTTTCATTTAGACTTTCTAAATGATATGTTATGTCTTATTAGATTTAATTACCGCACATGTTTATAATAATAAACATATATCTCAAGGTTGTATGTTTTACTTCTTAAATTCTTCAAGTTAAAGTTTCATTCCAAGTTAAGACTTAACATTTTAACTTACATGGAATGCTACTTCCCATATGTTATACAACATACATTATTTAAGAAATTAAACATAATACTCCCACTAGCTTTTAGGAATACTTAGAAATTGTCTTATTTCAATTATAAATCAAACAATGGATTTAATAATTAAAACATAAGAATATTTCATTGATGCATGCATAAATCCATTCATGGATTTTTACACTTTGTACACTTCCAAAATAATTATGAATTCAAAAATCCTTTCGATTACTTACCGTCCTCGCTCAAGTAATCACTCAAGAAAGAGTTTTGATATTCCATTGTCATCCTTCATATAAATGAAAATAGATATGACAATTATTATCTTTATATATTTAATGTGCTTATGAAAGAGTATTCAATCATAGTTAATTACTTAAGTATGATTAATAATCTTGTCACAAGACATACATTAAATATGTGTACAATATTGTCCATATGATTTCTACATAAAGATTTAAACCACTAGGGTTTTCTATCTTTAAATAAACTCATCATCATTCTCTAACTATTAAGAATTAAGATAAACCAAATTTGTAAAATTTGAATATCTTTATGAACAGCATCTATAACATTCATAGTATGAGTAATTTACCCAATTCATTATTTGGTAATACTTCATCATATAATCCTCAGCATATTAATCAAATATCTGAGATATCCAAGTGGATCTATGAATGATAATTCCATCATCTTGAGGTTTATCATTTACATGTTAAGCCTCGTCATGATTTTCACTAGTGTATATTAGAAGATTATGTATCTTGTATTTTTATCTCTACAAGATAAAACTCCCACTTGCCTTTTGTAATTTATAGACTATCTATAAATAATTAGCAAGTTAAGCAACACCAATTTGTTCTTATTTGGGACATTACAAATACACTTTGATAGTTCCTGACATTCGTTTGTTAATATCTAGCTTCATCAGAAGTTTAACAAATTCAGAACTTCAATTAAAGACTTAATGTGATTCATCACATTCCATAATAAATGGTGTCTTATAAATCTTCTAGGAGTCTAATTGAGTATATTCAATCCATACTCAATTTCCTAACCTTGATAACTTTTGGAAGAAAAGAAGTTATAGTTATCTTTAATCAAACAATACAAATGACGTTTGATTTTCCTAACTGAACACACCACAAATTTGTGGTATTTCATTAGAACTCATATTGTGAGATAATCTAACAATATGAAAGATAACTTTGTATTCCTTTTGGCTTACCTATTTCCCAACTAATTCATCTTAATGGTGAAATAGAATTTCAAGCCTCTTGCATGCATTATAACTCAAGTACTTATTAAATAAGTCACTTCATGTTCATGTCTCAATCAAGAAGACATAAACCGTTATAATCTTACTACACGTTATAAATCATTGATCAACTCAATGACTTCTTGTATATGTCTTTAATAAAGAAGACATAACAAGTTAACGTCTTACTTTAGATTATACTAAGTCTTAAAGACTTCATATTTATAACTTTACATTAAAATATACATATTTATAACTAAAGTAATCATGAACACCATCATTTGGTTTCAATAGTATTTTCAAGTTAACTTATTACTTCATTTATTTATGTCATTCAAAGAATACATAATTATTGAAGTAGTATTATATTACTTCATGCATTTATGTCATTCCAATAATACATAAATATTAGAGTTGAAGTAATCTTGTTATCACATTGACACAAGTTCTAATAAGTATCTAATTTAGAAACTGTAAATTTTTCCATGTGTGGTCTCACGCACACTTGGAAATTTACCTTGTCATTAATTTTGGTCCAGGTCTCACGCATACCCAAAATTAACTCCAAGTGTTTTTAAGAATAGATAGGTATAATCATATTAGAACAAGAATCTCTTACCTTGCAGTTAAGAGAAGCTACTAAATCATATTGCTATATGTTGTACCTTGCACACAATAAAGATTTCTCCCACTTGTGCATGGAACAACATCATGTACCACATAAACAACACTACACGCGTTTGTTAATGTGATCAATATGATTTGCGTCATTAGCATAACTAGTAGATATAGAGTTACTCAATCAATCAAGGAAACGCACATGACTATCCTTGAAAATATTAGTATCTATATTTGGAAAGTAATTATCTTGAGACATTCAAAAGATAATCTGAGTTACAATCAAGACAATTAAATCTTGTAACTCCCACTGAATTAGAGAACTTACCATAACCCCTTATTCAGTAATGAGAACACAAAACTCCCACTGAATTCGACACCATAATAAGTGTTTCATAAACCAGTGAAAGGAAAGAGTGTCCTTGTTACTTTCCTACATCTTTGACAAAACCTATTCGTAACAATTACTAATTAGGTTTAAAAAGATTGTATTCTACTATGTAATTGATGGACTATCCACATTTACATCAAATGTGATTCATCACATTGCTTACTATTAACTTGAAAATTGGCATGCAATTTCTTCCATAGTAGGTCTACAATTCCAACAATTTGTATGTAGTACCTTCAAATGGTTAAAACAAAACAACTAGATATACTAGCTTGTCTTTTACCATTATGCGGTAATTAGTCTAGCTTCTAATTTAATAACTCATAAATTCGCAATAACCTTAACGATTAAAACTTGCTATGAGTTATGTATTTAGAATTTAGACAATTCTTATTTTCCTATTATACCTTTTTCATTCATGACAAGGCCTAGGATAAAGTCTCACACTTCTCCATATAGAAAGAAGACTTGGTTTATTCTTTTTATGAAATTGACTCTAACCAAAAAACCCCTACGGGTGTAGATCAATTTACTAATAAAGAATAACCCATGTTTACGGCTTATCGTTGCATTAATACATTTAAAAGAATTTACAAAATTCAGTTTAGTATTTTCGATAATAGCTCTTTAAGGAAATAAAATACCCATTGGTAAATATTCATATCAACCATAGTATTTTCTTAAAGCTAGGATCCTAATTGACATAGTACCATTACATCAGTTGATCTGCTAGTAATGATAGTATTCAACTAGGTAATCTGTCGAACAATAATTGGCAAACAATTTTCCAATTCCTAGATCATTATGGGATTTACATCAAATTGATTCATCAATTTGCAATGTAAGCATGTTTCATCCCATCTCATGCCTTAAGCTCTAGGTCTCACGCATCAGCTTAATTAAGTTGTCTAACTTAGAAACAGTAAATTCATCCATGTGTGGTCTCACGCACACTCGGAAATTTACCTTGTCATTAATATTTGGTCCAGGTCTCACGCATACCCAAAATTAACTTCAAGTGTTCCTTATAGTTAGATGGCATGTAACTTAAATTTTAGGGTATTTAGTTTTTGGTGTGACAAAAACATGTACAAAGATGCATGCACTCATCTTTGTATCATTAGTTTTCAAAACAATTTTTATTAACCAATTAGTTAAGAGTAAACCAAAAACTATGTACTTGAGGTATTGGGTTCACCAATTAAAGAAGTACCAACAATTATCGCCCACATATCCTACTCTTACATGTTATTCGGATATTTGCCACAAAAGTGGCGCGTGGAATTGAGGTAAATCACCCTTAAGATGATAGTGTACGTAAATAGTGATATAGGTAAGTCGCAGTTGACGCACAAGCGGGCCCGGAGAGCCGGTAGGAGCGAATCTCTTAAAAAAAACCCCTCTCCAGATAAACCCACCACACAGTTTGTCAACTTTGGTCCGCCTTTCACACACTATTGTACAAAAACATCAATCAAGCAAAAGTTTATGATCTTAGTCTTAAAAAAATTAAGTGACAAAGTTTAGATCTTGCTAGTCTCGCCTGGGAGCAAATTACCGTGCGAAGCGAACCACTGTCGGCACATAAGACTTTGCAAGATCCTTACTTTATTACTTTATGTTTCACCATTATTAGTCCAATTTAATTTTTCTTTGAAAATTACCCTTTTTATTGCTTACTTTAACATATCACATATAAAAAATAAAAAAAAAAACAATAAACAAGTAATTAAAAGAAAAACAAACAATCAACTAATAAGAAAAACAATTAATTGTTAGTGAAACATCTAGCCACATGCAACCTTTTAAACAAATCCTATTAATAATCTATATGTGAATTATTATGTATATAATTAATAAAACTCCCATTGGTTTTCGAGCTCATTGTACCCAATGGACCACAGTCGCCAACAATTGGCCGCGTAAGTTTTAATAATAATATACCACGTTGCACATAACCGATTCATTAATTTAATATATTAAGTCTTCCCTAATATTTAGATTTATCTAAACATGTAGCAAACATCTAAACAATTTAATTCAAGTAATTATCCGTGACTAACATGCATGTATAGTCACGGATTCATGCGTATCACATAGCAATTAGGTCACAAGATACATACACAACAACTTGTTAAAGACCTAGGGTTTCTAATTAATCACAATTAATTATGAAAACCACAAACCCTAATTAGGGTTTATGGACAAAATCGACACCCCCCCAAATTAGGGTTAGGGTTTCGACTTTTATTAAAAAAACAAATTTTTAATAATAAAACCCTAGAAAAATAAAACATGTATAATCTAAACAATTTAAAGATACGTTTTTTTTTTATTGTTTAAGTAATTAATTACATGTTATACATGGCTCTTAATGCCACTGTTGGAATTTAGTAACCATGACAATCATATAAACTCCATAAAACAAAGTACACAAGTGCGGAAGCGTGTAACACATAAGTATAACATATAAAGAATTAACATAAACATAATAAGAACGTACCTTATTGATTCTAGCCCGAACAAGAATCAAAAGCAATTGTCTTGAACAATATGAAGAACCCTAATTAGGGTTTATGTGAATTAGGGATCTATTGATTAACCCCTTACCGTTTTGTTAATCGATCCAAGATGAACAACTAAAGTAAGTTGTTACCGAACTCATGTACACACGTACTATAACCGATCAAGCAATAATGCTAGTGATTAGACACGTTATTAAACCAAAAATCTTTGTTTAATATTAAAGTCGATCTTCTTCCAATATAATAATAAAAGTCGATTACTTTCAATAGAATAATAAAGTTGATCACTTTTATAATAATAAAGTCCATCACTTTCAATGACAGTGACTGATCGATTTAATTCAAGAGGAAGAAAGAAAAGGACGGCAACATTTGTTGGTTATAGTAAATAGTACATGATGTCTAAAAACCAAAGCCAATAATGTTTTTTATATATATAGTGAAATAATGACTTGGAGCACAAGAAGTATATGGGTCGACAAACGGGTTATGAAACCCAATAGAACCGGCCACCCATTAGCTATGGATTCTAGATCCTTCTTTTGCCTCCAATTTCACTAATAGTCCTTCCTTTAATTCTCTAACGGTCGTTAGTCAACACCGTTAATTTACATAACGTCCGTTATGTATTATTTCGTGTCCAAATAATTAATATACATAAATAATTATACATATTAATTATTTACTTGATCATCATACGTAAAGTGTGCAATCCCTCGGTCCCGAGTTCGATTATAGACATATACATATTAATATTTATAAACAACTCTAACAAAAGAGAAATGATCATTTTAAAACCACTCCCCAAAGCATTTTTCAATGCAACATCAAAAAGCAAACTTTTGTAGTCGCATTATAAATACATATTATATAAAAAATTTGAAGCTCTTATAATTTGGAAGTCATGTGCGATTGCACATCTCGCACATCCTCGAATACGGCTCTAGTAATAACAAAATAATCTTACAGTTTACTTTATAAAAATCATAACGAAACAAATGAAGTATGTATGCCTTTTAAGTGTACTTTATACAATATAGCTTTTGCCTTTTCGGTTATGAAGTAATTATTCTTTTTTGAGTAAACTGCAAAATACATCCTTATGATTTGCAATTTTTGAGACCTTACACATCATTGTCAGAAACTGTTGGCACCTTACATCATTCATTAGCCAAACGTTTACCATCATACATCCCTACGGACGAACGGTGCAAGTATTTTTTCGTTAACTTTTAACGAAGTCTAATGGGGGGATGTTTTTGTCTTTTTACTTGTATGAGGGATGTGATGCGGCGGATTGTATCACCACACTTAGTTTTACAATCCTCCTAGGCAGAGTACCTAACCGTTGTAGTGTATTATAGCTAAGACACGTGGGATTTATCGTTCTCTAGGAGAATAGTGAGGTAGGCTCGAAGTATATGACGAATTATGTTTAAGGGTTGAGAGATGATTATATATTTTTGTATTTTTATATTTAATAGAAAGCAATGTAAAATCTCGGGTTTTGAAGAGTTTGGTTTTAAAAACTAATTAAACTAAATTAAACTAAACTAAATATGTATAAAAGTAAATTGGTGAACTCATATGATAGAAAAAGTGTATTAACTTAGAATCTCATTACTCCCTACCCATCTCTTATTGATTAGTCGAGTTGTCACGTCCTTGTTTTGTTAGAGCGTTGTATTCCTTAATATCAATTGAGGGTTGGTTACTTCCTACTCTATGACCTATGTTCTAATTGAGCAGCGCCTAAGAATGCCCTTTTAACTCTCAATTTCCACAATACAAACACAATTCACGCATTAAATACAACAAACATCAAGTTAATTAATAACTAAGCGTTTAGTCGGACGTTCAAGCTATTAATATATTTGACCCAGCCAGTTTTCCTACTCCTAACGCAATTTCACAACTAACCAAACAAGAATCGACACACAATAATCAATAACTAGGTTTCATGCAATCTTAAGTGAATAGCCGAATACTAATAAATCTAGCCTAGCATAGTAATGAAAAGAAAATGAGATAAAGTAATCAAACAATCACAAGTAAACATAATTGAATTATTGAATTAACAAACTTATATCTTCAATAGTTCTTGGGGCTAAAATCCCTAAAGCTGGTAAAATTCGGACTAGGGTTTATCTCTATTGTCTCCCACAAAGTTCCACACTTTCAATGAAAATAAAACGAAAATATATATAGGAATACCGTTGTGATAGCGTCACTTAGTAACTGTGACGCCGTCAGCTCGCCGTCATTAGGGTTTTGATAAATGCACCGACTTAGTTGTGACGGCGTCACCTTATGAATTGTGACGCCGTCACTCATCACTTTCATAGTCATGACGCCGTCAGCTCAAGGCCGTCTCCATCGCATGAGCGGTCACTTGAAAATTCTGAAACTTGATCATCTTTGTAAACTACAAGTGACGGCGTCACCTTGTGTTTGTGACGCCGTCCCAAGCCCTTTTCCTGACGTTTTTCACGTTGTTTTCGTTTTCTTGACCAATCGAGTCGTATGCCAAATTCCATCATTTGCTTCCCAAGTACCCATACAAAAACTCACTATATGAAAGATAAATGCCCATACAAAACCAAAAACTCACTATATGAAAGATAAATGCACCACTCTTAGCATTATTTGAGTGGCTAATAGAAATAGACTTAATACGTGAAAGTGTGTCCAAAGCCTCCATATCGAATTCGCCGAACGTAGAAAAAGCAAATGGTATAAACTTGTATCCGTTTTCCTCACATTTCGACGCATACTTACTCTTTTTCTTTTCCATAGCGTTGTGTAAGGCTACCCCAGGAGCCCATGAAGTCACCCCAATTCCAACAAAGGGATAGAGTCCGGTCACATCCAAACGTGCATCTTTGCCTTGGAGCTAATTAAATAGTAAAAGGTTTGTAGGTCGTAGCTCATTCCCATCCTCCGAGAGGAAACCCATTGGAGCCTCCTTACGCACCATGATCCCAACCTTGGAACATATATCAACAAGAATATCACGCACCAGATTATGTCTGAACTTCACGCCCACTTCACGCACCAAATTATTATTATTATTATTATTATTTTATTATTATTATTATTATTATTATTATTATTATTATTATTATTATTATTCACGCACCAAATTATTATTATTATTATTATTATTTTATTTTTTTTTTTAATTATAAATCATCACTTTATTAGAAACTAATAGGACCTACAAGAAATTAGAGGGGAGTCGAGATACTAACTGGGCCCCCACCCCTCTAGCTATTGCAAAGTTAATCCTACTAAACATATGAGCAGCGGCACGCGCTCCGATGTCTTGAGTTACTGAGAACTTTCGGATCCGTTTCAGTAGGGCCACTGCATCTTTCTCAAGCTTCCCAAGGGAAGAAAATGATAAGGGAATAAACCCATATCCAATGTCGGCACACTTGGTCTCATACTTGACTCGTTTGCGTTGTGCTGCTTCAACCACCACCCGTCCTGGCACAAAATCAGCCATACCAGTTTGCGTCAGAGGAGACGACCCTGTCAAATCGATACAAACATCTTGCCCGCCGTCCCAAAAATAGAGCAATATATCAGCTGGGCGTAAGTTTTTGTCCCTTTCATCACAAAGGCCGATGTCAACCTCTTTACGAGCTGAGATCCCAGACCGAGAGGAAATATTATTATTATTTATTTTATTTTCTTACGTTTTAATTCGTTTTCGTCCATTTTTATACGTTTTTTTTTTCTGTTTTTCTAAGTTTTTTTTATACATTTTCATATGTTTTATCCGTTTTTATACGTTTTCATCCGTTTGATACGTTTTTATCCGTTTTCATCCGTTTTTATACGTTTTTATATGTTTTCGTCATTTTTTTTTTATCAAAGTCATGTTAACATAATCAATACCCCCAAAACCTTTTTTTAATCTCACCTCCACATAAAGCAATTAGACATGTAAAAGATGTGAAAGATGAACAAGTCAATATTGGAGTGTCTATTTATTTATGTATAGTCATCTATGCTTGCGAGAATCCAAAACAAGCCAAAAACGTTTCACATACAGTTATGTATTTTAATAGCTGTCATCTTTCACACAATAATTTAATTTCAATTTATATAATTCACTACTGAAACAAAAAGCTTCATGTCAACTTATCAACATAAGACAATAAAAAACTAGTGTACCCTCTAATTTTCTCGCGAGTGCCTCTAAGGCTCTAATAGCAAAAATAATATGTCTTAAGATTGTTATATAAAGAGTGTATTGCTATTAGAGACAAACAAACAATATATTGCTAATAAAATATAGAAAATGATACCGTAAATCTTTTGATCGTGGAGACTCGAAACACAAACAAGGAAAATGTTGAAGCCTGTGATATTCACAGTTTTCTTAAGACATATTCGTCCTCTCCACGGTGCTTGAGAATCGTGAACGTCTATCTCTCAGGATACAACAACGGATAACTCCGTTAGCACAAACAGTTATCAAGGTGAAACAAAAAGCGTGTCTTCACTCTATTACGAACGAATACACACACGGTCAAGATGAAAGGTTATACAAACGAAGAGGAGTGAGTTGTATTTCTTGGTTTTGTGAAAAGAGAGAATAACTCTCAATATATAGGATGAAAGAAAACGGTCAAATAATTATTACAATCAATTCCACTAATGGCTCATAATCATATAATTAAATTAGTCGTTACAAATAAAAACCATTAGTATCTTTAATGACCATTAATTGTCATTCAAACAATTTGACCAATTTTTCCGACACTATCTACTATCTTTGTTTACATACATAAAAATATCGAACTAAATAAATTTTTGCTGACGTTTATGTATCAAATAGTTTATGTTAACCGAAAGAAGTAACTTACTGTCAGGTCTCATGTTTAACTTTTGCTTAGGGCAAACAATTTTGATGTGGCCACGTCAATCTTCTCAAAATAAAGAAAACGTTATATCACTACAAGAGAAACTAGGACCGGCGATGAAAGTTTTGGCGAGGACAAGATATCCTTGCCAAAAGTCACTAAACAACAAAAAAAGCTCGGTTCCAGATTTTGACTTTGTCAAAAAGGTAAGAAAGATAAGAAATTTTGACCAAAAGTATTGGCGAAGACATCTCCTCGTCAAAAGGTTGACTATTCTAGACAATTTTTGACTATTTGCTATACTATATTCATTTCCTTCTCATTTTTCCGGCCAATCTTTCAACGAGGACATGTCTTTGCCAAAAGATTGAACAAAACGTTGACTACTTAATTACGCATGTATTTAACAACTTAATACTTAATTAAATAAAACTAATTACGTGGCTTTGCCTTTGGCAAGGACATGACTCACCAAAGGTAAAGATCATTAAATTATTTAAAAACATTATTAATTATGTTAATGTTAATATGTACTACATCCGTTCTAAAATAAGTGTTCAGTTTGACTTTTCTTGATCAAACTGGTTCAACTTTGACCTTATCTATTCTTGCGGGTGTTATATAATACTTGATGCAAAATATATGAATGAATTGAGTTTTAAGTATATTTTTCGTTGGTATAAATTTTCATCAAGTATTATATAACATACAAAAAATATTTAAGGTCAAAGTTGAACCAGTTTAACTTTGAAAAGTCAAACTGGACATTTATTTTGGGATGGAGGGAGCATAATTTTAATTGTAAACATTATTTAAGTTATTAAAACACATAAATTAAAATATATATTATTATATAATTGTAGTTCATTTATATACAAAAAGTTTTCTTACATACCAAGGGATAAATCTTAGCTACTCATTTTCTAGATTAGATAACAAACCCACTTTCACATGTGATTAAACACTAATTTGAATATTCAAATATCTAAACATGTAATAAAAAGAACATATATTTTTTCTGCATTATTTTAAAAGTTTCATCGTTCTTTTTCTTATATAACACATTATATTTCGAATTGCAGATTAGTCAGTGAATTCGTTCAAGTTGGATAAAACACATAAAATTACATGTGATTTTAACCACACGTGATCTCATTCACATGTGATTTTTACCACATGTGATTATAGAAGCTTCACAAATAAACTGCTATAATCCATAACTTGAATACAATGTGTGATATATGGTTGAAACACATGAATATGTGTTTTTCATTGCAAAAAATAGGAAAAGTCTTTGATTTATAGAATCATACTTATGTCAGTTTTAGTACATATGTTTAGTATTCAAACTTTGATATTAGTGTTAAATAACACGTGGTATGTCATGCGAATTTAAACTTTGAAAAGAAAATGTGAAAAAATGACAAAAAAAAAAGTTTGTTGAAAGTATATATAAATGTCCGTCTATCGACAGATAATTAAATGCTCGTCGTGACGATAAAATTTATTTTTGTCTCACGATTAACGGTTCATGAGATATTTAAATTATTAAAAAAAAAAAATTTATGTAATTGAATTTTTAATTTGAATATTAATTAATCTCACATGTGATTTGTTATTTTATAATCACATGTGATTTTATTAAATCACATGTAATTTTATAAAATCACATGCGATTTGTGAAATCACACGTTATTTCTAACATACAAATCATATGTGATTTTTTCAGACGCAAAATTTAAAACTAAAACAAAACTTGAAAAAAAATTGTCCAAATTATATCGAAGTGCCCGTCTACTGAAAGATAAAAAAAGTATCGTCGCGATGGTGTATTTTTTGTCGCTTAACGATTTACCGTTGCATGATATTTTATTTTCAAAAAAAGACGAACAATGTTTTTTTTGTTTTTTATTTTATTTTATTTATTTTGATGAAAAAATGAATGGTTATACTTTGTTCATCTGGTCTTAGGGTTTATATTGAACTGGACTCTAGTTTTACAAATTTTCTCGTTTATAATACGAGGTTTAGGGTAATATTTTTTTGTTAAATAGTTTTAGTTATACCAATCGAAAACAGAGGGAAAAAAAGTTGGTTTGAGCATCTTCCTTTTTTTGTTAAATATCTTGTTCATCTTAGAGCACAAGGTGTCATGAATGAGCTCAATCTCCTCATTCGGACCTCACGGGGTGCCACGTCATCACAACAAACCACAACAAACCAACCCCTTACCATAACATACCACAAACTCCTCATTTGGGCCCTACCACTATCTATTTTTATTTCTTTTATTCAAATACCCAAATAAACTAAATTTATTTCATAAAAATAAAAATACATTACAACATATTAAAAATACAAATAACATTTTTTTTAAAAGTTACAAAATAACTTAATATCTAAACCAAAAAATATTATCAGTTTATCACTATCTATATTCCACTATCTATATTCACATGTTTTGTACTGCTCTTTGACTTCAGCCCACTAACCCACTTCCCAAGTTTAACAAAAAAAAAAAAAAAAAAAAGTTCATCTTCTTCATTTTGCCTGTACACATACCACACGCACACACTTGAAAAATCAAAAAAGAAAAAAAGAAGAGAAAACTAAACGTTTACATTTTGCAATATCTGACATAAAGTACAATGCAAAAACTACTCGTACAGACGAGCAACCAAGTCACGGCGAGGCACGAGCATGTTGCCCGGTATAACGGCGAGGCACGAGGAGCAGTCCACGTGGACCACGGCGAGCCACGGTTAGACCATACCGTGTGCTCTTATCGCAATACTTTTTTGGATTTCACCACATTTTTTCTTTTATCCCTAGTTGCGGCCTTGCATTTTTTACGATCTTTATTTTTAGGGCACTACTAGAAATACCAAAAGCTTGACTCTTGTTTGCTTCTTGATGAGCCTGACTCATGGAGTTGGAACCTTGACGATGATGGCAGTTTTTCGGTTAATGTGACGTGAGTTCACCTTGACTCTTGTTTGCTTCCTTCGTGTTCCCCATGCACTCGGTGGTTCAATATTCTTTCTCGAAAGGTAAACATTTTTGTTTGGCGTCTTTCTTTAGACAGGCTTCCTACTCGTCTTAATTTATCTTTGAGGGGCCTTGATATTCCGTCCATTGTCTGCCCGATGTGTAACAATGTGATGGAATCTGTGGACCATGTCTTCTTTGGCTGTGACTTGTCTTCAAATGTTTGGTTTCTTATAAGAAGATGGGTCGATATAGATGTGCCCTCCTTTTCTTCTTGGTTCAAATGCCTGCAATGGTTTGAAGTTTGGAGAGCTTCTAGGAGTGATAAAGATCGAGTGTATGTCATTTCTTTAGCGTTGTTGTTGATACAAAAGTTGGGCATTCCTTGTTTCCGTACCAATTAGATCTTAATACTTGAGACCTGCGCACTAAGAAAATAAAAAGACACCGTTAGGCTTATCGTGGGGTTGTCTCCCACGATTATCCTCCGGCGTGAGAGTAAGTAATCGGTTTTTAGGGTTTAGTTGAAGAGTTAGGGTTGTAAATCGTACCTTTAATGAGAGTCAAGAGATTCTATATATACACACGAAATCCTTGTTGGTTTCGTGTTCGTCACTCCTCAGCGTATCCCGCATAGGTCGGTTGTTTGATACATATCTCATAAATAAGAGATATCCTATATCAAGTCCATAAATAACTTCGGGTTTGGGCCGTCGTAAGCTCAAACCGTTATCGTGGTAGCCCATTCGTGATGGGCTTGAGCCCATTCGTGATGGGCTTGAGTGTTAGTAGCGCCCATTCGTGATGGGCTTGAGCCCATTCGTGATGGGCTTGAGCCCATTTGTGATGGGCTTGAGTGTTAGTAGCGTCCATTGGTCGGGTTCGTGACCCGAATGCGGACTATACGTCATCATGTCCCCCCAGTCTAGTATGCGCAGTGTAACGACTGCGGATGCTAGACTAACAAATGTAGCAAAAATATTCCTCGATGCGTAGCGGGGAAGTTTCAAGTGTTTCCCACCTAAAGAAACCATATAATAAACTAGTCCAAGTACATCCGTATCTCCTTCGTAAATCGTGAGGGGTGGGTGAAAAAGTGCTTTACCTTTTGGCCTCCCAGCCACACGATTAGAGCAAGTGGGGTACATGTGTCATCCATCCACGAATATGTGTAACCCTATATAAAGGTGAGCCGTCCTTTCACTGTGGCTACCACAGTAAAAAAACGTCATTTTCCACCATTGTTAAACCTTCAAACAGCAATCAAAAATCAACGAAAGCTAAGGTAATAACGCGTGCGCTTCAGAATCCTTTAAATTCTAACCATGGTTCTTCAGTTATCCGATTTTACTTCCGATATATCTGAGGACGAACTTCGTCAGTTCACCTCAGATTATTACATCCCTATCGCATTGCACCCGGTGGTTCCGGTGGCGAATGCGTCAATAGCGAACTTCTCGCAAGGGAAAGTAGGGGTATACACGCGTTTCTTCAAATTCGCTAACCAGCGTGTGCCCATTTCCCTATTTTTGTGCGATATTTTAAACCATTATCGTCTACATATTTCACAACTGAACTGTATAGGTGCAGCAAAAATAACTAATTTTTAAGTGAATTGTCGCTTGTTAGCGATAGAACCCACAATCCATCTATTCCGCGCGTTTTACCACACGTCGTGGTCAAACGTGTGGGTGTCCTTCTCCAAGCGTGCAGGGCCACTGCAGTGCTATACGGAGAAGTTAGACGCACTGAGGGTATGGAGGGAAAAGTTCTTTTGGGTTGATAGTGCATTTTTTCCATGGATTTTTGAGTTCTATACTCAAGAATCATTACCAAGAGATGAGCGCCCCATCCCCGGAACGTATAGCACAGAGGATGCGGAGACGATTAATGTTAATCGCATACCGATCAAGGCATATCCAGAGGAGTTTTTGGTGCACATGGGCATCAGTCGCAATTACTTCGGTAGTCCGGAGGAGGTGCCAACTTTTTTGGACGAGAATAGCCGGGGTGGGTGCTTGTCTCTTCCTTCCTCTTCGCTTATTAGTTGTAAGCGTTCTTCCCTTTGTAGCTTATCTAACTCATTTTGTGTTTGTTTGTTTGTTTGTTGCGCAGAGATGGATCTATTCAGTGTTGTTCGCTTGGAGAGGCCGAAATAAGTGACTGTGGGTGTGCGCCCTTTGAGAGATGGCAAGGAGCCAGTTCTACAGGCTACCGCAGGGCGCACGATGGAGATCGTGCAGGAAGAACCTGAGGATACACCCCCCGTTGTTTTAGAGGCGACTCCTCTTCGCAGTTTTCCCACTCCTGAGGTACAAATGCATATAGAAGAGTTATCGCAGACTGATTCGTCAAACAGTGTGGGAGTTTCTGTGAGTGAGTCTGAGGGCACTGCCCAAGGGGTGAAGCGCAAGGCAGTTGCTGGGGATGATGGCGCTGGTACGTCCAAAAGAAGGCACCATCTTATCACTGGTGAGCAATCATCATCAGAGGAGAGTGCATCGCAGAAGGATACAACTAAAACTCCTCTCTTCAAGTAAGTAATTATGCTCGTTTCGTCAACATTTTTGTTTATGTTTTGCGCTGAGGTTACTATAATAACCTCGGGCTCTCGTCATTTACATGCCGTGTTGAGGCTGTTAGGGATGCTGCTCGCGCTGGGAAATCGCCCCCCAAGGCAAGTCCTTCGCATACTGTTCATCTTGCGCAGGGGGGACAAGAATCTGGGGAAAAGGTTTCCGAAGATGTTCCTACGGACCAGTTGATTGAGGAGCTATGCTTGGCTGCTGAGCATCAAGCCTTATTGGTTGCACAGCTAAAGGATAGGTATGCGGGTGAGGGTAGCAGCAATGCGCAGAAGGATAAGGAAATTGAGCTACTGAAGGCGCAGTTAGCTGATGCTCAGGCTGAAGTAGAGTCCACCACTGTGTATGCTCAGAAGCTCGCTGATGAGAGGCTATCCTTGTTTGCTCAAGTGAATGAAGAGCGCGTTGCCGCAAAAGAGTACAAGGCTACTTGCCTTTGGGCCTTGAAGTACATGGAGCAGAACAAGAGCGCACACTTCGCCAGATTAGATGATTTCCGCAAGGCTGTGGAGGCGTCGCTGGAGAAGCAAGAGATCAAGCTGCGCAAGCTCAGTATCGAATATGACGAAGAGTTGTATCCCCATCTGGTGTCTTCGATCGCTGAGCGTAGGTGGCTTATCAGCCATGGGTTACGCTTGGCTGCTTTGGGTACTTTGGAATCCCAAGAGGTGCGGGGGACGTTTGGGGAAGTTGTGGAGCGTGCGATTACTCGTGGCTAGGCGCAAGCTATAGAGGAGCTCTCTGAGAGCGGATTGTTGAAGGTGCCTGCCACACAAGTGCCCGATTATAATGCTGATTCCTTCGATGAGCTTGTTGCTGCAATGGAAAAGATGAAGCTGCTAGACCTTCCCCATATTGCTCAACTGGAGCGCGACCAAGATTACCCCATAAGTGTTATTATGGAGGGGTTAACCTTGGCTAGGCATGCAACGGAGGGCGCAGAGGCACAAGCTGACTATTTTCTCAAACCAGATGAATCGCAGCTGCAGGTACCTATCTTCGCTCGCCCTCGCAACATCCTGGATCCTTTTGCCCTCGAAAAGGAAATTTCTTTGAAGGAGTCTTTGGAAGCCCATGCTATGAGGCTTGCGAAGAAGCAGGGTGTGAAACGGAAGGCCATCCTTTGCGGTGTCGGTGCTGCGCATATTCCTAGGTCTGATGGAGTGCCCGTCAGCGTGCCGACAGTGTCGCCCTAAGATAGTGGTCTTCTGAAGGAGCTTGAGGGAACTAGTCGTGCTGCGTACCATGTTGGCGGTTTAGGGCTTAGACGCACCTGTAGCTTGTCTTGGTAATTTTTGTAATAGATTAACATTTTGTTGCACATGTGCATGTTAAGTCTATATCTTGTATGAACTCGTAGTCCTTAATAAAATGTTGATTAGAAAAAATACGATTATACGCATATTGTATCAAATGTGATTGTGGTTATAATGCTTGTACTTAGTTATTTTGTCTTTGCGTAAAAGACGTCTATGTTGTGTCTAACATAGCAACTTGTTGTGTACATACTTAGAAAAATTTAAAAAATCCATAATCGTGTATGAAGTTCATAAAAGTTACAAGTTTGTTGATTTATATGCAGCTGATGCGTGGGTTTTGCAACCTTACAACAGGTTTTACCTCTCGAGGGATCTCAAGAGGCTTACAACCCCACCAGGCAGTGTACCTGACCGATGTAGTATAGTGTAGTGGTAAGTACGGGGGATTGATCGTTCTCCACAGGGAATAGTGTTCGTTAGGTATGAAAAGCTACTCTAATAGGTCTAAGGGTTGAGGAAGATTCTTTTTTTATGTTTTTATATTTTATGAAAGCAAGTAAAATCTCGGGTTTTGAAGGAGTGGGCGGAATTAGTTGCTAGTCAACTAACCCAAATTACTACAAATGCAAATAAAATAAAATAACAAAAATGAAAAGTGGTGAGAAACTTATGTGTGGAGAAATGTGTTTACTTAGATTTCCTTACTCCCTAACTATCTTTTACCGGTTAATTAGTGTGTATTAGTCGCGTGGATGACGGGTGTATTCCTTAATACCATTCGTGGGGTGGCGTACTTACTTCCCCAAACTCTACAAGCTCCTACTTCACTCCTATGTCGAGCCGGCTAGGAAGCTCCTAACATGGGATCACTAGAATTCGCTTGTGCATTAAATACAACCATAAAAACCTTTAGTACGCGTTTGGTTCATGTTTCTTAAGACGTTCAAGCAAGTTACCGAATAGGAAGTTAGCCAGTTTTCTTAAGCCTAACATAGATAAACAATCATCCAATACAACTAACAACACACTAACAACCAATAATCAATAGCTAGGTTTCATTAGATCTAAGCAAACACAAGATAAAATTAGCCTAACATGTTAAACAAAAGACAAGCATAAGATAGAATCAAACAACACATAGACATATTGAATGATTAATTGATAACTTATCTTTCAATGAAACATGGAAGATCTCAAGGCAAGAAGCCCTGAAAAAGTAGCTAAAATCGTCTTAGGGTTTTATCCCAAGATTCCACACACTAAGCTCTCTTTTATGACAAAAAATTAGAAAACTATATATAGACTTTGACATCTGACGGCGTCACCTTATGCATTGTGACGCCGTCACCTCGCCGCTTTTAGGGTTCCCGGGTGACCTTCTTGACGCCGTCCCTCTTTAGCTCTTCAAAAATCCATTCTGGCTTATCAAGGCTTGACGCCGTCGGACCTATAACGTGACGCCGTCCCCTTATGATTTAAGCCGTGACGCCCTTGATTTAGTTAAAGCGTGACGCCGTCAGAATTCTCATGCAAACTCACTGGCCCGTCATGAGTAAATTTCACATCCAACTTTTCTTGCCAAAGCATGACGCCGTCTGGAGTTAATGTTGACGCCGTCAAAGGTGACTTTCAGCACAATTTTGAGACTTTGCCGTTTTCTTCACTTTTATGCTCCAAAAACGTCCAAAATGCCTCCTTTTCCAGATTTCTCCTCAAAAGTACCTAAAATGACAAAAGGAACGATTTAGGGCAATATTTGATCAAATAAATACGATTTCGGGCTTAAATGACCCCTTAAAAGCGGTACACTTTTCGCCTCATCAAATACCCTTACACTTGAGATTTGCTTGTCCTCAAGCAAATGCGCTTTTATTCTAATCAAAATACAAGTTAGGGGTCATTTAATGCAAACATAAAAGTAATTACAACAAATAATCGTTCCACTTCAATCATAATAAGCACGGAGATTATATACTAGCACCTCACAAGTAGTGTTTAGATACTCACATCTCTCAAGTGTCATCAAAATAAATCTCATAAATGAAAACGGATAATATCTCTCACTACCTGTCATAGCAAATAGATTACCATAGGCTTGGGAAAGGATCGAAAACTTCCTCCACTAGGCGTAAGCACCTAAGATAAACTATCAAAGAGGGCTTTTAAATGGGTTATAATGTTAGGTGTAGGGAAAAGGAAAACACGGTTTTGTTGGATACGGGATATTTTACTGGTGGCGAGTTAAAGATCTTGATTAATTACATGTACTATACAATGTTGCTAAGCCAAGACTAGACTCGATCTTAAGCTAGAAACGAAATAACAAAAACAAAAACATAAAATAAACATAAAATGAAATGGGATGGTAGTCCGTATGATTTTCTACTTTTCTTTTTCTCATTTTTTTTGTATTTTTCTTGATTTTTTTTTTTTTTTTTTTTTTTTTTTTTTTTTTTTTTTTTTTTTTTTTTGCATACATTCTTACCCTACCATCCAAAATAATACATCATAGGGGCGTTGCATTCCCCTTACACTTGAACTTTTACATAACTTTACAAATAACTATTCTAATGACTCGAATTAAGATAATTAAAACACTTGGAGTACTTTTAAAATATTTAGCACATATGGGGGTAATAAATGATGTTCTTCCCCATTACTCCATTACACTAGTACTTTACCCATGAGTCCCAATCGTCCCAAAACAATATGTACAAGGATATGACTCGACTTAGCAACGATGTAATCAACTAGATAATTAACTTGGGTTTAAACAAATGTTGTCACAATAATGCACTAAAAATGAGTGCATACAAGGTAGGCTAAGGCGATTTGGGTGTACATTTTAGTGGGGTGTAACAAATTCTTCCTTTAAGTAAAATGCTTAAAGGTCGAAACGAAAAGATAGGCTCTGAGGGGTGTACTAGGGGTATCGTGTACTAAAAATGAGTACAACGCAGAGGGTGTGGGAGAATTACTTGACCAATGTAGCCAATGTAATTATAACAAAAACACAGGTGTAAAACAATGGGTTAATCCTAATGCCTCTTATCATGTAGTAAATCTAACTACACGAATGTAGTCTCACTTGTGGCCTTGGAATGGTCCTAACGCAAGTTCTAGAATCTAAGTGCTACCGGTACACACATCATAGCATAAATGCTTTTCCTACCAATTCTAGGGGCGAACCTCACATATTTGGGGTGGAAAATTTTTTAGTGGTACGGTTTTTGTGCTAGTCATATAACTCCTATCCGTGAGACGCTTATTAGAATCAAAGTTTCACTCCTATATGTTGTAAAAAATTTTAAATTTGGCACTAAAATTACCTTAACAAGTATTTCTCTCTAGTTTTATTACACATCTACTATTAAACAAACAAAAATCAAGCGCAATTGTATTCTCTAAAATCGTACTTTTACCCTCCCCTTACACTTAAGATGAACATTGTCCCCAATGTTCAAATAACAAGATGTAAAAGAAAAAAAAGTAAAAGAATGAAATCAAATACTCCCCTGATTCGCTCGTTGGATAATGAAATTACACGGTTAAATCTTCCTCCAAAGAGAGTGTTGAAGCTCCATGACTAATGCATCGCCATAAGCTTGATTCAAAACATTTCCTTGTCCAAAATAACCTGTTGAACCTGAGAAAACAAACACGAAAACCTGCATAACATCGGCGGGATAAAATCTATATATAAGGATATAATGCTTGTGGAATGATAACTTTGCAGATTCCTGGAGATTATAAGTTGGAGATTTTAATAAAAACTTTTTATGAAAACAAAATTCTCAAAAATTTCTGGAAATTAAATCTGACGCCGTCAGGTTATAACCCCTGACGCCGTCAGAAATGACCTGACAAAAATTTTCGTTTTAAGTTTCCGGAAAATTTCTGGAAAAACCTTTACCTTACTTCCTGGAAATCCTGCAAAACATCATTATGACTCGATACAAGCATTTGACTCAAACACATACGAATATGTATGTTCATTTAATATTATTACGATTCATGTTCATTTGTGTTCTAATAAACCGATTTAGATTTCCCTTACACTTATCTTTTGCAAAATACCTTTATATGTAGTTAAGACGAAGTTAAAAACAAAATAAAGCATTTTCACAAATTAGTTTTTTGAACATGAATCAATAAGAATAAAAATTAAACACACATACGGAAACAAATAAAATCAAACAAACAAACAAATAAACACACAAAGCAAATAAAACAAATAAAGATTGGGTTGCCTCCCAAGAAGCGCTTTTCTTTATTAACGAGTCTTGTAGCTAGACTCAAAGTCACGGGGTCTACGTTTTTCCGTTTTGCTTCTCAATTGCCCCTCTAATCATCCTAACAACCTCCATATCAATTTTGTATTTAGGTCCAAGGTTTAAGCAATCTTTATAATAAAGGCTTCTCTTATTCCAAACATGGTCCATGCCTTTTTCTTTATCCTCTTCATTGATGTCCTCAATCGCACCAATGTTGTCCATGTCAAATCGAGGCACAAAACGAAATTCTTTAACCCGATAAGGCATCCTATATGTGATCCTATCTATGTGATTAGAAAACTGAACCGTGCCTTTCGAACGGTCATACCTTAAATTGGATGCTTCGATAAATGGCTTACCTAACACAACGCGAGATAGGCGGCAGTCAACAACACTTGCCATATCTTCTAAAATCATGAAGTTGGTGATAAAGGTAAAGTTCCCAACAAGGATATGTATATCCTTAATCCTTCCAACGAAGTTGCAAACTCCGCCTGGACATTTGGGGTCCATCCTAGGCTCAAGTGGTGTATTTATGATTTGGCTATAAAGGCCTGAGGACATAACGTTGATTGGGGATTCACAGTCAATGTAAGCATGCTCAACGTATTGGTACCCAATCATACATGGTATCTTCACATTCCCGGGATCACCTCTCTTAATCTTTGGGTCAATTCTAACAAAAGGTGGTCGAGGGTTATCAACTAGGTTGTTATAGTAAGCAATCTCCTCCTTAGTGGGGTATTCGTTGAAACAATCATCCAACCTAGGATCTACCTTTACTTCCTCAATTTTCTCAACCAACTTATCAACCGTAAGATTATTACGTACTAAGTAATTATCTGAGTATATGGCGGTCCCTAAGTTGTTCAAGGCATAATCAAGCTCGATATCAATCGCTCTACTGAGCTCCCTGAGCTCACTAATCTCATTCTCAAGTTGGCTACGCAACAAAGCTACTTCGCCAGGTGTAAGGGGTGGATTCGCGTTTTCCATAATGGCAAACTGAATAGTCAATGAGAATTTGTTACGAACAAAAGCACAAAGAAAATAGATAGACTAAAGAAAACCTAGAAAAATAAAATAAAAATCTCACTAGAAAGGAATCTAGTGAGTAGACCTAATAGAAATAAAAATTCAACCTAAACAATAACTATTCCCCGGCAGCGGCGCCAAAAACTTGATGCGTGGGTTTTGCAACCTTACAACAGGTTTTACCTCTCGAGGGATCTCAAGAGGCTTACAACCCCACCAGGCAGTGTACCTGACCGATGTAGTATAGTGTAGTGGTAAGTACGGGGGATTGATCGTTCTCCACAGGGAATAGTGTTCGTTAGGTATGAAAAGCTACTCTAATAGGTCTAAGGGTTGAGGAAGATTCTTTTTTTATGTTTTTATATTTTATGAAAGCAAGTAAAATCTCGGGTTTTGAAGGAGTGGGCGGAATTAGTTGCTAGTCAACTAACCCAAATTACTACAAATGCAAATAAAATAAAATAACAAAAATGAAAAGTGGTGAGAAACTTATGTGTGGAGAAATGTGTTTACTTAGATTTCCTTACTCCCTAACTATCTTTTACCGGTTAATTAGTGTGTATTAGTCGCGTGGATGACGGGTGTATTCCTTAATACCATTCGTGGGGTGGCGTACTTACTTCCCCAAACTCTACAAGCTCCTACTTCACTCCTATGTCGAGCCGGCTAGGAAGCTCCTAACATGGGATCACTAGAATTCGCTTGTGCATTAAATACAACCATAAAAACCTTTAGTACGCGTTTGGTTCATGTTTCTTAAGACGTTCAAGCAAGTTACCGAATAGGAAGTTAGCCAGTTTTCTTAAGCCTAACATAGATAAACAATCATCCAATACAACTAACAACACACTAACAACCAATAATCAATAGCTAGGTTTCATTAGATCTAAGCAAACACAAGATAAAATTAGCCTAACATGTTAAACAAAAGACAAGCATAAGATAGAATCAAACAACACATAGACATATTGAATGATTAATTGATAACTTATCTTTCAATGAAACATGGAAGATCTCAAGGCAAGAAGCCCTGAAAAAGTAGCTAAAATCGTCTTAGGGTTTTATCCCAAGATTCCACACACTAAGCTCTCTTTTATGACAAAAAATTAGAAAACTATATATAGACTTTGACATCTGACGGCGTCACCTTATGCATTGTGACGCCGTCACCTCGCCGCTTTTAGGGTTCCCGGGTGACCTTCTTGACGCCGTCCCTCTTTAGCTCTTCAAAAATCCATTCTGGCTTATCAAGGCTTGACGCCGTCGGACCTATAACGTGACGCCGTCCCCTTATGATTTAAGCCGTGACGCCCTTGATTTAGTTAAAGCGTGACGCCGTCAGAATTCTCATGCAAACTCACTGGCCCGTCATGAGTAAATTTCACATCCAACTTTTCTTGCCAAAGCATGACGCCGTCTGGAGTTAATGTTGACGCCGTCAAAGGTGACTTTCAGCACAATTTTGAGACTTTGCCGTTTTCTTCACTTTTATGCTCCAAAAACGTCCAAAATGCCTCCTTTTCCAGATTTCTCCTCAAAAGTACCTAAAATGACAAAAGGAACGATTTAGGGCAATATTTGATCAAATAAATACGATTTCGGGCTTAAATGACCCCTTAAAAGCGGTACACTTTTCGCCTCATCAGCAGCGTACTGCAAATTGCATATCAAGGAGTTAAGTGTCTTAGCTCCTAAGTTGTTAAACGCGCACAGTGTGCAATGTTGTGTATCCGTCGTGGAATATACATTGAACTTACTCCAACGTCTTGAGAGTAAGGTGTTTAACAAAGATGCGTGATCCGATGTTGATGGGTATGCAACCCTCTTACTCAACGAGTTGTTTAGTAGGTTTACTCATCCTTTTACCATCGTGGGTTTTAATAAGTGCATGCACGCCATGTAGGCAGAAAATTAAAGTAACAACATTATTGAGACATAAATAACACAGTAAACAATAAAGTAAAATGTGTCGCGGAATTAGCTAGAAACCGCGACATTTGAATTAATACTTGCAAGTTTTTGTAAAAAGAAAAACATTTGTCTAAATGAAACAAAATGTAACTACACGGATGTTTATTAAGCACTTACTAAAGTGCGGAAGTGTCCGTGTGTGAGGTCGTAACCTTTCCTAAAGATAGCATCTCTTAAGATTGCAAACATTCCATGTGCGTTGTAGTTCGCGGCCATCCATGTCACGCAGCTTGTACGCGCCTTTACCTAGTGCTTCAACGACCTCATAGGGTCCTTCCCACTTCGGTCCAAATTTACCTGTATCTTCTGCGTGGCTTGCATCATTAGTGCGATAGACAAAGTTGCCTGGTCTGAATGAGGTGCCTCGAACTTTAGCGTCGTAATATCCCTTCATTTTTGACTTGGCTTTTGCTTCGCGTATAGCTGCGCGTTCGCGCCTTTCTTCCAATAGGTCCAAGTCAATACGTCGTTCGTCGTCATTGGTTGCAACATTAACTTCCGCAGTACGAATAGTTGGCATCCCAATTTCAGCTGGTATGACAGCTTCTGTCCCATAGACAAGAGAAAAGAGAGTGTCTCCGTTGCTAACTTTGATTGTCGTGCAGTGCGCCCATAAGATATGCGACAATTCATCCACCCATCTTCCTTTGTGTTTGTCTAGGCGCGCTTTAATTCCTTCGCCTAGACTACGATTTGCGCGCTCAACCAAACCATTGGTTTGTGGGTGTTTAACTGACGCGAAGTGTTGTGTAATGTTTAGCTCTGCGCACCAGTCTTTGAACGGGTTATCACGGAATTGTTTTCCGTTGTCCGAAACGATCTCCCCAGGTAATCCAAAGCAGCATACGATATTTTCCCAAACGAATCATTTTACTTGATTACCTGTGATTGTCGCCACTGCTTTTGCTTCAATCCACTTAGTGAAGTAGTCTATTGCCACAATAAGAAATTTCAGTCCCCCCGCTGCAACAGAAAAAGGACCCGCAATGTCGATACCCCACTTGTAGAATGGCCATGGAGAAGTGATAGGAGTTAGCTCTTGTTGTGGTCTGCGTGGGATGGGTCTGTGAACTTGGCAGTCGCTACATTTCTTTATCACATCGCGCGCATCACGATGCATAGTGGGCCAGTAGTATCCTGAGCGCAATGCGCGTGCTACGACGGACCGTGGTCCTGAATGCATACTGCATGAACCGGCGTGGATCTCTCGGAGTACGTAATCTGCCTGAAGAGGTCCAACGCATCTAAGCCATGGTTGTAGAAATGAGCGCCGATATAGGATACCATCTCTAAGTTCGAACCTCTACGCTGTGCGCCGTATCTGTCGAGCGTCCTTCTGCTCATGGGGCAATATGCCTTTACTTATGAATTCGATGATAGGGGTCATCCATGTAGGATCCTGCTCTTCTATCACCATAGATATCTCCATTTCCGAGATGGATTTGTTTTTTAGGATCTCCACCAATACTTGTTTTGACAGGTGCGCGAAGCTTGTAGATGCGATTTTGCTTAGTGCGTCCGCCTTTTTGTTCTCCCATCTAGGAACTTGTTTAATGGTAAACCTGTCAAAACCTTGGATTAGTGACTTGGTCTTGTCAAGGTATTGAACCATGTTATCCTCTTTAGCCACATATTCGCCCAACACATGGTTGGCTACTAATCGAGAGTCCACGTTTGCTTCTAGGTTGCGTACGCCCATTCGAGTTGCAATGCGTAATCCAGCGATTAGGGCTTCATATTCTGCCTCGTTGTTCGTGGCTGTGAATTCAAAGCGCAGTACGTAAGTGAATTCCATTCCTTCTGGGTTGGTGAGGATAAGGCCTGCGCCCGATCCGTCTACGCATGAAGACCCGTCCGTGAACAGGACCCATGGCTCTTGTAGTTCTACCTTGCTCAGTGGAGGTGCAGCGTCGGTGTCTGGTTTTTCGATGATGAAGTCTGCTAGTATTTGTCCTTTAACCGCAGTGCGTGGTCTGTAAGAGATGTTATACTCGCCTAGTAGCACACTCCATTTTTGTAATCGTCCCGATGCGTCAGGTTTAGAGATAACTTGCTTGATAGGTTGGTCTGTGATTACCACTATTGGGTGCGCTTGAAAGTATCTACGCAGTCTTTTGGCGGCAAATACTAACGCCAAGACCAACTTCTCCATTGGGCTGTAGTTAATCTCTGTCTTCTTGAGTGCTTTGCTTACAAAATATACCGGTGTTTGTACGGAGTTCCTATCCGTCAGTAGCACTGCGCTGACCGCTCCATGAGTCGCAGATAAGTAGACGATTAACTCCTCCCCTGGTCGGGGTGCGACTAGCTTAGGAAGCGCTGCTATATGTTGCTTAAGCTATGTGAAAGCTTCTTCCGCTTCCGTAGTCCAACGAAAGTCTCCCTTTTTTGTACACTTCTTGAGTGTTTTAAAGAGAGGAAGTGACTTATCCGCTGATTTGGACAGGAATCTGTTCAAACCGGCTAGCTTTCCATTCATAGACTGAACTTCTTTTAACGTGCGTGGTGAAGGGAGTTGGATGACAGCCTCTATTTTTTTTGGGCATGGCTTAATGCCATTTGGTTCTATCAAGTATTGATGCGTGGTTTTGCGACCTTACAACAGGTTTTACCTCTCGAGGGATCTCAAGAGGCTTGCAATCCCCACCAGGCAATGTACCTGACCGATGTAGTATAGTGTAGTGGCAAGTACCGGGGGATTGATCGTTCTCTAGGGGAATAGTGTCGTTAGGATTGAAAAACTACTCTAATAGGTCTAAGGGTGAGGGAAGATTCTTTTTGTATTTTTTTATATTTTTATAAAAGCAAGTAAAATCTCGGGTTTGAAGGAGTGGGCGGAATTAGTTGCTAGTCAACTAACGCAAATAACTACAATTGCAAATAAAATAAAATAACTGAAAATAAAAAGGTTGTGGAACTTATATGGAGAGAAATGTGTTTACTTAGATTTCCTTACTCCCTAACTATCTTTTACCGGTTGATTAGTGTGTATTAATTGCGTGGATGACGGGTGTATTCCTCAATACCAATCGTGGGGTGGCGTACGTACTTCCCCAACTCTATAAGCTCCTACTTCACTCCTATGTCGAGCCGGCTAAGAAGCTCCTAACATGGGATCACTAGAATTCGCTCATGCATTAAATACAACCATAAAAACCTTAGTACGCATTGGTTCATGTTTCTTAAGACGTTCAAGCAAGTTACCGTATAGGAGGTTAGCCAGTTTTCTTAAGCCTAACATCGATAAACAATCATCCAATACAATTAATAACACACCAACAACCAATAATCAATAGTTAGGTTTCATTAGATCTAAGCAAACATAAGATAAATCTAGCATAGCATGTTAAATAAAAGACAAGAACAAGATATAATCAAACAACACATAGACATATTGAATGATTAATTGATTACTTATCTTCAATTGAACATGGGAGATCCAAGGGTATAAAACCCTTAAAAGTAGCAGAAAAATCGTCTTAGGGTTTCTCCTCACAAAGTTGCACACTAATGACTAAAAATTATGAGAATATATATAGAAAATCAGATCTGACGGCGTCACGTTATAGAGCTGACGCCGTCACCTCGCCGCGGTTAGGGTTTCTTGATGGCCTTCTTGACGCCGTCCCCTTTTAATCATCCAAAATCCTCTCTGGCGCGTCAGGGGTTGACGGCGTCACAATGGTGCTTGACGCCGTCACAGGTACTTTTCCAGCTGATTTTGAGACTTTGTCGTTTTCTTCACTTTTATGTTCCAAAAACGTCCAAAATGTTTCCTTTTCCAGATTTCTTCTCCAAAGTACCTAAAATGACAAAAGGAACGATTTAGGGCAATATTTGATCAAATAAATACGATTTAGGGCTTAAATGATCCCCTAAAAGCGGTACACTTTTCGCTTCATCAAATACCCTTACACTTGAGATTTGCTTGTCCTCAAGCAAATGCGCTTTTATTCTAATCAAAATACAAGTTAGGGGTCATTTAACGCTAATATAAAAGTAATTACAACAAATAATCGTTCCACTTTAATCATAATAAGCACGGAGATTACAAACTAGCACCTCACAAGTAGTGTTTAGATACTCACATCTCTCAGGTGTCATAAAAGTATATCTCATAAATGAAAATGAATAATATCTCTCACTACCTGTCATAGCAAATAGATTACCATAGGCTTGGGAAAGGATCAAAAACCTCCTCCACTAGGCGTAAGCACCTAAGATAAACTATCAAAGAGGGCTTTTAAACGGGTTATAACATTAGGTGTAGGGATATGATAAACACGGTTTTGTTGGATAAAGGATATTTTACCGGTGACGAGTTAAAGATCTTGATTAATTACATGTACAATATGGCGTTGCTAAGCCAAGACTAGACTCGACTTAAGCTATTGAAAAAAATAACAAAAAGATAAAATAAACATAAAATGAAACGGGATGGTAGTCCGTATGTTTTTTCTACTTTTTTTTTTTTTTTTTTTTTTTTTTTTTTTTTTTTTTTTTTTTTTTGCATACACTCTTGCCCTACCATCCAAAATAATACATCGTAGGGGGGTTGTATCCCCCTTACACTTGAACTTTTACATAACTTTACAATTAACTATTCTAATGACTCGAATTAAGATAATCGAAACACTTGGAGTACTTTTTTAAAATATTTAGCACATATGGGGGTAATAATGTTGTTCTTCCCCATTACTCCATTACACTAGTACTTTACCCATGAGTCCCAATCGTCCCAAAACAATATGTACAAGGATATGACTCGACTTAGCAACCATGTAATCAATTAGATAATTAACTTGGGGTTTAAACAAATGTTGTCACAATGATGCACTAAAAATGAGTGCATACAAGGTAGGCTAAGGCGATTTGGGTGTACATTTAAGTGGGGTGTAAACAAATTCTTACTTTAAGTAAAATGCTTAAAGTTAGAAACGAAAAGATAGGCTCTGAGGGGTGTACTAGGGGTATCGTGTACTAAAAATGAGTACAACGCAAAAGGTGTGGGAGAATTACTTGACCAATGTAGCCAATGTAATTATAACAAAAACACAGGTGTAAAACAATGGGTTAATCCTAATGCCTCTTATCATGTAGTAAATCTAACTACACGAATGTAGTCTCACTTGTGGCCTCGAAATGGTCCTAACGCAAGTTCTAGAATCTAAGTGCTACCGGTACACACATCATAGCATAAATGCTTTTCCTACCAATTCTAGGGGCGAACCTCACATATTTGGGGGTGAAAATTTTTTTAGTGGTACGGTTTTGTGCTACTCATATAACTCCTATCCGTGAGACGCTCATTAATACCAAAGTTTCACTCCTATATGTTGTAAAAAAATTTAAATTTGGCACTAAAATTGCCGTAACAGGTATTTCTCTCAGTTTTATTACACATCTACCATTAAACAAACGAAAAATCAAGCGTAATAGCATTCTCTAAGGTATCGTACTTTACCCCCCCTTACACTTAAGATGAACATTGTCCCCAATGTTCAAATAACAAGATGTAAAAGTAAATAAGGTAAAAGAATGAAATCAAATACTCCCCTGATTCGCTCGGTGGATAAAGAGGTAACATGGTTAGATCTTCTTCCAAGGTAATGTTGAAGCTTCAAGACTAAAGCAGCGCCAAAAGCTAGATTCCACATACATCTCCTTGTCCAAAATAACCTGTTAAACCTGAGAAAACAAACACGAAAACCTGCATAACATCGGCGGGATAAATCTGTATAAGGATATAATGCTTGTGGAATGATTATTTTGCAGATTCATGGAGTTTATAAATTAGAGATTTAATAAAGCATTTTATGATTCCGGAAGAAAAACAAAACTTTCAAAAAAAATTCCAGAAAACTGTTCCTGACGCCGTCAGACTGGGGTCTGACGCCGTCAGAAGTGATCTGACAGATTTTTCATGTTAAGTTTCCGGAAAATTTCTGGAAAAACTCAATCCTTATTTCCTGGAAATCCTGCAAAATATCATTATGACTCGATACAAGCATTTGACTCAAACAATTACTAATATGTATGTTAATTTAATATTGTTATGATTCATGTTCATTTGTTCTAATAAACCGATTTGGATTTCCATTACACTTATCTTTTGCAAAATACCTTTATATGTAGTTAAGACGAAGTTAAAAACAAGATAAAGCATTTTCACAATTTAGTTTCAAACATGAATCAATAATAATAAAAATTAAACATACATACGGAAGCAAATAAAATCAAACAAACAAATAAATAAATACACAAAGCAAATAAAGCTTGGGTTGCCTCCCAAGAAGCGCTTGTTTTTGTTCGAGTCACGAGCCTGACTCTACCCTTATTTAACGAAAATAGGGGAGGTTTTCCCTACACTTAGGGTTAAGTGCGGGTGATAGTAGCGATACACACCAGCTCGGTAGGAGTATGCCACGTGAGGAAAGATTGGTGGATGAATTATATGCTCAAAGGGGTGTGCTCCTTTCATCATAACCTTACCTAGTTCACTTTGGTCAATGGGTGAGTTAAAGTGTTCTCCTAAAAAGGGATCATTTTCTAACAACTTTGAGAGACTCCTAATTGGGAACCCATCTTGACCCAATAGACCCGGTTTAAACCCATAATGTTTCTTGTGATCAATCATGAATGGGTGATGTAGACATGTAAGGTCATTTTTCACTCCTATATTGTCTTCCTCACTACAAGGCTTAGAGTCTACTACCTTAATCTTAACATTACCCGGACTACATGGTTTGATGGGTGGATCGGGACCTTTTTCAATTTCTAAATTCACATCTAAGGATGGAAGATTAGGTAACGGTTTTGGCTGAGGCTCCGGTTCATCAAAACTAGGAACTTCTATATAACTAAAAGAAAGGTTATGACTACAAGTATTCAAACCTATATCCTCTAGTTGTGTTTGGTCCAAGGGTTCTACCTCTATTGGGGTTCCTATAGTCTCTTCTACTTCTTCTGGGTAAGTCACGGGTGGTGTGTGTGCCTCAAATGATGGTAGGACTTGTGGGGTACTTGGTGGGCTTATGTTACTTACCTCATCATTCCTTGTGTCAAGATCACCTATATCCTCATCATGGGTTTTGGTATAATTTAAACCTAACATTTTCCTTAATATCTCAAGTGCTTCTCTAGGCATCTCAACTTCTATATCCGAATCATAAGGATCATCCTCAATATTCTGACTGCTATATTCAAATTGCCCAAAAGATTCATCATGTGTTTCTTGAGATTCATTCTCATCGATCATAAAACCTAGGTCTTTTTGATCAATGTGATCATGCTCGGCTAGATCCTCCATCACATCAAGATCACCTAAGTGTTCACACTGTATTATGGTAGTGCCTAACCATGACATGCAGCTAGGTGGCTCAACTCTACCCTCATCCCCAAACAAACTTGTTTCATGATCCTTGAAATTTGTGGTCAATTGACTTGTATTAATGTTTGTTGGGTTGTCTACTATATAATAATATTGGGCACAATTCTCAATAGCTTCCCATGCTTCTTCAGCACTTAATTCCCTAAGATCCCTGCCGGCAAAATAGTAAATGTCCCTTTGGGCATGTCGGTCGACACCATCGTAAAAGATTTGAGTCAGGGACTATGAATTGAAGTTATAATGAAGGACTTTTTGGAGTAAATATTTAAAAAGAGTCCATGCATCATAGAGAGGTTCATCTTTATGTTGTTTAAACATCAAAATGTCATATGGAGTAGGTGAATTACGTGGTTGGTAGTATGGTGGATTCGCGTTCTCCATAATGGTGAACGGAAGAGTCAATGGAAATTACGAACAAACACACAAAGAAAAAGATAGACTAAAGAATACCTAGAAAAATAAAATAAAAATCTCACTAGAAAGGAATCTAGTGAGTAGACCTAATAAAATAAAAATTCAACCTAAACAATAACTATTCCCCGGCAGCGGCGCCAAAAACTTGATGCGTGGTTTTGCGACCTTACAACAGGTTTTACCTCTCGAGGGATCTCAAGAGGCTTGCAATCCCCACCAGGCAATGTACCTGACCGATGTAGTATAGTGTAGTGGCAAGTATCGGGGGATTGATCGTTCTCTACGGGAATAGTGTCGTTAGGATTGAAAAACTACTCTAATAGGTCTAAGGGTGAGGGAAGATTCTTTTTGTATTTTTTTATATTTTTATAAAAGCAAGTAAAATCTCGGGTTTGAAGGAGTGGGCGGAATTAGTTGCTAGTCAACTAACCCAAATAACTACAATTGCAAATAAAATAAAATAACTGAAAATAAAAAGGTTGTGGAACTTATATGGAGAGAAATGTGTTTACTTAGATTTCCTTACTCCCTAACTATCTTTTACCGGTTGATTAGTGTGTATTAATTGCGTGGATGACGGGTGTATTCCTTAATACCAATCGTGGGGTGGCGTACGTACTTCCCCAACTCTATAAGCTCCTACTTCACTCCTATGTCGAGCCGGCTAAGAAGCTCCTAACATGGGATCACTAGAATTCGCTCATGCATTAAATACAACCATAAAAACCTTTGTACGCATTGGTTCATGTTTCTTAAGACGTTCAAGCAAGTTACCGTATAGGAGGTTAGCCAGTTTTCTTAAGCCTAACATCGATAAACAATCATCCAATACAATTAATAACACACCAACAACCA
The DNA here is from genome assembly GCA_021014915.2 of Artemisia tridentata subsp. tridentata. NCBI lineage: Eukaryota > Viridiplantae > Streptophyta > Magnoliopsida > Asterales > Asteraceae > Artemisia > Artemisia tridentata. Next base: position 80,512,299 of record CP139502.1, read on the forward strand.
ATAATCAATAGTTAGGTTTCATTAGATCTAAGCAAACACAAGATAAATCTAGCCTAGCATGTTAAATAAAATACAAGAACAAGATATAATCAAACAACACATAGACATATTGAATGATTAATTGATTACTTATCTTCAATTGAACATGGGAGATCCAAGGGTATAAAACCCTTAAAAGTAGCAGAAAAATCATCTTAGGGTTTCTCCTCACAAAGTTGCACACTAATGACTAAAAATTATGAGAATATATATAGAAAATCAGATCTGACGGCGTCACGTTATAGAGCTGACGCCGTCACCTCGCCGCGGTTAGGGTTTCTTGATGGCCTTCTTGACGCCGTCCCCTTTTAATCATCCAAAATCCTCTCTGGCGCGTCAGGGGTTGACGGCGTCACAATGGTGCTTGACGCCGTCACAGGTACTTTTCCAGCCGATTTTGAGACTTTGTCGTTTTCTTCACTTTTATGTTCCAAAAACGTCCAAAATGCTTCCTTTTCCAGATTTCTTCTCCAAAGTACCTAAAATGACAAAAGGAACGATTTAGGGCAATATTTGATCAAATAAATACGATTTAGGGCTTAAATGATCCCCTAAAAGCGGTACACTTTTCGCTTCATCAAGTATCCCAGGAACATGCCCTCTGTAGCGCCAAAAGTGCATTTCTTAGGATTCAACTTCATGTTGATCTTTCGTAGCGTTATAAATGTTTCTTCAATGTCACGCGCCACTTCGTCTTCGGTATGGCTTTTTATGACAAGGTCGTCCACATAGACCTCTAGGTTGCGGCCCACTTGCTTTTCAAATGCATTATCTACCAATCGCTGGTAGGTGGCGCCCACATTTTTCAGGCCAAAAGGCATCTTTGTATAACAATAGACACCTTGGCTTGTGTGGAAAGCTATTTTTTCCTCGTCTTCTTTGGCCATTTGGATTTGGTGGTACCCTTTGTATGCATCTAAGAAACATTTAAAGGGATATCCGCACAAAGATTCTACCTTCCAGTCTATCTCTGGCAGTGGGTAGCAGTCCTGTGGACATGCTTTGTTGAGATCAGTGAAATCCACACACATCCGCCAACTACCATCACTCTTCTTGACCATCACTGGATTGGAAAGCCAGTCATGGTAATAGACTTCTCGCATGATGCCTGCGTCCACAAGTTTATGTACTTCCTCCAGAATGGCTTTTGCGCGCTCTGGAGCCTGGCCGCGCTTTTTCTGTCGTACTGGGGAATATCCTTGTCGGATTTTTACCTTGTGTTCTGCAATCGAGCGTGGCACACCAGTCATGTGCTTTGGTTCCCATGCGAAGATATCCAGATTCCTTTGCAAGAGTGCGCACACGGCCGATCTGCCTTTGTCAGACAACGATCCGCCGATTGATACTTCTTGCTCCGGGTAGTCAGGATGAATTGCGACCTTCAAGTTTGGTATTTTAGCTGCGCTCTGTTCTGGGGTGTGCGTCGCCTCACATGTAATCGTATTACACTCTCCTGGTGGCGCAGCGTTGTTGTAGATGGTGACAATGCCTCCTTCTACCGGGAATTTGAGCATCCCATGTGCTGTGGACGGCACTGCGCGTATTGCCGAAATTTCTGGTCTTTCGATAATGCCATTGTATGGCGAAGGAGATCTGATCACCATAAAATTCATCCAGGCTGTCGTGGAGTGTTCCTTATTACCAACAACGACTAGCAGTCGTAGTTGCCCCATGGGCCATATCTTTTCTCCTGTGAAGCCAGTCAACGAAGTCGTGGCTGGGCTTAACTGTCTTTGTATCTCAGGTCGCAATTTCTTGAAACAATGCTCATACATTATGTCCACTGACGCCCCTCCACCAACATACATGCGGTGGATATTGTGACCCCTCGCATTTATCTCAATGGTGAGTGGTTCCGCCACTGCGTTGTCCGCAGCCAAGGTGGGGAAAGAGATTTCGCTTCCATGAGAAAATTTCTGGCTCACCTTCTGCCTAGTCTTTCGCTGCCATGATTGTATCATGTAAATAGTATCAGCCTTGTCCTTAGGTGCTTCTTTCTTGCCCCCGGTCTTTTGTTTGTCTTTTCCATCCTTGATGTTCTTGACTAGATGGTCCAATCTGCCTTCTTTTACTAGCTTATCTATTAGTTGGCGCAATTGGACACATTCATTAGTGGTGTGGCCCTTTTGTCCATGATACTCACAGTATCCGTTCCCTACGCGCCGATCTTCTGGGGTGCGCATCGGTGGGGGTCTCGGAAAGTTCGCGCCTTCCGTCGCGAATATCTCCTTTGGAGTCTTTGTTAATGGGGTATACTTGTCGTTTCCCCGTCCGCCTCCTTGACTGCGGTAGCTTTTGTTACGATTGCTAATCTAGTCATTGGATTGTCTCCTTGGCTCTTCTTGTGACCTATAGTTTGAGTAGCCTTTCGTGCTATCCACAGCGGTGGCTTCTCCTTGGATGAAGGACCTCGTGCGCTTCATCAGTTCGTCAAAGGTTTGGGGAACCCTATCATTTAACTTTTTGATAAGCTCCGGGTTATTGATCCCGTTCATAAACCCTGAGATCTTTAGTGTTTCGGGACATGCCTTGACATGTATGCATTCATCTTTAAAGCGCTCCATAAAAGCGCTTGTGGATTCCCCTTGGCGCTGTTTTACCCTAGCGAGCTCGACAGGGTTCTTGGCGCACTTCTTCCTCTGAGTAAAGTTCAAACGAAACGCCTTCCGCAACTCTTCAAACCCATCGATGCTTCTACGTGGAAGCTTACTGAACCAGTTTCGCGCATTCCCCACTAATGTAGAGTTAAACATATGGCACCACACAGGTTGTGGCCAATTTTCGATGGTTGCTGCTGATTCAAAAATTTTTAGGTGGTCATCAGGATCACCTATCCCATCATAAGTTTTAACATTGGCGGGCATGCGCCTTCTCTTATCTTCTGAAAAATCACTGATGCGCGGAGTGAATGCGTCAACATTTTGGCGGCGCCAGGGACGAGACATATCTTCGTCCTCCTGGTCGCGGTATCTTCTCCTGGACTTCCAGTGTCCTATTTCTTTGTCCTCGTTGTCCGAGGAGTCACTTGAGGATGAGCTTACCCTTTTGCGGCGCTTGCGCCGACTATCCTTGGAATCCGAGCTTGAAGGGCTTTCGCTTGGGGAGCATCGTCGCCCAAGTCTATCGTAGATCCTGCGACTGCCAAGTCTGGCGTGGACATTGGTGCACCGTCCATCATCTTCATGCTCCTCCAGAGACTGTAAGTCGGCTGCTTCATCGTCTACAACTTTCCTTCCGATCCTAGTAAACACAGGGTGTCGGCGGCCATCCTTCTGGCGCCTTTCCTTTCGGTAACGAGGTGGGGATGCCTCATGCTCAGGATCAAAGTTGAGCCTGGCTTGCAGGCTCTGACTCGACCTCTTTTTTGCTTCCTCTCGCATCAGCGCAGCCAAGGTTTCGTAGTTTTGGGACACAAAATCACTTGGCGCTAGTTCAGGCGCGACTCCTTCTAGCGCGAGGATGTCTGTTTCCAAATCAGGACCCTTGTTTCGGGTGGGCGCATTTGGCGGCTTAGTGAAGTTTAATTCTGGCATGATGAGAGGAGTGCGCAGTAGATCTACCGCGCTAGTGGTTGTTGTAGTAGTATGGGTAGTCCTTGTGATCGGTTCTACTGGAGTAAAAGCCAGATCTGAGTATGATCCTAGGCTTTTGGGCGCACTGGTTGTTCCAGAGGCCTGCTTAGCGGCTGAATCAGTTTGCTGCTTCTTCCCCAGTAGGTCGTCATGCGTTTTCTTTGTCTGCGGAGTCCGCTGATTTGGGTTTTCATGCTTCGTCATTCTAGTTCTTCGTAGAGTTTTTAGTGTATAGGTCCCACGGATGGCGCCACTTGTTGATACAAAAGTTGGGCGTTTGATGAAGCGAAAAGTGTACCGCTTTTAAGGGGTCATCTAAGCCCTAAATCGTATTTATTTGATCAAATATTTCCCTAAATCGTTCCTTTTGTCATTTTAGGTACTTTTGAGAAGAAATCTGGAAAAAGAAGCATTTTGGACGTTTTTGGAGCATAAAAGTGAAGAAAACGACAAAGTCTCAAAATCATGCTGAAAGTTACCTTTGACGGCGTCAGGATTATCCCTGGACGGCGTCATGGCTTGGCAAGAAAAGGTGGATGTGAAATTACCCATGATAAGCCAGTGAAAATTGCATGGGAATTCTGACGGCGTCACGCTTTAATATGATCAAGGTCGTCACGGCTTAATTTAGAGAGGGACGGTGTCACGCATAATCCTGACGGCGTCAAGCCTTGATAGGCCAGAACGGATTTTTGAGAACTAAAGAGGGACGGCGTCAAGAAGGGCATCCGGGAACCCTAAAAACGGCGAGGTGACGGCGTCACACTCCATAACGTGACGCCGTCAGATCTGAAAGTCTATATATAGTTTTGCAATTTTTTGTCATTAGGGTGGAACTTATTGTGGAACTTATTGTGGAACTTATTGAGGAACTTTGTATGTGAAAACCCTAAGACGAATTTGGCAGCTTTCTCAAGGCTTTTTGCCTTGAGATCTTCCATGTTACATTGAAGATAAGTTATCAATTAATCATTCAATATGTCTATGTGTTGTTTGATTCTATCTTGTTCTTGTCTTTTGTTTAACATGCTAGGCTAGATTTATCTTGTGTTTGCTTAGATCTAATGAAACCTAGCTATTGATTATTGGTTATTAGTGTGTTATTAGTTGTATTGGATGATTGTTCATCTATGTTAGGCTTAAGAAAACTGGCTAACTTCCTATTCGGTAACTTGCTTGAACGTCTTAAGAAACATGAACCAATGCGTACTAAAGGTTTTTATGGTTGTATTTAATGCACAAGTGAATTCTAGTGATCCCATGTTAGGAGCTTCCTAGCCGGCTCGACATAGGAGTGAAGTAGGAGCTTGTAGAGTTGGGGAAGTACGTACGCCACCCCACGAATGGTATTAAGGAATACACCCGTTATCCACGCAACTAATACACACTAATCAACCGGTAAAAGATAGTTAGGGAGTAAGGAAATCTAAGTAAACACATTTCTCTCCACATAAGTTTTCACCAACATTTTCATTTTTGTTATTTTATTTTATTTGCATTCGTAGTAATTTGGGTTAGTTGACTAGCAACTAATTCCGCCCACTCTTTCAAACCCGAGATTTTACTTGCTTTCATAAAATTATAAAAAACATAAAAAGAATCTTCTCTCACCCTTAGACCTATTAGAGTAGTTTTTCATACCTAACGAACACTATTCCCTGTGGAGAACGATCAATCCCCCGTACTTACCACTACACTATACTACATCGGTCAGGTACACTGCCTGGTGGGGTTGTAAGCCTCTTGAGATCCCTTGAGAGGTAAAACCTGTTGTAAGGTTGCAAAACCACGCATCAGCGTTCCTTGTTTTCGTACCAATTAGATCTTAATGCTTGAGACCTGCGCACTAAGAAAACAAAAAGACACCGTTAAGCTTATCGTGGGATTGTCTCCCACGATTATCCTCCGGCGTGAGAGTAAGTAATCGGTTTTTAGGGTTTAGTTGAAGAGTTAGGGTTGTAAATCGTACCTTTAATGAGAGTCGAGAGATTCTATATATACACACGAAATCCTTGTTGGTTTCGTGTTCGTCACTCCTCAGCGTATCCCGCATAGGTCGGTTGTTTGATACATATCTCATAAATAAGAGATATCCTATATCAAGTCCATAAATAACTTCGGGTTTGGGCCGTCGTAAGCCCAAACCGTTATCGTGGTAGCCCATTCGTGATGGGCTTGAGCTCATTCGTGATGGGCTTGAGTGTTAGTAGCGTCCATTGGTCGGGTTCGTGACCCGAATGCGGACTATACGTCATCAGTTGTTATGGTGCATTTGGCGTTATCGCAACAGTGTTATTTTCTCCTCTCACTCGTTGAGGAAAAGTGACATTTTCGATTATATTAGTACTTTTTCTTTTTCTAGGCTTAAAAGTAGAGGGCGTAATGTGAATTGTTGAAACTCTTGGCTTATGAAGCCTTTGTAATTTTGTTCTAGCTCCTTGCTAGTGTGTTTTAATAAATCCACCGTTAAAAAGAAAAAAAACTAGATTTTTTTTTGAACGATGACTTTTATTTTTTGGATTAGAGTCGCACCCGCCACCTCGGCAGACCCTCATCCTCCACATACTCAGACTATGTTGTCTTAACCGGGTCCACGCTGGCGTAGTGGGGATTTTTAACGGCGTCCGCCCGAAAACCTTACCGCCTCCACACGAGTATAATTCGCTGGAGTAACGGCCGGATGATAATCGTGGCCGGCTCGGATTCGAACATGCGCAACTATTGGCTTACAGGCTCTCCTCTTCATTGCCTAATATCAACAGAGGTTGTGATCCACAAGTGAGAACTTCTCAGTAAATCGCCCAAACCGATACTACTCTCACCCGGGCAAGCTTAACTGAATAAGCTTTACCAAGTGCACCACAACCACTTCGATAAAAACAAACTAGATGTACCAAAATTTTTTTTAACTTTATACTCGCATTCTGCAACATATAGTTAGTTAGGTGGACCCTTAAGTTAAAGGCCAAGATGCTTGCTACTAGCCTTTTCTGTATAGGGTTTTTGAAAATATTAGTAACAATGTATAGTGTCACTTTTTTATCACTTATATCTTTTAATTTTTTCACTAAAAATAAATTACAAATAATTATTAAAAAATAAAAAATAAATAAAAAATAAATAAAAAATAAAAAAATAAAAAGATAGGTTTTACAATTAGATTATCTAGTTTTTAAAAAAAAAAGTTACTCATTTACTCCTTTGTCAAACATTTGATTATCTAGTTTTTACAACTTTTGTCTATTTTGTCTTACACCTGTTTATTACATGGGTCTAAAATCAGGTCTCTTGTGTTTGTGCAACCAGAGGCTCAAATGCCATTAATGAGAACTCGAAAGAGGTGAAGATCGTTGAACCTGAACCTGAACCCAAATTTCTTTTGCAGCTATGAAGGGTGTGGAAAAACGTTTATTTATGCCGGGGCACCAAGAAAGCATTCTCACATCTAGATGAGTTTTCTATAATGCTTGAATAAACATGTCATTGTCGGGGCGCTAAGAAAGATACAATTTTGTGTCATTGTTAGAAATGTAGAAAGGTAATTTAAATAAGTTTTAGTTTATCTTTGTAGTCCACCTTTTTTGTGTGTGTCTGTGTGTGTGTGTCAGATTTGGTATGAATGAAACCGAATAAATATTTGTGTGTGTCAGATTTGGTATGAGGGTAGTGGCAGTCATGTTTCACAAAAAACCCACACCTTTTAAACCCACCAATAATATCGTTCCACCTTATTTCACATTATTCATACTTTTTTCATACCTCCCAACCATTTTTTAGTGGCAACCATGCCTTTTTCATACCTCCCAACTAATTTTATTTTTTTATTTTTTATTTTCATAAATTTGAGAAAATATGTGTTGCTGACAAATTGACATTAAATTACCAAATACGTTTTCAAATAGAAACAAATCATATTCTATATACCCACTTGGCTCATCCCAATATTCCACACTTTCTTTCACAGTTCCCACTATCCCTCTTCCTCCATATCTTCCGATCAAACAAAACAACCTAAGAAATCCAGTTTTTTTTACAGCAGAGCACTCTCAAATTGTTGGCAAGCTGAGTTGAGGGCACTAAGAATTTTTTCCCATAAACTGAGCAACTCAAATATGATGTTTCTCGAAAAATATATGGACGGATTAAGGATTCCATATGAAGAACTAGCATCAGCAACCAACAACTTTTCTGATGCAAATCGCCTCAAACAAGCAAACGGTCGAATATTAATTGCTCCAACATCTCTTTTTTCTCCATACCGTTTAATCATCACATGCCGCCCAGCCATGCCGCCCAGCCAAACCGCCTAGGTGGCAGCGGTGTTCACCGGCGGTTTGAGCCATGCCGATGGCCAAACCGCTTCCACTGCCACTACCCTGAGTGAAAAAAGTCGGATAATTAGATGGACCTTTTATACATTATCTCTGGTAATCATTGGCGGAGACAAGGACACGTGCCCTCTTACCGAAAAAAATTGTAGTATAAATTTTTTAAAGTATCTTGATTTTTTAGTAATTTGCCTCTTCAAGAACAAATTTTTAGTGTAGTTTCCAAAAATTATTAAAGTGTGACCCCTCGATCAACATTTTCAGGCGTTCTTATTGGATTTCAATTTAAGGTTACACATGAAAAGTCATTCTCAAGAGAATATGTCCGTACGGTGAATGTGGAAAAAGATATACTAGTGAATACATGTTAACGAAGTACATTATGTCTCACCGTGTAAAGGTTAGTGCTTCCCATATTATCTGTAACAAGCACCACAGTTTGACTTTAAGTCAACCTTATTGCACAACTACTGGCATTGACTTGAGAACTACTCATTACCGACTGATTATGGATACGGCTGTTGTAGACTTGTATTTTAAACAAGGATATCACACTTGTAAAATTCTGTTTCCAAAAGGCCAACTGCGGTACTGCTGACTCCGCGACATTGCTTCATATTCAAACCCATAAGTGATTCTCCCAACTTCTTCAAAAACGGCAAGCTTTGGTTTGAAACTCGGCATCCCGAGATTGAAAGAACCTTCAGATTTGATTGTTCAGCACAAGCTAGTGCTGCAATTGTAAAATCAGTGATTGCGGATTTAGATACATCAAGTTCCCTCAGAATTTTACAGTTCTGTGCAACAGTGACCATGCTTGCATCGGTGATAGATCTACAACCGTCAAGATTCAACACCTTAAGTGTCGCACTATGAGCCAACGAGATCTCAGAAACTACCTCATCAGTAAGACTCAAGCAACCGCTAAGATCCACCTTTGTAAGACCAGCCTCACTGTTCTGAATGAGTGATGTGAACCCGTTATCTGTAATCTTGTGAAGGCCATTCAAAACAACTTTTTGAATCTGGTGCCAAAGCTGACCCAACAAAGCCAAGCTATAGTTTCCAAATCCCGGGCAGTTACGGATGGATAAAGATTTCAAAGAGTTACGAGGACATACACCCAAAGAAATCATCATAGGCAAATCCTTAATCCCGAAGCATTTTGTCAAAGAGAGAGTCTTCAATTTACCATAGTTTAAAAGCAATCCAAAGACACCGAGCTGTGTAACCGTGTGGCATTCTTCTAGAATAAGGGTCTCAAGGGACAATGCGGCTTTAGCAAACGCTACAACACCTTTATCTGATACGTAATATGATTTCTGAACAGAAAATAGCTTCAAATTCGGGCAACCTTTGCCCACCGCTTCAAGCCCTAAATCTGTAACACCAGTGCAAGCAGTAACATTAAATGACCTCAACTTTTGCAGCCCTTGACCATTGCCCATAACCCAGAATCCCTTCTCGGTTACATTATGAAGACTGCTTAAACTTACATCAGTCAGTGAGATACCATGGTGTCCAATAACAGCAAGAGACACGTCACTGATGTTTAAACCATTAAGACTTATTTTCATCAAGGAACAAGTTGTCGAACTAGCAATTCCTTGATCGCCAACTGATGAACAGTTTTTAATCAAGATTGACTTCAAGTTGGAACACCTTTTCCCAATAGCTTGAAGGCCTTCGTTACCGATGCTTGAGCAGGATTCTAATGCTAGTGATGTCAATTTAGGACAGTTGTTTGCAATGGCGATTAAAGACTTGTCGGTAACTGCAGAGCATTCACAGAATTCAAGCTTTTCCAAGAGGTGACAGTTGTTAGCGATTTCAGCAACCCCTTCATCTCCAACGGAAGATAGCTTCCAAAGAGTAAGAGACATAAGAGATGGACTACAACGAGCAACCGCCTTAAGTCCAAAATCCGTCACTTTACTAGCTCCGTTTCCAAGAACCGAAAGTTCACCCAGTCCACCACGACTACTAGGAGTTCCAAGACCAATAGCAGCAAGTCTAACATCAGTCGCCTTCTTCCCTTTCAAACACCTCGTAAAACTCCCACCAATTTTATCAAACTCCTCCGCCTTCTTTTGCTCATCCCTATGAATCGTGCTCAAAAGCATAAGCCATTTCTTCGAAACCAAACCACATGTATACTTCTCTTTCCCATCAAAAACACGTCTTAAAATCTCGAACAGACATTCGTCAGGAAGAACATCAATACTGGTTCGCTGCTTCTTAAACACTTTTTCACAAAACACAAAGATCAATAAAACATTCAGTTTCAACTTATTCGACATAAAACTAACATAAATATAAACCGACAACTAATTAACGAAATTACATATAATCCACTTAAATTCTCTACATTTCAAAATCTAATAAATACCTCTTCATCCTCAAAATCGTACTTTCTTTCATAAGAACTAACATCTAATTAACCAAAATATCCATAAATTCATAACTAAATAGGAGTATATAAAAGGGTACAAAAATTAATTTGAAAGGGCACAACTTAAGTTCAACAACCATGCAAAATAAATAAATAAATAAAAATAAAAATAAAAATCTACACCTTTTTTTATAAAAAAAATAACAATTTTTAATAAAGAAATATATATATTTATATAGCATAAATCTGGTTTAACCTAAGATCTTCCATAAAACAGTAAAATCAACTATAAATAACAGCATCATGTCATAATTAAGCATAAGAAAATCAAATCAACAAATAAATAATCAAGTTTATCAAGGATCATACCAAATAGGTTCTGCATGAGTAGAATTGAGCTAAAAACCCTCGATTAAGAGCAAAAGTATGAGATTGTGAGATTATTAAGCATCAAATCATGTGGCCCTTGTTGAGCCTCCACTTGATATCATTGTTGGAATTTACATAGCATGACAATCATAAAAACTCCATAATCAAAGTACACATATAGCGGAAGCGTGTAACAATTAGTATAACATATAATTATTAACATAAACATTAAATAGAAAACATACCCGATGCACTTCAATTAATTCTTGAACAATTGAAGATAATAAGATCAATGATAAACCCCTTACCTTTTTGTTTATCGATCTCTTGATAATAACTATAGTGAGTTATTACCTCGTTCTTGTACACACAAATTAAACCGTATCAAGTTTATGCAAGTAAAAGCACAAGAACAATTTGGAACACAAAAAAATCGATCCAAACCCTTGGGAGGTTTGTGTCGATCGGTTTTAAGCCAAGAAGGAGAAGAGGAAAACTTAGGGATAATTGTGTGCACAAAAGATTAACCAAACAATTACCCTTGAGTTTGTTTATATAGGATTTGGAAAACTTTGGGAACAAGTAAGGCAATGGGTTGCCCCATTAGCCTTAGTCGGCCGAATACCCTCACCAAAGGAGGTTCAAGATTTTCCAAATCTTCTAATTTAATATAAACATCTCTTTCCTTATTTTCGTCTAACGGTCGTTAGTCATTTAACTGAAAACACTAACGGTCGTTAAGTTCTCGTGTTAATAATAAATATATAAAATACATTTATTATTATTACTTAATACTCATTTGTAATGTGTGCAATCCCGAGGTCTCGGGTTCGATACTAGACATTTACGTATTAATATTTTAACCATTTCTAACAACTCCCACTTGGTTAACTATTAATAGTAAAATGACATTGGTTGGCGTCTTGCAACACTCCAATGCCCCTAGTCCGACTCGAGCTAGATTTCCTGGAAAATCTTTAATGATTCATCATTATTATTATCCTTTTGTTACTAATACTTCATTAATAAAGAAATGGATCTAAGTCACTCTTTATTAACGTTTCTGTTTCTCGTTGCTAATGATTGAACAAAATTACCAAAACATCTGAACGTATTCCAGATGGACTTTGGGCGTGGCCACGCAAACATTTTGTCAACCCTACGAGGGGCCCAGTAGCATTATACTTCAAAACAAATTTGAAGGAACAAATTCTTTCTTGACTACAAGAATAACCCATGAACTTTGCAACACTTCTGAAAACAATCCTTATAACTTCCAGTTACGGTAAGCGGTAGATTGCTTTACAAAAATGCACTACATCCATGACTCTTATCTGGTATCTCAAGTCTGAGGATAACTATTTCATGAATTACTTGATGACAAGATCCATTAAGTAATCTCATGCTTAGTTGGGATAAGTCCTATACTCTACACTTAGAATATCATGTGAATTTGGTATGACTACGCATCAATATACTTTCAAGTATATTCTCACCAACATTCACATTTGTCTTAATTTAATGATATTCCCATATCATTAACCGACAATGGACACATTTAGAATAATAAAATTATTCAAGGATATAAACATGCAAAAACAGGATATATATTTCAACAAGACAATAAAACATAAACAATACTTTATTTCATAAAATCAATAATTGTCTATTACATCCTTTATCCAAATACTAATCACAAATGGGCATGAAACTTTCAGCCTTACGAAGACCTATTCCTTCAGCTAACTTATAAAGCTTAGTGCCAGGAAGAGCTTTCGTCAATTGATCTGCCAAGTTATCATCTGTGTGAACTTTGAGTACTTCGATCTCCCCAATCTCTATTTGCTCTCGCACATAGTGATATTTGATCGGATAATGTCTGGTGCCCTTCATGATTCCAGGTTCATTGGCAAATGTAATTGCAGCTGAATTGTCACAATACATTTTTATAGGTCGTTGAATCGAAGGCATAACTCCAAGCCTTGATACAAACTTCCTAATCCAGACGGCTTCCATTGCAGCATCTGATGCAGCTATGTACTCACTTTCTGCTGCAGACATTGCTAATGTACTCTGCTTCTTGCTCCTCCAATCCACAGCTCCTCCATTAATGACAAAGACGTATCCAGTCTGAGACTTCATATCATCCTTATCACTTTTCCATGAAGCATCGCAGTAACCTGTAATATCAAGTTCTGCTTGTGGATCACCCCCATAAACTAAGAACACATCTTTAGTAGCCCTAAGGTACTTAAGAATATTCTTAACAGCAGTCCAGTGAGCTTCACCGGTATCCTGCTGATATCGACTGGTTAAGTTCTGAGCAAACGCCACATCTGGCCTTGTGCTTTTAACCGCATACATAATAGATCCTACAGCCGAAGCATAAGGAACTTTTGCCATGCGTTTCACCTCTTCAGGTGTTGAAGCACAAACTTTCTTGCTCAAGCCATGTTGTTCTTGCATCGGCAAATATCCCTTCTTGGAATCTTGCATATTGAATCTCTTCAATATTTTATCGATGTAAGCACTTTGGCTTAATCCAATTAATCGCTTAGATCTATCTCTATATATCTTAATTCCCAGAATGAAAGCAGCTTCCCCTAAATCTTTCATAGAAAAACACTTTCCAAGATATGCCTTGACTTCATGCAAACTTGGAATGTCTTTTCCCATGATCAATATGTCATCAACATATAATATAAGGAAAATTACTTCACTCCCACTAACTTTGTGGTATACACATGGCTCATCAAGATTTTGAGTAAAACCAAACTTCTTTATTTCACTATCAAACCTCTTGTTCCATTGTCGTGATGCTTGCTTCAATCCATAAATGGATCTTTGAAGTTTGCATACACGATTTGGAAACTTTGGATTCACAAACCCCTCAGGCTGCGCCATATAGATATCCTCATCTAGGCGACCATTTAAGAAGGCGGTTTTGACATCCATCTGCCAAATCTCATAATCATAGTATGCAGCTATGGCTATGAGAATCCTAATAGCCCTAATGTCAGCTACAGGAGAAAAGGTCTCCTCATAGTCAACACCATACGTTTGAGTAAAGCCTTTAGCTACCAAACGAGCTTTATAGGTGTGTACATTGCCATCCATGTCAGTTTTCTTCTTGAAGAGCCACTTACTCCCAACTACCTTGGCATTAGGAGGAAGGTCTACTTCAATCCAGACTTCATTATCTTTCATGGATTGCATTTCCCCATTCATAGCAACCAACCATTTTTCCTTTTCAGGACTATTAATGGCAGCTTTATAACTAGGCGGTTCATCAAGATCCCCTAGTGTATATTCCTCACATTCTACGTTAAGACATAGACGTTCAGGAGCTTTTACAGTCCTTACGGATCTGCGAATGGGAACCACTTCAACTTCTGGTGGAGGACCCAGACTTTCTGGTTCTTCAGGAAGTTGGTTAGTGTTTTCAGAAGGTAATGCATCATCTTGATCTTCTTCAAGATCATATATTCTCCCACTTAATTCTTGAGATATGAGATCCTTCTCCAAGAAGTCTCCATACCTAGCAACGAATACTTTGTTCTCAGGAGGATAATAAAAGTAGTAACCCATTGTTTCCTTTGGGTATCCTACGAAGATACATTTTACAGATCTTTGTTGGAGCTTGTCACCCGAGTCACGTTTAACGTACGCCTCGCAACCCCAGACCTTAAGATAAGACAAGTTAGGAGCATTTCCAGTCCATAACTCATATGGTGTCTTATCTACCTTCTTTGTGGGAACCATGTTAAGAATGCGAACAGCAGACTCCAAGGCATAATCCCAGAATGAGAAGGGAAGAGTAGTTAGATTAAACATAGATCGTATCATGTCTTGCAATGTACGATTTCTTCTCTCAGATACACCATTTTGTTGTGGTGTATATGGAGAAGTAAGGTGCTGGACAATTCCTTCCTTAGCTAGATAATCCACAAACTCTTGACTCAGGTATTCACCACCTCTATCGGATCGAAGAGCTTTGATCTTCTTTCCAAGTTGCAACTCTACTTCAGCTTTAAACACTTTGAATGTTTCAAACACCTCATGTTTATGTTTAAGTAAATAAACATAACCATAACGGCTGAAATCATCCGTAAATGTTAAGAAGTAGCTAGCACCTCTCCTTGACACATGTCTAAGTGGTCCACACACATCTGTATGAATAAGACCAAGTAGATCAGTAGCCCTTTCAATCCTATTATTAAAGGGTTTCTTTGTCATCTTCCCACTAATACAAGACTCGCACTTATCAAATGATTCATCATTGATCTTTTCTAAAAGCCCATCATGTTGCAGCTTTTTCATGCGATCCTTGCTTATGTGTGCAAGACGACAATGCCAAAGATAAGATGAATCCAGACTTTTCTTGATTCTCTTATTGTTGATGCTATACATCGAATTATTTTTAACACAAGCATTATCATTATCATTCATATCAAGTTCAAAGATACCATTCACAGCAATAGCATTAAAATAAAATACACCATTTAAAGAAACAGAAATTCCATTGCTATTAATAGTATGTTCAAAACCAAGGTTCAACAAACATGAAAATGAAATAACACCTCTAACAATTGACGGTGCATAATGACAATTATTTAAAGATAGTACTAGGCCCGAAGGCAACACTAAATCAAATACGCCTATAGCTTCAACTGCTGCATGTGCTCCATTACCCACGTGCAAGAATTGTTGTCCATAGGCCAGCTTTCTCTCAACTCTAAACCCCTGCATAGTATTGCAAATATGAATACCACATCCCGTATCATATACCCAGGAATTTAACTTATGAGTTAGAGTAAATAATTCAATCATAAAGAACGCACCTGAAGAGCTGGGTTTACCAGCTTCACTCTTTTGCTTCTTCAGTCGCAAGTCATTGATGTAGAGTGGACAGTTCCTCTTCCAGTGCCCTACTTCATGACAGTGGTGACAAGCCTGATCCTTCTTTCCTGGAGGACTCACCTTGTTCTTCTTGGGCTGGTGTTGATTCACCTTAGGATTTGGTTGATAGCCCATAACTTGCTTGCCTTTATCAACTTTACCCTTACCCTTGTTCACATGCGATTTTTTCTGGATCCTACCTCCTTGAATTGCCAACACTTGGGGAGTAGGAGCCTTGCCCTTATTTGGTAAGTGTTTCTCATAGTCAACAAGCAATGCGAGTAACTCAGAAACTGTCTTCCCCGAGCAATGCATGTTGAAGTTCTGAACGAAACCACCAAAATCCTTGTTAAGGGATCTGTTGATTAGGTGAACTTGAACATTCTCGGGGTATGCAAAACCACCTCTTTGAAGTTGATCAAAGAATTCCTTCATCTCATTAACATAGTCTTCAACTGGTTTGCCATCATTATGCTTACAGCTGTGTAACTTGTCAAGAGACTCATACAATTCAACTTCAGGAGATTTTTCATAAGCCTTTTTAAGGTCATTGAGCATGTCATGTGGAAAATGATACTCAAACTTCTTTTGCATCATTGGTTCCATACTTTGAAGCATTAAGCACCCAATTTCATTGTACTTAGCATGCTCAATTTTCCATGCTGCTTTAACCTCATCAGAGGCGTCCGCAGCAGGCTCATCAGGGCAAGGAGTATTCAAGTAATTGAGCTTACCAGTCGCCCTCAAGACAATTCTGAGCGATCTGTGCCAATCATTGAAGTTTTTCCCAGTCAATTTGGCTCTTTCAAGATGACTCTTGAAAGCAGCATACACGGAGTTATCGGGTTGAGCCATTCTACAGAAATAGAAAAGTTCAAACATTAGTATTTTCGATAATAATTATTCTCAAGAAAATATAATACCCATGGATATATTCATATAACCAACTTAATTTCCTTGAAAATCTAGGATCCAACTTTACATAGTTCCACTACATCAGTTGATCTGCTAGTAGTGGAGGTACAAAAGATGGTAATCTGTCGTACAATAATTGGCAAACAAGTTTTCCAATTCCTAGATAATTTATGGGATTTACTACATATTGATTCATCAATATGTCACGTAAGCATGTTTCATCCCATCTCATGCCTTAAGCTCTAGGTCTCACGCATCAGCTTAATTAAGTCGTCTAACTTAGAAACTGCAAATTCATCCATGTGTGGTCTCACGCACACTCGGAAATTTACCTTGTCATTAATTCTGGTCCAGGTCTCACGCATACCCAAAATTAACTTCAAGTGTTCCTTATAGTTAGATGGCACGTAACTTAAATTTTAGGGTATTTAGTTTTTGATGTGACAAAAACATGTACAAAGATGCATGCACTCATCTTTGTATCATTAGTTTTCAAAACAATTTTTATTTACCAATTAGTTAAGAGTAAACCAAAACTATTTACTTGAGGTATTGGGTTCACCAATTAAAGAAGTACCACCAATTATCGCCCACATATCCTACTACTTACATGTTATTCGGATATTTGCCACAAAAGTGGCGCGTGGAATTGTGGTAAATCACCCTTAAGATGACATTGTACGTAAATAGTGATATAGGTAAGTCGCAGTTGACGCACAAGCGGGCCCGGAGAGCCGGTAGGAGCGAATCTCTTAAAAAACCCCTCTCCAGTTAAACCCCCCACACAGTTTGTCAACTTTGGTCCGCCTTTCACACACTATTGTACAAAAACATCAATCAAGCAAAAGTTTATGATCTTAGTCTTAAAATTAAGTAACAAAGTTTAGATCTTGCTAGTCTCGCCTGGGAGCCAATTACCGTGCGAAGCGAACCACTGTCGGCACATAAGACACCGCAAGATCCTTACTTTATTACCGATGTTTCACCATTATTAGTCCAATTTAATTTTTCTTTGAAAATTACCCTTTTATTGCTTACTTTAACATATCACATATAAAAAAAAAAAACAATAAACAAGTAATTAAAAGAAAACAAATAATCAACTAATAATAAAACAATTAAAACAATTAATTGTAATTGAAACATCTAGCCACATGCATCTTTTTAAACAAATCCTATTAATAATCTATATGTGAATTATTATGTATAGGATCAATAAAACTCCCATTGGTTTTCGAGCGCATTGTACCCAATGGACCACAGACACCAACAATTGGCCGCGTAAGTTTTAATGATAATATACCACGTTGCACATAACCGATTCATTAATTTTATATATATATTAGGTCTTCCCTAATTCTTGATTTATTTAAACATGTAGCATACATCTAAACAATTTAATTCATATAATTTAATCCGTGACTAGTTATGCATAAATAGTCACGAATTCAAGCATATCATATAACAAATAGGTCACAAGATTCATAACACAACAATTGTTTAAAGACCTAGGGTTTCTAATTAATTACAATTAATTATGAAAACCACAAACCCTAATTAGGGTTCATGGACAAATCGACACCCCCCTTAAATTAGGGTTAGGGTTCGACATTAATTAAAAAAAAATTTAATAATTAAAACCCTAGAAAACAATCATGTATATTCTAAACAATTTAAAAGATACGTTTTTTATTGTTTAAGTAATCAATTACATGTTATACATGGCTCTTGATGCCACTGTTGGAATTTACATAGCATGACAATCATAAAAACTCCATAATCAAAGTACACATATAGCGGAAGCGTGTAACAATTAGTATAACATATAATTATTAACATAAACATTAAATAGAAAACATACCCGATGCACTTCAATTAATTCTTGAACAATTGAAGATTATTAGATCAATGATAAACCCCTTACCTTTTTGTTTATCGATCTCTTGATAATAACTATAGTGAGTTATTACCTCGTTCTTGTACACACAAATTAAACCGTATCAAGTTTATGCAAGTAAAAGCACAAGAACAATTTGGAACACAAAAAAATCGATCCAAACCCTTGGGAGGTTTGTGTCGATCGGTTTTAAGCCAAGAAGGAGAAGAGGAAAACTTAGGGATAATTGTGTGCACAAAAGATTAACCAAACAATTACCCTTGAGTTTGTTTATATAGGATTTGGAAAACTTTGGGAACAAGTAAGGCAATGGGTTGCCCCATTAGCCTTAGTCGGCCGAATACCCTCACCAAAGGAGGTTCAAGATTTTCCAAATCTTCTAATTTAATATAAACATCTCTTTCCTTATTTTCGTCTAACGGTCGTTAGTCATTTAACTGAAAACACTAACGGTCGTTAAGTTCTCGTGTTAATAATAAATATATAAAATACATTTATTATTATTACTTAATACTCATTTGTAATGTGTGCAATCCCGAGGTCTCGGGTTCGATACTAGACATTTACGTATTAATATTTTAACCATTTCTAACAATCATATCATAGCCGTCGTAGGGAAGGAAGAAGAGGGGTGAAAATGTTGCAGCGATTGACATACAGGAAGCGTCACAGCTATGCCACCAAATCCAATCAACACAGGGTTGTCAAAACCCTTGGTGGAAAGCTAGTGTATCAGACTACCAAGAAGAGGGCTAGTGGACCTAAATGCCCTGTTACTGGCAAGAGAATCCAAGGGATTCCTCACTTGAGACCTACTGAGTACAAGAGGTCCAGATTATCTAGGAACAGGAGAA
Organism: Artemisia tridentata subsp. tridentata; assembly: GCA_021014915.2. Classification (NCBI taxonomy): domain Eukaryota; kingdom Viridiplantae; phylum Streptophyta; class Magnoliopsida; order Asterales; family Asteraceae; genus Artemisia; species Artemisia tridentata. The sequence continues at coordinate 80,531,564 of CP139502.1, forward strand.
CTGTTAACCGTGCTTATGGTGGTGTACTTTCTGCTGTTGCCGTAAGAGAAAGGATCATTAGGGCCTTCTTGGTTGAAGAACAAAAGATCGTGAAGAAAGTGTTGAAGATTCAAAAGCAAAAGGAAAAGACCTTCGCAAAGAATTAGATTTCTAGTACTTCTGCACCCTCGCAAGAGTAATTTTGGTTGCTAAGATTTTGAATCTGTAATCGGGATGTTTTTATGTTATGGTACTTCTACTTTGTCAACAATCAAACATGGTTCGAATTTAAGACTGTGTGCATGTTCTATGATCATGCAAGTTAGACATGGCATCTTTTTTTAACATTGTACACGAATTTGGTACCTTACTATTTCTGTGAAAAATGTAATTGTGCAAGTTTATCAAGGATCATACCAAATAGGTTCTGCATTAGTACAATTGAGATAAAAACCCTCGATTAAGAGCAAAAGTATGAGATTGTGAGATTATTAAGCATCAAATCATGTGAATTTATTCTTATAATTAAAGTACAATTATTCTTTTTGTTTCACAGATTATGTACATAAGTTATGAGGCTTCATATACTTTTGCACTTTGCATGTCTTTTTTCCAGATATAGGAAGCTTTGTGCAAGAAGAGAATACAAGGGTGAAGGGTGCCAAGGTCGGACCTTTTTGGAGGCACGGGATCCCGGCCCCCCTAAAGTTTTGGGTTGATAGTGTAGAAAGATTAATAGTTTAGGGATGGTTTAGGAAGTTTTCATATCAACTTTCGAAAGAGTAAATAAACCGATCATGAAGCAATTGAACAACTGTTATATTGTCAATCTTATCTAAACTACTTATAAAGTCTAAATGGTCAAATGGAAAAGTGAAAACTTAAGTTTTGGTCAATCCCCATAATGCTCTTATTGCTTGCAAAGGAAAATCGAAACTAATTATTGCTTCAACCATGAAAGTCGAAACTGTACATGGTTCCTCATTTACATTACGTGTCAATGCCCTTATTGCTTGCAAAGGAAAGGAAAGTCGAAACTGTACATGGTTTCCTCATTTATATTACATGGCAAATTGAATCCTTTACATTTATACATGGCAATATGGCTGTCAAACATTAAAAATGAAGAATACATAGCAATATGGCTGTCGAAACTGTACATGGTTTCCTCATTTACATAGCAATATGGTTGTCGAAACTGTACATGGTTTCTTCATTTATATTACATGTCAATGCCCTTATTGCTTGCAAAGGAAAGTCATGAACACATTGAATGAACGATTATCTCTTTAAACACATGGCGGGAAATTGTGTTCTTCAAAATTCAAACTTCAAACGTTATATATGGCAAGGGTTTTCCAAATGCCTATATAAAGAATACTAATTTATTAATTTAGTTCATCTTGTTTACTTTCATTCGCATAGACATGGCAATGAAAAATGAAAAGAATATTGACGATGATCTTGAGGTTGGTTTCACATTCGCGTACCATTTAAGTTTATTGCACCTGCACTACAATATATCTAATATTTCATTTATTTTATTTTATTTTATTTTTTTCTTTACAGCTTCTTCCCAATCCTAACCTCCTGCACATCCTAATCCTTTTTTCAACCTAAACTTGATCAATTGGAATTGGGATGACGTCATTGTCATATCAAGTGACGATGAAGATGATGAAGAAGAACCAATAACATCACCAACCGTTGCGAGTTAAGTATTCGTGCCCGGTCGGAAAAGAGTTTATTGCTTGGTTGATGAAAATGAGACTGATGAAGACTAAAATTATGTTTTCTACCTTTTAATTTGTTAAAACAACTTGTTTTACATTGTTTACAAACTATTTCTTGGTTTCCTTTGTTTCTCTTCCTATAAAAAATGAATGAATTGTTGCCTTTCGTTTATATATCTTCCAACAGTTGGAACAATTATCTCATCACATATTTACTTTAGCAACATTGACTAAACGTATTATAGAAAGGTCTTATTTTTTGTTCTGCCATCACATGCGCACTTACATGTATTGTTGCTTGTGGTTGAGAAGATATAACATAATTGATTTATTTATAAGTGGAATACTACCAGTTCTGGACTAGCTCTAAGATGGTGGTTAATGGGGGATATGGGTATTTTGGCATGGTGAATATCAATTGGTGCATGTCGATATTTTGTTGCATCAGCTTCAGATTTAAAACTCTCCCTGTTTGGTGAAATATCAGTATGGCACGTTGCAAAGTGATGTCAGTGCCACATTACATAACTTCTCTTCGCTTTGCATTACATAACTATATAGATTTAAAACTCTCCCTGTATAGATGGTGCGCCTGTTTGGCAGGGAGTTTGAACCATTCTTTGCTGTTTGTTTAATCCGTGCTTCAACTATTAATTACTTCTTTCTCTATACTATGATAACTCGTTAATTTATTTGTGGAGATTCAATAACAAAAAAAAAAAAACCATTCTATTTGTGGAACATATTTTTGGGTAATTTAATCCGTGCTTCAACTATTAATTACTTCTTTCTCTATACACAATGGTGTAATTTAATTTGGTGTAGAGATTCAATAACAAAAAAAAAAAAAAAAAAAAAAAAACCATTCTATTTGTGGAACATATTTTTGGGTCGTAAAAGCCCTAATGACGATAGATGAATAATATTTTCATTATAAACAGTAAACAAGTACAATGGCTGTGAATGCATCCCAAATCGCAAGGTCACCATCTACTTTGACATCATAATTCGTCATTAGTCTTTCATGATGAATTCCAGTAACACACCCGCACATGACGTAACTGTTCCGGAAAATCAGGATGTCACCATGCCTGACCAACTTGCAACAAATCTCGCGGTAATGTAGTAGTACTAAACAACTTGTGTAAACAATATTGATACTTTTTTTTCGTGTATTTAGTAATGTATTTCTTGTTTATGTGTTGTTCAATTGATCGTTTTTTAATTTCTTCTATTGTTTGATGTTGAAGTTGATGTCGATTGATGTTGAAGTTGATGTCGAACAACTTGCTGGAGCGACAACGTCGAGCCTTTAATGTACAGTTTCGACTTTCCTTTGCAAGCAATAAGGGCATTGACCAATTCAATTTTACAAGGGCATTATGTTCCACTATATATAATGTGGTACCCAAAACACGCTCAGAACCTTGTAACGATATACATATAAAAACACGCTCATCTCTTCTCTATCTACCTAAAAAAATGGAACATAACATGGTTTTGGATGTTCTTGAATCTGTTGAAACCGTTCCAATTGAATCCGAGGTTCACGTTGTACCTATTTTATTATAATCATCACATATCTTTACTACATTCTCTAATATCGTGTATCTTATTGACTTATTTTTAGATTGACAACTAAATACTCAATGCTTTTGCTCCTATGGATCTTGATTCTATATTCAAGCCTGCTGAAGCTTCCGAAGACGTTGAGGTAAACGTAATATACCATTTATTTTCTTGCATTTATATAACTTTTCAAAGTACATGAAATCACACCAGAAGTCATAGTATAACGCATGAAATCATGAATAGATATGTCAACCTATGCGGTTAACCATAAACATGAGGGCACGGACAGACCCATGGTTTTCAAACTTCCTATTATGAGTAGGTGACGGAGTTGAAGAGGTCATCGATGAAGACTATGTACGCATACCTGATGACATGACCGTCCCTTACACTGAAGAGGCTGCCTCAAAGGATGCATTAATCGATGAAGTGTTTCCTTCCTTCGCCGCCAACGCTCATTCATCTACTGATATAGTTTCAAGAGCAATTTTATCCACTAAAAATGAGCATGTTGACAGCATTAATGATATGTTGATTGAAAGATTTCCTGGCGAAGAGAAGGTTTACTACGGTTTTGATGAAGCAGAAGACGACACCCACAACTTCTATCCTTTGGAATTCTTAAACTTGCTCAACGTGAGCGGGTTGCCCCCTCATTGCCTGCGTTTTTTGAAAATAGGATGCCCGATTATTCTTTTAAGGAATCTTGATCCGGCAAATGGATTATGTAATGGCACGAAGTTGATATGTAAACGTTTTGACCCAAATGTCATCAATGCTGAGATTGCTGTCGGACAACACGCTGGAGTTAGAGTGCTCTTGCCAAGAATTCCTCTTGCTCCATCTGAAGAAGACATGTTCCATTTTAAACTAAAGAGAACACAATTCCCTATTCGCCTTAGCTTTGCGATGACTATTAATAAAACTCAAGGCCAAACAATTCCAAATGTAGGTGTCTATTTGCCCGACTCTGTTTTCTCGCATGGCCAACTTTATGTGGCATTGTCTAGAGGGATATCCCGTAGAACAACAAAGGTATTGGTTAAACCAGTTAAAGAGTTCCGTCAAGCATGAATCTACACCTCAAATGTCGTTTATCAAGAAGTTTTACGCGAAGAGTAACATGTGTTGTTAGTTTTTATCTCATAACTAATGTAATGTTTTACTTTCAGTTTCATTAAATGTTTTTATATGTTGTTTGATAGATGTTAAGAATTTTTTCTAGGCTTTAGTTATCGTGTAGTACAACCGTTTGCAATTACATTCTGATCGGTTCACGTTCTATTTTGAACGCTACACAAAACACTCACCACAATATCACAAATCGTTAATTATTTGCCGCTACGAATTCCGTTGCTATGCACGGGTACTCGCCTAGTATTCATAAAGTTTTGATTCATGCAAATATATTTGATTACTTGACTATATATAATGGATTTTTTATGCCACAACGCAACTAAGTTTATTTATTATTATGAATCAGGATAAATCTCTTTATACTGTATTGATTCTGATAATAGTTTAGGTTGGATTTTGGGTTAAATCAAATTATCACGGTAATAGTTAGTGATTCCAAATATGTAATTTATGAATGTAAAAATCTTAAAGACCCTTGAGCTAATTTGTAATTTTTAGTGTTTTATGAGTCATTTCTTGTTTTTTATATTACATGTAATGATTTATGTTTCGACTCTCCCAACGAAACGATTCAAGTTCCAGTTGGAGTGGTCCAAAAGATATATTAAATATAGGGATAATTACTAATATGTCCCAGTTGTCCTGGTGCGTTGCTTATCCGACCCGCTCACAGAAAGTTCCGATACTAGACTAGGGCAACTCGTTCGACCAACCACCGGATGACACGTGTACGACCAAATACCTCTACAACTGTTGGTACGATGTACATGGGGCGTATTGTTTTTTGGGCAACTTTTGATTTTTGGGCAACAAATACACGAGCAAAAGGATATTTTGGTCATTTTACATGCATTAAATTGGGAACTTTTTTATAAATATTAGTACGATTACAATTCATTACAGAATACACATTAATACACACACATCTTCTTCTTCACAGACAAAGCATAACACAACTAACAAATCATAATTCCTTAACACCCTGTAATTCGATATGTCGATTGAGTTGTACAGTTGTAAAATCGCTGTTCGATCTACAGTGAAGTTGCTTACAGATATCAAAGGCATTTTGTCGAAGAATGAAAAGCGGGAAATGTTGTTTAGAAACACAGTCTTTGGTCCGTGGTTGGATATTCGGTTTTGCGATAATGATTGCCATTTGATGCATTTTGTTTTACAACATCAGGAAAAAGTTTCTAACATATCGTCCGATTCCCCACCATTGCAATTCAAAATTGGGGATGATTTGTTAGAGTTCGGGCGTAAAGAATTTTATTTAATAACAGGGTTTCGATTTCGGAAAGTCTGTAAAATTCAAAATAAATCAAATGCATTTCGTGATCGTGTATTTCACGAAAAAAAGACCGATGTGTAACCACTGTGAAAATCTCACAATAAATAAGCTATCACTTAAAATATTTATCCTTTTCTACGGGTAATTTTTATTTTATTTTAACTGTTATCTCATCCCCGATAAACGTGCTCACAACTCAAACTGATTTAGTATTTAATTATATAAACATACTTGACCTAAAACTTTATGAGATTCCATTTACCACTTTACGTTATTTCGTTAACGTGCATTTAAAACTAAACGTTTTCTATCTGATAAGAGTTTTATGAAACCCTAAACTACTGTAACAATATTTATGAATAACAAAACCCTAGAAATACTAAAATACAATTTATCTAAGTAATGTACAAGTCACTAAAGCACAGAAACCCTAAAACCACTATAACATCCGATAAAACCCTAATTTCACAGAACTATTATTATATGTAATAAATTCTCAAACCCTAAATTAATATTTTTAAACTAAAGTACAAGTACTTAATGCACAAGTATAAGAATATTAATATGAATATTATTATAAACCTCAGTGTACTCATTTTTAAACACGTTGTCCAAGTATTCTCTATATTAACCCTAAAAATTTATTTCTTAACATATTAGGTATATGTACAAGTCCCTTAGGTTAAGGTACAAGTCTTTAATACATAAAAACTAATTATTTATAAAAACTTTATACAAACTTTAAAAATAACTATTTTAAAGGAATATTTTGTACACTAATTTTTTAAAAATAAATTTGTTAATTTATAAAATAATTGTACAACTCCCTCAAACCAAAGGTACAATTCTCTAATGCACAAAACTCTAAAATCTCATTTAATTACTTTATAACTTTAATAAAAATTATATAAAATTTATATAAATTAAGAAAATATAAAAATTATATTTTTCTTATTTTACAAACCCTAGTACCACCTCCTTAAGCCTAAAGTACAATTAACCAATGCACAAATTTATTTTCTTTTCCATATATGTAATTCGATATATATGTTTTTGTTTCACCACACCCTAAAAATTCATTTCTAAAAATCCCTAAACCCTAAGAACCCTAACTACACCATAAACCCCAAAGTACTATAACCTTAAGCATAATGTACAATTTCCTCAAGCCTAGTTCGAACCATTCCTTCCATATTTACTCAACCTAGTTCGAACCAAACTAAAAACCAAACTACGACTCTAACTTACTTAAACTCTAAGACCTTAAATGAAATAATATTATACCCCCACACCCCCTCCTCTAGAAGATAGATACATGTATGGTTTTAAAAAGAACACATCATCACCACCTCATACACATCACCACGCCACACCCCTCCCCTTGTGGCCTCTTCTCCATCAACCAACTCAACTACTTAACCTAAGGTTCACATAGATACACCTCAACATCCATCTCCTATAAATGTAACAACATATAATCCATTTTCTCCACCCATTCCATTCGATAAATTCCAAACAGCCTCATACACCCTTATTTCGAAATCCCATAGCCCCTAATCAAGTTCAAGACACTAATAGGAAGCCAAGAAAGGAGGTTGATGACCCTAGTGCTCATTTCAAAATCTTAAGTCCCATAAAAACCCTAATCGACCCATATATTTCTAGGTAAGTCCTCAAGCACTTTTTCATTTTATTCTATATACTCTAAATACTACTAAGTACCTTAATAAACCCACCTTAGTAATAATAGAACCATAAAAACAAAAGTTACAAATTATTTTCTTTCTTTTCCTTTTTTGGTCGAATAAACCCAAACGCACCCTTAGTATTTATTTTTGGGATCAATGGATGTTGGAATATAGTAAGAATTAACTTGAACATGTTTAAAATACTTCTATTAAACCCTAGGATTAAGGATAGAAACCTTAAGTGCTCAAAATCTCATTTTTTTTTCTTTTTCAAAACAGTCGACACAAACAAACACCCTTCTAATTTATTTTGCAAGTCAAAAATACCTAAGATTAACTAAAAACCTCTTAAACATGTTAATAATACTAATTATAATCAAAGATCCATAGTATACAAGTTTTAAAATAAAAAACGGAATTATTTTTGGTGTTTTTATTGCTGTCGACCCAACAGCAGACATAGAGTTTGCAAATTAAGTTTCGACCACTAAACAGACTTTAAAAATTCTAGATTTTCGTACAAACGTAGTTCACTTAGATACCTAACTATAGGAAAAAGAATGAAGTGATTTCGTTAGGAAAAAAGGGAGATATGGCCTTCCCTTGTTGCGTGTTTTCTGCCCCGACAAACTGTCCAAACGCACCCTTTTAAAATTATTTGAGAGCTCGTGAGCTCGAATCATGAACTGAGTTTTTGTAAAAATTAAGTTATTAAACTGATAAACAAGTTTGCAACAGAGTCGTAAAAGGTTTTGCCATAAATCGAAAGATATAGCGCGTTTTTAAATAATAAGGACGTCGTGTGAAATGACAAGGGAGTCTCAAGGGTATTTCTTGCCAAAATTTAAACTAAAGTTATAAAAGGGACTACCCTTGCTGTCGACCTAATCCCTAGGGATAGAAAGAGTCATTTTTGTAACTATAGGGGTAAAAGTTGTCATTTCACCAAAGTTGAGGGGTAAAAATTGTAATTTTGTGAAAGTTGAGGGGTAAAACTTGTCAATATACGAAAGTTCAAGGGTAAAAGTTGACAACATATAGAACTTTAGGGGAAGAAGTGAAAATGTTTAAATAATAATTTATTTATTTATTATTATTATTATTATTATTATTATTATTATTATTGTTATTATTATTATTAAATTCTTATTAGTAATAGGAATTTAAAATACGTTTTAATCAATAACGAACGAACGAAGGATCTACTTAACAAACGAACGAGGTATTTAATTAACGAACGAACGGAACAAAAACATAAAAAAATAAGAAATAAGATAAAACTTATAACTTTTGAAGGGACTTCATGTTGTCTCAAATATTAACATTTAATCAACAACCAAAACGTTACGAAACGAACATTGGAAGCATATATATATATTCAGAAAACAGTTACTGAAAACTTGACATAACCAACCCAGGTTGCGAGCCGGAGACGTTTATCAACTTTGTTTAAACTTTGTTTTCCATCCAGACTGTTCAGGTGAGTTTATAGTCCCACTTTTCTTATTTACATGTTTTCCAAATATGTGGGGAGATACATGCTATCAAACCGGACACAAGCATTTTCCTGATTGTTATTGCACTAGGCTAACTGTCCCTTATTATTGTGATTGTATTTATTGAAAGACCCTCATATCATGCACCATTAGTCACCCGCAGGGTGAGCGCGAATATAGTGAATAGATCTATTGGCCTGACGACCCATTTGTACTAATCGGATGGATATCTTCGTGGTAGCCGGTTAGGCAAATGCATTATATTTGATTTCTTAAACTTGGGGGCAAACCACTACCATTTAATTATGTTAGTGAGACTGAAAACTGTCAACGGATTGCGTGTCATGCGGTTTAGTGCAATATTCCGAATTATGATTGAACTGATTTCTTTACTATTTATCTTGTGTTCAAAACTGATTATTACTTTAAACACTATAGATTCACTCAACCTTTGTGTTGACTTTTTAAGCATGTTTATCTCAGGTAACTAGGAGTATGGCTATCGGCACGGAGTGGCTGTGGACTTTATTTTGATAATAAGAGTGTCCACTTTGTTATCATTCAAACGAATAATGAAATTTTTGTAACATATTTCCAAACTTCCCTCTGGGACCTATATTATGTACTCTGATTAAATAAATGAATGATAACAATTTTATTTAAAACGTCTCTTTTCGAGTCGTTTTCTATTCTCATGACTGTGAACCATGAAGTAACACCCCATACTTATATTCCGCTGCGTATATCGAAAACGAGGGTGTTACAGATTGGTGTCAGAGCTCATGGTTATAGAGAACCAAATGTTTTCAAACATTGGACTATAACCGTTTTTCACAAAAACTTAACCAAAGTCCTCCGTGCCACGCCGCTACTAAAACGTTATTGGTATGTAATTTATTGTTAATCGTTTAAACTGCATAAATGAAATATTTATAACTATAGAGTGGTTACAGAATCCTGACTTCCCCTATCCCATCTATCCCTCTCATGTCCGGACTCAAACATCAAAATAGAACCATACTTAGAGCCTTATCCATTTAGGATCATTTATACTAAACTTCGTACTCTTAATATTTATTCTTACATTTCACCTTTAGTTTCTCTCCCTATTGTTATTAATTTCTTATAATAATTTCTTATAATTATTATTTGCAAATTATTACAGTACCATGTCTCCCTAAACCCCTAATGTTAACAAAACTACCCCAGACCCCACTTTAGACAACAGTTCCCTTTCCTACCTTCAAACATAGACAACAGACCAACTGATAACATATTAAGTGATGGAAACTAGGACTACTATTGACAACAAGGAACCCAAGTATCCATACTAGATACACAAAATCCTTAGCCTACCACATGGAATATTAATAAAAGACCTTGTATTAATTGTTTTGTGTAAAAACAATCAATCAAATTATTAATATCATGTTATTATCCTCAGAACCTATACCAAGACTTACTAGGACATTACTTAGGATTATTATGATTCCATAACTAGGCAACAACCATAGAACCCTCTAAGAGAAAATTTCGAAAGAAAACTTGATGAATGTAGAGAAAATTGCTGAACTTCAGCTTTTATAGAAAAATTAGTTTGTTCCTAAGCGATTTATTACCAAGAGTAAATATATATCCCCATCAGCATGATCGTCAAACTAAAAAGTTGACTTGAAAGAGTTTCTGGTAGCCACTAAATCAGATTTATACCTATCAGCTTTTGTACTATATCTTGGCCACGGGATATGTAGCATAAATATGACGCTTGTGCTAATTTTGTTATATATATAACAAATTAGCAAGTTATTTATGACTATGTGTGGTTTTGATTTTGCTGTGCATGGTATCGGTTGATGTGGGCCAGTGATGATCATCTTACATACGCGTATGATAGTATTTGGACATGTTGTGACCTTATGATTATCATAAGTTTTACCTTGATAATCTAACATGGACAAAATATAAACGTATGTTTTATTGTGGTAATAATAAAATCTAGGAAGAATAACCAAACCTACCATTACCCGTACCCTAGGAATTAAGCAAAATCACCAAAAGCAAAAAAAAAAAAAAAAAAAAAAAAAAAAAAAAAAACAACTCAATGATAGAAAGACCATCATCTTAATTTAAGGATTCCCGACGTAGAAATTAAGCAAGGTGCTACGCCTAAGAAAAAGACTTTAAGAGAAAACTTGATCATGGGAAAACCCTAATACCAATAGGAAAACTCAGACTGGTGTAAAGGAAAACTAGAACTCATTAGGATCCCAACCATACTCTAGGATGACCCTTAAGTTTGAGTAGAAGATAAATCTTTGTAATAAATGAATAAATTGAGGTTTAAAAACTCACTAAGTTGTATTTCCTTTCAAATCTTTACCTTAGTTACGATGGATGTAACCTAAGTGTAATAACTATTTTTCCTACCCTATGAAACCTTCATCTTATAACATTTCTGTAATAATATCAATCTGCGTTTAGCTTCATTATCTACTCTATTCCTCCTTTATCATATTCATAGTTAGAACCTAGCAAAACCCTAGTATACCATTAGGAAATTTGGTGAATATTACTTTGGCGAAACAATAGACTATCACTACCTAGAATGATCCTTAGACTAACCTTAAGATTTATTTTGAGGATATCCTATTAGTACCATAGGAAATCCCTAAACCATCACTGTAGTGTGACTAAAAATTTTCTTATTCATTTGAAAAATAAATTATGAAGTTATTTTCCAAAAATTACGCGTTGAACACCACCTAAAACTTTTTGAAAAACATAAATACCACAGTAACCGAGCCAAACATCACATCATTTGGTCCTCAATTATACATAGCCTGATCAACTATGTATAATTTAGGAAGAATCATGTAGTGAATTGGATAGTTATCTTTTCAAATTTCTAATAACAATTTTCATTCAAAAGCAAAATATTGAAACAAAACAAAATGTTTATAAACAATCACTTTTGATTTAATACAATAGAAGTCTACATCTACTGCCCATTACCTCAAAAATAGGAATTCAACAATATTATGGATAGAAAAACCCTAAGAAATCCACAAGGACTTATAGTACAAATTTTAGAACCCGTGAAAATTCATACATAACGAGATCACTAGCATCGGAAGTACTAGGATTACAATGACTCCAAGGTAAGGAATAGAATCACTGAAAGGTTGACCGGCCATCACCACTAAGACTCCCATCAACACCACGATAGCTAGTGTAATCACTGGATGGATCATTTTGATTACCCTGTGTAATAGGAACCGACAAAAACAATAGGTATAAGACCAAACCTAGATCGTAAACACGTAAGCGAATAAGATTTATTGAGGATTATATAGAACTGGGAAAAGATCATTACCTCCATAACTTGTCAACTCCGATAGCTAGGAACCCGAATGGCATTAGAGCCGCCACAACATAGACCATGAACTCATAGTCTTCCTTAGGAACATACTTCAAAAAGAAAACCCCGAGAACGATATGAAAGACTGCTAGGAAAGTAAAGAGGTGCGACATTTTGAGGTTTTTAGGAAAGAATTGAGTAGTGAAAGAATGAGGATTAAAAATGAGGTATTTATAGGAGAAATATAGCCGTTATACTACCGTTACAAAACACTGTTACCCTCGAACGTTGGAATCTGACCATTGTAGTTACTGTTCATAGCCTTTAGATTTATTAGGTGACAAAACATTCAAATTTAGTTCATCTATTTGGAATAAAACTAACCAAGATACGTTCCCTTAGGTAGCAAAAGGAAATTCCTAGACGACTCTTTTAGGCCAAAACTATAATTGAGGAACTAGTAGTGAAATGATATTACTAGAGACATAGAGCATAAGAATAATATAATATTATTATTTTTTTAACTTGAGGCATTTTAAGCATATCAAACTCCCATCACAACCTATTCTCATATTCCCTATCTAGATTAGAAATATAGGCCTGACTATTCCTATACTTCACTTTTCCCAATCTCTCAACCAACATAGACTGAATCTCGGGTGTAGGATCCCACGAAAATCCATATTTATAATTCTTGTTAATTAATAATAACCTCGAGTTACTATCTACTAAAACCCATTTTTACGGGGAAATTTTTAAATTTTTATTTACTTACTATATTATTTCTACCACGTCACAACATCACAACAAATACCGAATGTCGACACCAGACCACGACTTATATTACGTAACGTAACCACTTCACAAAGATTAACATTCATAAATCGCAATGTACACAAATCTCACTAATTACAAATTATACTAACAAAATTATACAATAATCACACTTTATATTTTGTCACTAATTCACTAACTACACTTATTCTACAAGGCCGATTGGGCTGCTATAATTCCAGCCCAATGTCATCACCATTCCACGCTGCCCAAGCCCACAACCTTTCTATTAATCCATGCAACGTTCGACCAGCAACATTCCCTCCAAAACGACCCTTGTTTTCTCGGTCCTTAAACATAACATGCCAATATTTTTGCACCACTTCGATCACGACCCACTAGACTTTACGTGTGCCAAATTCCAGAAATGGAAGTCGAACATTGCTAAGATTTCAAGACTCATTTAGTTGTCCCATTTTAACACAATCCAATATACGTAACCCATCGAAACTCAACCAAATTAATTCCCGACTGTTTCTATGTCTCACTGATACTATTTTTAACATAATAGAATGTTTAGAGAATAGTTAAGACTGCAGTAGAAGGGTTGTGACTCGCTAGCTCCATTTGTTAAACTAGTATAATACAAAACGTATACTTACATATTGCAAACACATATTGCAAATACAAAAATAAGATCTCCTACCTACCTAAGATATTTTATGGCCAGCAAAACATGCCACCTTCCCAAGTACTAGTCACGAAACAGTAGAAACAAATGATTGATTTGAAGTCTTCTAGTCAATATGAAACGTGTGAAATTCTTGTATATAGTCTACCCTTCATTGGCCACCTACACTACTTACCTCACCCTCCCTTTCACTCTCACTAATCACCTTAGAAGTCTAGCAACTATTGTCTCAACCCAGGAAACAACCGAGCAAAACAAAAGACATGTAAAAAGGTAGTTCGAACCTAGCTAACAAACCATCTACTCGCCCTTGCATTACCATTCGAACACCACTATCTCTTCATCACTTTTACCTATTTCTCATTCCCCATCATCCGTTAGGACCTCCTAAATGACCAGAAACCCTTATCTCCCTCGTTGGAAAAATGGTTCGAAAGAAATGGGTTAGCATGTAGCAACGTATATGTTAACTTTGAAGAAGTTGTGAATCACCCTTGTGTCTAGCTTCTCTCTACGTGACCATTACCCATCTTCAAAAAGTGTAGTAAGTACTCATTAACCTTCTTTGTTTCATATCTCACACGCACAAACCATCCACGCATCATTAATCATTCGAACAGTACATCTTTAGTTACCTTCGTTATTTTATGTAACCTACAAAAAAAAAGGTGATAAGCCTTCATCCTAAAAGGATTAGCAGTCATCACTCACATCCCTCTCACGTTTACATTAGTTACATGCATAATTTCCATATAGCTTGAATCGTATATATTTCTTTTCTTCATTATATGCGTACTGTTAATCATATTCGAAATCATGTTTTATTTTCATGTCTTGATAAGTTTAAGAACTCATAAACACGTTAACATTTCGAGTACAAGATCATACAAAGTCAAAACAAATACAAGATCTTTCAACCTCCAAACGAGCTCAAACTGAAAATAGAGTCAAACCGGGTGAAAACACTTAGAAGTTTTCCAGACGTTTTCATTCTGTAAGATTGTTCGAACTGCCCACAATATGACCAACTATCTTCGAATTTTTGAATATAATATACCAATGTCTTTGCACCATTCGATAGTTGACCTGACAAACTACATGTTTCGTATTTTAAGTTCACCTTTATAAGCTCAATTAGGCAGTCAAAATAATTCAAATTATACCAGTAGCACTAGTTCTAAATTTCATAATTTTTCAGAAATAATTTAATTACCGGTTGGGCTAAAATTCAAGCCCAATAAGCATTTGAGTATCAGCAGCCCAACAGACCCATATGATACATTTTTAAAACCACAAAAATAGCCCAAGTTCAGGCCCAAAACTAATTTCACGCCCTCGCCTCTAAATTTATTAACGGGCCATAGATCAATATGTTAACTGGCCCATTAGTACAAAAATAAGCTCTTTTCTGGAATAAGCACTTGGAATAAGTTAAAATGAACCTAATAAAGTTATAGAAATTTTCAGAATATTTTTTCCGTTATTTTTATGCAAAAAGGACTAAAAATGTAACGCGCTTTAACTAGAAGGACTAAAACTGCCAAACTAAGAAACTTAGGGACTGAAGCTGTGAAAACAGTTTATAAAGGACTTAAATTGACATACCAGTGGACTTCAAGCCTTATGTGGACATATGGACAACTTTTGGACTATTATGGACTATAGACTTAACCAAGGACTAACGACGTAACGCAATCACAGTTAGAATAAAAAGTATACAATCTGAAAATGGACAAGGACCTATTTAATTTCACTTGATATTCTTATTTATTTTCTATTTTCACCATTCATTTCATATGCATGTTTCATTTTAAGTTTTGCATTATTTAAAGTTTCGTTATTAGAAATATTAGCAACTTCACTTGCATATTATTTCAGCATATTTCGAGAAAGTAATATTTTGGGTCGATTAAGATAAGAATCAAGATAATATTATATCATATTTTTAACTTGAGGCATTTTAAGCATATCACACACTCACATCACCGATCAAATCGTTATACGATTTATCCTTTCCACATTCGTTATTAGTAGTAAGTTAGACTCTTAGACTTTGTTTATATTCAGGTCTCGTACTGAAGAAGTTTTCGTGATCGTTTACATGATCTTATAATTTCGTCTTGTCAGATACGCTCCAGGTGAGTCGTGGCCCCTACTTTTAACACTTGTT
This sequence comes from Artemisia tridentata subsp. tridentata, assembly GCA_021014915.2. Lineage (NCBI taxonomy): Eukaryota > Viridiplantae > Streptophyta > Magnoliopsida > Asterales > Asteraceae > Artemisia > Artemisia tridentata. The sequence continues at coordinate 80,547,456 of CP139502.1, forward strand.
TTTAATAACTCTTTTGGGGGAGATATATGCTTTGACTGTTTTAAGTATATTTTATATTCTGAAAACTCTCATGATTTACTCGAAATTATCAACTATGCTTTACATGTTCAAATCACCCTTGAGAAGAATATATGTTCGATATATGTGCAAATTGCTTGTTTAGCGTAACCACTGAAATTGCAAGATAACATTTTAAACTACTTGATGTAACATGATACTGAGGCTTATTGTATGCATTCATATAACAAATGAATGTACTGTTATCTTACTATGATATTTCAACATTTCACTGGAAACAATTGCCAAGATCAGAATACATATATTTTATGAACCCTGAGACCTATATTGCCTAAGTTTACTTTATTGCCATAAAGTCCCTCGATCATGAGCCATTAATCACTGCGGTGAGCGCGAATATAGTGAACAACTTCAAAACCTGTTGGAGGCTGACGACCTATCCCACTAAATACTTTGACGGAATGCCTTATGGTTAGTCGTATTTAGTCGTGATGCACTATATTTGAGAAAAATAGGAATTGGCAAGTCACATATTAACATGAGGGCTTAATCACCCATCAGTAACCCTGGTGGGACACCGCCGTTTTACGGAAATTGTTAACGTTTTGCGTGTCATGAGGCTTAGGGCAATATAACTTTATGAATATATGAATGTTTCATATATATCCTAGGATACAACTGTATTTAGAAGACCACCACTTTACACTGATAGATTTCAGACTCTAGATTATTATTTTCACTATGTGTTATGATTATGAATCCTGTACTTGAACTTTAACTGTATCATATGAGACTTAATCGTGAATTCTACAAAAGACAACCCAAAATGCTTGGCGTATCGTTACATTTAAAAGTTGACCCAACACATCATTTCGAGCGTATAACAACGTAGCTCATCTTCGTTTAGAAACTTGAATCTTTTGATCACTTGAGATCATACATGAATCGTTAGTGGATTTTTATTCAACTCATCTTGTTATTGATTTCATGAAAAACTATTATTCATTTCAACAACCGCTATACACCTTTTAAATTCATTTAAAGAAAGTTATTTTCTATCAAACTCCACGAACTCACCAACCATTGTGTTGACGTTTTAAGCATGTATTTATCTCAGGTCCTCAATGAGCACGGATGGCACGGAGGAGCACGGATAATTATGAAGGCCATAAATATCATTCGAAAACCTATTTAATAAACTTTGAAACAACGGGGACCTTACTTTGTAAACTCTGATATTCGAATGATAAATCTTTTAAAAACGACTAAATTGTGATCGTTTTCTACTATTCAACTGTTGTACCATGAAGTAACACCCAATTTGAATTCCGCTGCAAATCACAAAATTGGGGGTGTTACATCGGGACGAGATTCCCTTAACGGAGGGTGACTGTAACCACTGTGAAAATCTCACAAAAAATAAGCTATCACTTAAAGTATTTATCCTTTTCTATGGGTAATTTTTTATTTTATTTTAACTGTTATCTCATCCCCGATAAACGTGCTCGCAACTCAAACTGATTTAGTATTTAATTATATAAACATACTTGACCTAAAACTTTATGAGATTCCATTTATCACTTTACGTTATTTCGTTAACGTGCATTTAAAACTAAACGTTTTCTATCTGATAAGAGTTTTATGAAACCCTAAACTACTGTAACAACATTTATGAATAACAAAACCCTAGAAATACTAAAATACAATTTATCTAAGTAATGTACAAGTCACTAAAGCACAGAAACCCTAAAACCACTATAACTTTCGATAAAACCCTAATTTCACAGAACTATTATTATATGTAATAAATTCTCAAACCCTAAATTAATATTTTTATAAAAATATATATGTACAAGACTTTTAAACTAAAGTACAAGTACTTAATGCACAAGTATAAAAATATTAATATGAATATCATTATAAACCTCAGTGTACTCATTTTAAAACACGTTGTCCAAGTATTCTCTATATTAACCCTAAAAATTTATTTCTTAACATATTAGGTATATGTACAAGTCCCTTAGGTTAAGGTACAAGTCTTTAATACATAAAAATTAATTATTTAAAAAAACTTTATATAAACTTTAAAAATAACTATTTTAAAGGAATATTTTGTACACTAATTTTTTAAAATAAATTTGTTAATTTATAAAATAATTGTACAACTCCCTCAAACCTAAGGTACAATTCTCTAATGCACAAAAGTCTAAAATCTCATTTAATAACTTTATAACTTTAATAAAAATTATATAAATTAAGAAAATATAAAAATTATATTTTTCTTATTTTACAAACCCTAGTACCACCTCCTTAAGCCTAAAGTACAATTAACCAATGCACAAATTTATTTTCTTTTCCATATATGTAATTTGATATATATGTTTTTATTTCACTAAACCTTAAAAATTCATTTCTAAAAATCCTTAAACCCTAGGAACCCTAACTACACCTTAAACCCCAAAGTACTATAACCTTAAGCATAATGTACAATTTCCCCAAGCCTAGTTCGAACCATTCCTTCCATATTTACTCAAACTAGTTCGAACCAAACTAAAAACCAAACTAAGACTCTAACTTACTTAAACTCTAAGACTTTAAATGAAAGAATATTATACCTCCACATCCCCCTCCTCTAGAAGATATATACATGTATGGTTTTTAAAAGAACACATCATCACCACCTCATACACATCACCACGCCACACCCCTCCCCTTGTGGCCTCTTCTCCATCAACCAACTCAACTACTTAACCTAAGGTTCACATAGATACACCTCAACATCCATCTCCTATAAATGTAGCAACATATAATCCTTTTTCTCCACCCATTCCATTCGAAAAATTCCAAACAGCCTCATACACCCTTATTTCGAAATCCCAAAGCCCCTAATCAAGTTCAAGACACTAATAGGAAGCCAAGAAAGGAGGTTGATGACCCTAGTGCTCATTTCAAAATCTTAAGTCCCATAAAAACCCTAATCGACCCATATATTTCTAGGTAAGTCCTCAAGCTCTTTTTCATTTTATTCTATATACTCTAAATACTACTAAGTACCTTAATAAACCCACCTTAGTAATAATAGAACCATAAAAACAAAAGTTACAAATTATTTTCTTTCTTTTCCTTTTTTGGTTGAATAAACCCAAACGCACCCTTAGTATTTATTTTTAGGATCAATGGATGTTGGAATATAGTAAGAATTAAGTTGAACATGTTTAAAATACTTCTATTAAACCCTAGGATTAAGAATAGAAACCTTAAGTGCTCAAAATCTCATTTTTTTTCTTTTTCAAAACAGTCGACACAAACAAACACCCTTCTAATTTATTTTGTAAGCCTAAAATACCTAAGATTAACTAAAAACCTCTTAAACATGTTAATAATACTAATTATAATCAAAGATCCCTAGTATATAAGTTTTAAAATAAAAAACGGAATTATTTTTGGTGTTTTTATTGCTGTCGACCCAACAGCAGACATGGAGTTTGCAAATTAAGTTTCGACCACTAAACGGACTTTAAAAATTCTAGAATTTTGTACAAACGTAGTTCACTTAGATACCTAACTATAGGAAAAAGAATGAAGTGATTTCGTTAAGAAACGAGGGAGATATGGCCTCCCCTTGTTGCGTGTTTTCTGCCCCGACAAACTGTCCAAACGCACCCTTTTAAAATTATTTGCGAGCTCGTGAGCTCGAATCACGAACTGAGTTTTTGTAAAAATTAAGTTATTAAACTGATAAACAAGTTTGCAAAAGAGTCGTAAAAGGTTTTGCCATAAATCGAAAGATATAGCACGTTTTTAAAGAATAAGGACGTCGTGTGAAATGACAAGGGAGTCTCAAGGGTATTTCTTGCCAAAATTTAAACTAAAGTTATAAAAGGGACTACCCTTGCTGTCGACCTAATCCCTAGGGATAGAAAGAGTCATTTTTGAAACTATAGGGGTAAAAGTTGTCATTTCACCAAAGTTGAGGGGTAAAAATTGTAATTTTGTGAAAGTTGAGGGGTAAAACTTGTCAATATACGAAAGTTCAAGGGTAAAAGTTGACAACATATAGAACTTTAGGGGAAGAAGTGAAAATGTTTAAATAATAATTTATTTAATATTATTATTATTATTATTATTATTATTATTATTATTATTATTATTATTATTATTATTATTATTATTATTATTATTATTATTATTATTATTATTATTATTATTATTATTATTATTATTAAATTCTTATGAGTAATAAGAATTTAAAATACGTTTTAATCAATAACGAACGAACGAAGGATCTACTTAACAAACGAACGAGGTATTTAATTAACGAACGAACGGAACAAAAACATAAAAAGTTAAGAAATAAGATAAAACTTATAACTTTTGAAGGGACTTCATGTTGTCTCAAATATTAACATTTAATCAACAACCAAAATGTTACGAAACGAACATTGGAAGCATATATATATTCAGAAAACAGTTACTGAAAACTTGACATAACCAACCCAAGTTGCGAGCCGGAGACGTTTATCAACTTTGTTTAAACTTTGTTTTCCATCTAGACTGTTCAGGTGAGTTTATAGTCCCACTTTTCTTATTTACATGTTTTCCAAATATTTAGGGAGATACATGCTATCAAACCGGACACAAGCATTTTCCTGATTGTTATTGCACTAGGCTAACTGTCCCTTATTATTGTGATTGTATTTATTGAAAGACCCTCATATCATGCACCATTAGTCACCCGCAGGGTGAGCGCGAATATAGTGAATAGATCTATTGGCCTGACGACCCATTTGTACTAATCGGATGGATATCTTCGTGGTAGCCGGTTAGGCAAATGCATTATATTTGATTTCTTAAACTTGGGGGCAAACCCCTACCATTTAATTATGTTAGTGAGACTGAAAACTGTCAACGCATTGCGTGTCATGAGGTTTAGTGCAATATTCCGAATTATGATTGAACTGATTTCTTTACTATTTATCTTGTGTTCAAAACTGATTATTACTTTAAACACTATAGATTCACTCAACCTTTGTGTTGACTTTTTAAGCATGTTTATCTCAGGTAACTAGGAGTATGGCTATCGGCACGGAGTGGCTGTGGACTTTATTTTGATAATAAGAGTGTCCACTTTGTTATCATTCAAACGAATAATGAAATTTTTGTAACATATTTCCAAACTTCCCTCTGGGACCTATATTATGTACTCTGATTAAATAAATGAATGATAACAATTTTATTTAAAACGTCTCTTTTCGAGTCGTTTTCTATTCTCATGACTGTGAACCATGAAGTAACACCCCAAACTTATATTCCACTGCGTATATCGAACATGGGGGTGTTACACGATGGTATAAATTCTGTATATGCCACTGATTGTTTGAAACTAGTTAAAGATGAAAATAGGATCTTAGCTGTTTCTGATGATGATGCTGTTAGGTTGTGTCTTTTGATAGTTGCTATGTTGGTGTTTATGGGTATTGAAGATAGGAATTGTATCCCTAATCATATACTGTCTTTGGTGGAGGACTTTGATGATTGGAATGTTTTTCCTTGGGGTGAATACATGTGGCATAAATTTTATCAAAGGACTGTGAATGTTGTTGACAGACACAGAAAAGATCATTTGGCCAAGTTGAAAAAAAACCCAAAGTATAGTGCGACATACAATCTATACGGTTTTGCTTGGGCTTTCAAGGTATGCCATACTTACTACTATGTATTAAAGTTCACCACTATATTCATTAGACTATTTAGTATTGTAGTATTGTTTGTATATGTTTTGTATGCATTCCTTTATTATACCAGTAATATATACCTTCGCCATATACCCATAGTTTTATTTTGTAAAAGTATTAATTTAGGTTTTTTCTATTAGATATATATTTAATATATAGTTTTGAACACGGTTATAACCTGCATTGTGAACAACTTTTTTCCACATTTTATACATTTTAAACAACCACATATTACTGATATGGATTTTGGAGAGTTATCATAAAAGCAGCAATTGGTGGGCGAAAGACACGAAGGTCATTCTACGAGGTCTTGCTTGGTCTAATTGTCAAAACTTCCGAAAATCAGACCATAAAACACTCTTTGGACCGGTAAGCACCACACTATCTTTGAAGGCAAATTTGTTGGACATTTATTTATATTTGTTCACATACAAAGTTATATAGTATTTGGTTTTTTAGGAGTCAATTCCCATTACGGCACTGTATGCAACGAAATGCGAATTGAGACAACCGCGGTGTATTGCTAGCATCCCTTTTATAAAGGGTTTGTCTGATCCAGACCTGTCAAGGACAGAGGATGACCAACAACTTGATAGCGCAGAGGATGACCAACAACCTGATAGCGCAGACGATCACCAACAACTCCATAGATCAGAGGATCACCAACAAGCTGCTAGCGCAGGCGATCAACATGAAGCACCAAGTTTAGAAATTTTAGATAAAAATGATGTTGAAAACGCAAATGGTGTCCAATTAAGTGAAGCCCGAAATGAAATGAATTTTTCAACAACTCCTATTTTGGGCAAGATATTTGATTTGCAAACTGATCTTTCGTTGATAGCGAAGCACATAGCGTCTGTCCCAAAACTAGACATTCGCGAGCTGTTTCAGAAGGTGAAAACAACATTTTCAGAGTTAGAGACAGTTTTTAATGAAAATTCTGATGGTAGTGTTGTTTCTGCTCAAGAAAAACTGATGACCCAGATATTCCAGTCGAGTCTGATGTCAACCCTGATATTAGCATGGTTTGTATTTACCTTTTATGTTTTATTCTCCTAACTTTATACGAAGGTCAATTCCTCGTTAAGTATTACACTTATATCATTTTGTCAACTATAGACCCCGTCATCACCTTGTGAAGATGATGTTGATAATGATGTTAAGTGCCGAGATGTTGATGATGATCATGATGATCATGTTGACGATCAGCATGATCATCCAATGGAAGTTGACAATCCTGCATTTTTCAAGGTATACTTTTACTTTGTGTTTTTTGGCATACGTTTATAAGTATCTCATTTCCCCGTTAATGTTTACCCTTTAATAGTACATTTAATTCATTAAATGTTGTATTATTTTGTCAACTACAGACCCCGTCATCACCTTGTGAAGATGATGTTGATAATGATGTTAAGGGCCGAGATGTTGATGATGATCATGATAATCATGTTGACGATCAGCATGATCATCCAATGGAAGTTGACAATCCTGCATTTTTCAAGGTATACTTTTACTTTGTGTTTTTTGGCATACGTTTATAAGTATCTCATTTCCCCGTTAATGTTTACCCTTTAATAGTACATTTAATTCATTAAATGCTGTATTATTTTGTTAACTACAGGCCACGTCATTAGCTTGTGAAGCTGATACTGGTGTTACGACCAGTGTTGTAGCCAATCACATGGAAATTGACATGGATGTTGGGAAGAAAGGCTATGTAGAATCTCAAGTGGGTTCGCTGGACGTTCTTGTAGAAGCATGTGAAGTAGGGGTTACCCCTGACTTCCCTGTTCTTGATGAACATCAAGCTGCGACTCAAGTTGGAGCATTTGAAGAGAAGGACACTAATCAAACAACATCCCTCGTCCACAATGATCAGCCGGTGTGTGATGATTACATCGACTATATAAACGACGAACCGGATGTGAATATGGTTTCGTTAGAAGAAATACCGTTTGATAATGAAAATTGTAAGGGTGTTGAGAATGAAAATGTTAGTTGCGTGCATAAAGAACAAACAACACCATTGCAGACAGATGTTGAGGTACATGGTTTATTTTAAATTTAAAAAGGTTAATAAGTGTTTATTTCTATGTCTTGTGGTGGGTGCTAATCACAACCTATGCTCTGCAGAAAGATCAAACAACACCATTGCAACAAACAGTCAGCAACCAAGGATATTCAAATGTGGTCGGTCCTAATGACAAACCTTGCTTGGACTCTGTTTTTTCCGATCGCAAAATGAAGAAAATCCAAAAGAAAAAAAGGCGACGAAAATTAAAAACTTGGCTAAAACCTTTAAATCAAAGCACGAGAAGTTTTTCGGATCTCTGAATCCAGACAACGTCCAACGCGCACGACTGACAAGAACATTTAATCGCAGAAACGAGTCGATTGAGCATATTGTCATTTTAGAGGTAAGTCACCGTATTACATTCATACTGAAATCAATATCTGGTTGGCCTCTGCTAATATATGTTATGTATCTTCTCAGGACGTCTCTGGAAACCCCAAAACTCGGTCAATTACTGAGTTCTATTCGGCCAACATAGATCCTTTTGTAGAGGTAGTCTGTTTTTTATTCTTAAATTAACAATAATATGATTTGTTTAATGTTAATCATTGATTTGTTTATTTTAGGATCTGTCTCGACATCCCAAATGCAAAAAGGACAAGGTGTCATTGCCTGATTCGCTTCGTATTTATTTAAAGCAAAAAAAACCAACAGACTTTAAATTTCCGTGGGGCGGTCGTACCATTGTTTCTTGTATGAATTTTTGGCTAGCGTTGGCATGCCTTGAAGATTGTAAAGGTGGTTGGTTGTATGACTATGTAAGGAACCATCATCAGTATGTGGTCAAATACCTTTGTATATAGTTTTGATTGAGTAACCACTATAAGTTTTATAATTTTTGTTTTTTGTACACAGCACTTGGATATATGGTTTGATCTGATGTGGTCTCTTAGGGGAAGCAATGCAGATTGGACCTTGGCAGGGTCTCTGTTCGCCTGACACATCTTGGCTGGTCAAATGTATAGTCATTATTCAGATGGAACGTACTACCCTGTGGCTTGGCGAGATGTCGAAAAGGTTAGTTTTCCACAATCCTTTTTAATATACATTTGTATCTGTATGCATAGCAATCTGTACATTTGTTTGTCTATATTAGGTTTATTTTCCCATGAATGAACCTGAGAAACACTGGGTTCTCGCTGAGCTTCACCTGCGTACTGGAGTTGTTTCATTTTATGACACTCTTGGGTTTGTACATGGCAATGGCACACGATGGTGGAGAAATTTGAAAAGAATTTTCCCAAAACAGCTTACCATGTATCTGGATCAGCAAGGTATATTGGCGAGCAAGGGCATATCAGCCAAGGAATATAAAATAACATACCAGTGTCCTGCAGTCCCGAAACAAGCTGAATTATATGGTTGCCCATCTTCTAAGTTTCCCGTTTTTTTAGTTGCAAATCTTTTAAGTTGCCCATTATTTGTAAAGGCGGAGTGGGATGATTTGGATGAAATTGATGTTTTGATTGAAAGGCGCAAGGCAAGTGTTAGCCGTGCAGCTGAGAAGTCAAAGATAATGAAGATGCTAAGGAATTACAAATGAGTTTCTATTTAAATCAGCTTTTGTTGCACCATTTGTGTTTAAATAGTTATGACAGACATACTTAAATTTGGTTGTGGACCATATTGTCCTGTTTCTAGTAGTTTACTTGCTGCTTTATGCGTTTATGAGTCTTGGATTGTATGGAACTTCTATCTGGTGTGGAACTGATGTATGTGCATTATGCTTGGTACTATATGGTGTGGATATGATTACCTTTAGTGTATTAATATTTCAGTTTCCTTTGTTTTTGTATGTATTTATTTATTTATTATTATTATTTTTTTCATGCCATTTAGAACAACAACAAACCTACCAAGAAACCATCCATAGTTAAACCACATATTGTTTGTCCTTTCCGGTGACGGTCCAACATTTATTCCCTCAGGCCAATAATAACGAACCCGATCCCAAATCATCCCAAATTTCACAAACAACCAGTTGGTAATATTGAGTTTGGAAGTTTATTATTCACAAAGCATGAGATACAACTAGTTGTTGCGTCATCTCATTGCACATGGAAAGTCAATACTTGGTAAAAGGATATTCGAGACTTTTTCGTACATCTTCGATTCACATCTATTACTTTTGGCGCGCGCCTTGGTCCCTTTCCCGCCCAAAGTGTTGGGAACCTTTAATCTACCTCTCCAGCCTATTTATACCTATGCATTGTATACCAAAAAACACACACAAACACATATATCCCTTTCAATTGAAAGAAAACATAAACAATGGCAGCAAATAATGGCAACTTTCAAAATGATGCTAAAGAGTACGAGTGGGTGTTAAACAACAAATTGATGTTTGACGCAGTGTTTGATGCTTTCGGGTATGCACCGATTGCAGAATATGGGTCGTATAGGCAGGTAGATACGTGGATGAGGGGTCAAATTTTGAACTGGCTGCATGCGCAAGACTTTTACTGGGATGAGGTTTAGGGAGTGAATGATTATGGAGAGGAGGAAGAAGACGAAGAGGAAGATGAAGATGAAGAGGAGGAGGAAGGTGAAGAGGATGTGGTGGCTCAAAGTTAGGTACTGGTGTAGCAAAATGAAGACGATCAGCAAAAAAATGTGGTGGAGCAGCAAAATGTGGTGGTGCCTCAAAACAAGAGGGAGCAACAAGGTGGGTTTCACGACCCTTATAATCTAGAAAAGAGGATTAGCGATCTTGAAATTGTGTTTAAATGACTCAAGGAAAGGAAGAATATGATGGAAAGCAAGGAAGAGAGCTCTGGTTCTAACAAGTTGGGGTGAAATGCATTGAAGCAGTTTAGTATGACGTTGTTTTTATGTTTCTAGTATGTTTAGTATTTAGGTTGGATAATTAAATTAATATTTGTTTGTATCTTTTAAAAAAAAATCAATGATTTATTTAATTTACCGAAGTCAACAAACCAAAATTTGTATAAGGGTAAGTGGTGCAAAAAATATCACCAACTATTAGTGTAGTTTTAACCAAAAATTGCATAAGGGTAAGTGGTGCAAAAAAAGTGTTACAAACAATTAGTTAGGCAACCCTGAGTATGTACTAGCACCATTTATTATTTTGTACTTTGAGTACAATATATTCTTCTGAACGACTGACAACACCATATATACTAGCACCATTTGTTGGGCAACCAAGTTATGTGATTACTATAAGTGTATTAACATTTCAGTTGCCTCTAATTTTTACGTATTTATTTGTTTATTTAGTTTTTGTTTATTTTTATATTTTTTTAATTCCGTTTAAAACAACAAACCAACCAACATTTTTACTAACCGTAACGGTTAATTTTTTTTCCAATGAAATTAAAGGGGCTCAACTGTTCAATGAAATTACAATAGGTACACCCCTAGTATTTTGTAAGTATTTAAGGCACGCTTCACCAACAAAACATATCATCGTTATTATCCATCAACCACTAAAAAAAGAAAATATGGACCGGCCAACTTTAGAAGAACTAGCAAACACAGCAAACTCTCACCGTATGTCAGACATGTGGCTAATTGTAATCCAAGAGGAGACCGAAAGAGATTTTCAAATAGCAAGAAAACTTTTTGATGTTGTTAAAGATCTGAATGATAGTATGGAGAAGAGGCAAGCTATTATTAATGACTTGAAATTCGATAAGAGTCTGCGTGCCGTGGAAAGTGCAACATTCTTCAATGCCGTTCAAGAAAAGGAACTCACCTTGAAGATGAAACTCGGAATTGACTGTAAGGAAGCACAGTTTCGGACATTTGAAAAAAGGGCATTCCTTGAAAAGATAAAGAAACTTTGTTGAAGGTTTTATTGTTAGATTCCACCATATGCTATCGTGACTTTAGTGTGTTTAATTTGAAAGTAGTAATGTTTCGTATCTGTGTATGATAGGATTCATGAAATATTTTGTATCAATCATTTGGCTATGTATCAATTATTTGGCTATGTGTTAGAGTTTTCGAATTCATGTGATTTATGAGCGCGTGAATCTAATAATGATATCCAATTTGATTTTTAAACCGTAATTCAAGCGATTTGGGGGTTTTTAATCCGTTCAGACAAGAAATTACACAACAAACCATGCACTTACAAACCAAGCAGTGTATTCCACCACTTACAAAGCGAGCAGTAGAACCCTCTCAGCAGTAGAAATCTTAGCCTAGCAGCAGGAACTTTCTAACAAGCGGTAGAATGACTGCTCACGAGTAGTAGCAAGTTCCCCAATTTTGTAAAGTTGCCCAATTTTAAGTTGCCCATTTTTTAGTTGCCCATATATTAAAAAATTGCCCATTTTTTAAAAACGTTGCCAAAAGAGCATCCGCAATGAGGGGGTGTTCCCACCGTTACTTGGTCCTTCCGTTCCATAATGCAATGAGGGGTTTTCCAAAAGCTTTTACAATGACTTTTTCCAAAGACTTAAATTCCTCAACCGGTTGATACAATATATATCAAGTTGTTTTCATTAAATGCAAACATGTTGAGTGTCCATCTTATACCCTCCATTAAACCCATTTCTTCACTTTTTACTTAATTTGAAGGGTTGCTTTTTTATTGTTTTATTATATTATGCATGTGAATATATATATATACAAGTATACTTGCAAACCATTTTAAGCATTCTCATCCTGCATATACTTTTACACCATCAATTATGTGACGAAGCTGAAAGTTCAAGCCGACTACGTATTGATCGAGGTCGAGAAGACTGACATCATAAGCGTAGCAGCACAAAAAAAAAATACCGACCAGTAGAATGATCAAAAGCTAGCAGCAGTATAAACCAACTAGCAGTAGAATGATCAAAAGCTAGCAGCAGTATAAACCAACTAGCAGTAGGAACTTACAAACAGCAGCAACAGTAAGGAAAAAACAAAAAAAATCTTTATATTAAAATTTTTGTAAAGTTGCCCATATAAATTTTTTTTTTTGTAAAGTTGCCCAATTTGAAGTTGCCCATTTTTTAGTTGCCCACATATTAAAACTTTTTCCATGTAGGTTGCGCTACAGTACACACAAGTACATCATCTTTATCTTCTTTTAATGTCACTTGATAGGTGTAATAATCAGAGTCAATGAGAATCCTGTATATATGTGTCATATTTGCCAGTGACAAAATATTGTGTGTGCTTGTATACGGTTGTACTTAGGGCAACTAGATTTCCTTATATAACTCTTCACCATATACAACGCAAACAACACAGGCCAAAAAAAAGGAAAAAAAAATATAAATAAATAAATTCTTGCACAACAAATAAGTTCAAGGTGTTTATACGGTATGAAGAGAATGTGATTGCCGTTTTACTTCCAAATGCCATCAACTTTGGCAATCTTGTGAAGTATGTATGGAAGAAGTTGAATTTTAACGAATTGGGTTTTTTATACCGTTCGGATCTAATTAGGGCTTTATGAGCGCCAAGTTACAAAGTTGACCCTTCACTTTCAAACTGAACAGTTGGATTTCAATAGTTGCAGCAGCAGAAGGTTTTTCCTGGCAGCAGAATCTTTTGATGCTAGCAGTAGAATGTCTACTGACTATTTCTCCACCTTTTTCCAAAGGTGTGGAGTCTGCTCAACTGCCGTTTACCAGCAGTAGAAATTTTATAATGTTGCCTATTTTAAGTTGCCCATTTTTTAAGTTGCCCTTTTTTTTTTAAAGTTACCCATTTTTTAAGTTGCCCATTTTTAAAGTATTGCCCTTTTTTTTTAAACGTTGCCAAATTTTGCCATGTAGGTTGCGCTACAGTTCACACAATTACATCTACTTAATTTTAAATTTTATTTTAATGCCACTTGATAGGTCTAATCATAATCAATGAGGCTCCTATATATTCTTCTGAACGGCTGACTATGATTACTGAAATCTTGTCAAGCCACAACGCTGGATCCATTTAAAGTTACCCATTTTTAAGTTGCCCATTTTTTAAGTTGCCCATGTTTTAAATATTGCCCATTTTTTTAAAGGTTGCCAAATTTTGCCATGTAGGTTGCTCTACAGTTCACACAAGTACATCTACTTTATTAAATTTTATTTTAATGCCACTTAAACCTGTAGGTGTAATCATAATCAATTAGACTCCTATGTGTCATCTACTTTATTTATTGTTTCTACTTTGCAAAGCATATATTCTAACGTTTTTAAAACCGAAAAACGTTGTATTTTTTTAAATAAATACGCAACAATCTTTTAGAAAATAGGTAACCAAAAAAGCACAACAATCTTTTACTAAGTACAAAACCCTATTAAAGTAACATAAAAAAAAAGAACATAACAGAAAAAAAATAGAATCCACGAAAATAAAAATAAAGTACACAACAATCTTTAAGAAAATAATTACACTACAAAATATTATGGTTTTTGGGTGAGAAGTCGCTTAAAAGAAGTCGTTTGATTACATGCATGCCATTTGAATAACCGGACTGAAGTCAGCATTACTTTTGTCTATATACCACTTAGTATGGTTACAAATTTTCCATGTTTGGGTTGCGGATATTTTCCACGTGTCCGACAAAATAGTGATAATAGAGTTGTGTTTTTTGCTCTTACTTATGGATATTTTGGTCATTTTAACCCAAGTTGTAAGCGCGTCTTCCAGCTTACAAGTTGGGCAGCAACAAATATGAAGGCATCGTTTTCATCCTTTGTTGTTTGATGTTGTAGGGAGTCTTTTGATAATCGGGTCCAACTTTATGCAATGAATTGCCCCCTGTATCTCCCTAGCAACGTGTGCTCTTCTCATTCTATATCTCCCTTCCGTGGCACTATATCTCCTACCCATGGTTGTCATCTCCATCAACCATTAAACATACATGATTTTTACCACTTTGATGGCCAACAAGAGCCTGATTGGTAGTAAGGCTTTCGTCGTCCATGCGACCTTTAAAAATAAAAGCCGTTACTCTTGACCGCATGGTCCAGGTAAGCTTTTTTCTTGGCCAGGTCAGTGGTATTGGGAATGCTTGTAATGGAAGGATGGAGGGTGGGCAGTTGAGACGCCTTTCTGCACAAAAACGGTTCAAAATTCACCATATTGTTCGAAAGGACGCTCGAGGATGTTATGGAAGGGGGTTTAGATGAGTGGGATTTGTAGAGCGTTATGGTTTAGGGTTATTAGTCATCATTTAAGAACGACTAACTACTATTAGTAGTCATTTAAGAACATGTCTGGGCCGTAAGATGACCCTCTTGACGCTACTTGCTAACGCACGTAATGTGTGAGTACATACTTGAATTAACGAGTATGTAAATGATGATCATCAGCAAATGACGTTTTGTCATTGAGTGAAGACCTTGGTTATCATATATGGTAAACAACATTATATTGTTATTCAGGAACCAGTTGTAAAAAATGGATAACATCTTCAACTTCTCTAAAACGGTTGTTGTGAGTTCGATCGCTGTGATACTCTGTATCACAGCTTTGGGTTAAATGTATTTATTGTTTTCTGTGGGGTTGGTTGGGCCTTCTTTCGTTGTAATAACCTTTTATATAGGAGGAACCACTGTTGTGCCACGTGTGAATAGTGACTTTGACTGAGTCTTATGCGTCTAGGCACGTGCCTAAACTTGTAGCTGGAGTGCCTTCCTGGCATGTTGGATTAGACATAAAGTATACTGTCTTGTCTTTTCAACGTCTTGGGAAGGTACACAAATTTGTGTTTATGAGATCCAATTTCAACGTCTTGGGAATGTCGGCTGAAATTTCCAACGGTGGATAGTCTGCTCAACTGCCTTTAACTTTTTTTTTGGAAAGCCACTTTCATTTTTTGGATTGGAGTCGAACCCACCACATCAGCAGACCCTCATCCACCACGTACCTAGAGTATGTTGTCTGAACCGGGCCCACGCTGTCGTAGTGGGGACTTTTAACGGCTTCCGGCCGGAAACTGGCAGTAGAAATTTGCCCAATTTTATAAAGTTACCCATATTTTAGTTGCCCATTTTTTAAGTTGCTCATCTTTTAGTTGCCCATTTTATAAAGTTGCCCATTTTTTAAGATGCTCATCTTTTAAATATTGCCCATTTTTTTAAACGTTGCCAAATTTTGCCATGTAGGTTGCGCTACAGTTTACACAAGTACATCTACTTTATTTTATTTTAATGCAACTTGATAGGTCTAATCAGAGGCTATTTGTACTTCATCAACATCATTAGAATTAGGATACGATTACCATAGGTGTATTAACATTTCAGTTTCCTTTAATTTTTATGTATTTCTTTATTTAGTTATTATTTTATTTTTTATTTTTTTCATGCCATTTACAACTACAAACCAACCAAGAAACCGTCCATAGTGAAGAGGAGGAGATGGCTGAAAGTGAGGTGGTGCAGCAAAATGAAGAGGATGAACAGCAAAATGTGGTGGATCAGCAAAATGTTGTGGTGCCTCAAAACCAGGGAGACCAGCAAGATGGGTTTCAAGACCCTTATGATCTAGAAAAGAGGATTCGCAATCTTGAGGTTTTGTTTAAACGACTCGAGGAAAGGAAGAAATTGATGGGAAGCAGGGAAGAGAGCTCTGGTTTTAACAAGTAGGGGTGAAATGCATGGAAGCAGTTTAGGATGACGGTGTTTTTATGTTTTTAGTTTGTTATTTATGGTAATCCAAGAGGAGACCGAAATAGATTTTCAAATAGCAAGAAATCTGTTTGATGTTGTTAAAGATCTGAATGCAAGGAAGCACAGTTTTGGACATTCAAAAAAACGGCATTCCTTGAAAAGATAAAGAAACTTTGTTGAAGGTTTTATGGTTAGATTCCACCATATGCTATGGTGACTTTAGTGTGTTTAAGTTGAAAGTAATAATGTTTTCGTATCTGTGTATGATAGGATGCATGAAATATTTTGTATCAATCATTTGGCAATGTATCAATCAGTTGGCTATAGTTTGAATTAGTGTGATTTATGAGCGCGTGAAACTAATTATGAGATCCACTTAGATTTTTAAACCCTAATTCAAGCGATTTGGGGGTTTTTAATCCGTTCAGATAAGAAATTTACACAACAGTCCATGCACTTACAAATCAAGCAGTAGATTCCACCACTTACAATGCCAGCAGTAGAACCCTCTCAGCAGTAGAAATTTTAGCCAAGCAGTAGGAACTTTGTAACTAGCAGTAGAATGTCTGCTCACGAGCAGTAGCAAGTTCCCCAATTTTGTAAAGTTTCCCATTTTTAAATTGCCCATTTTTTAGTTGCCCATCTTTTAAAAATTTCATATTTTTTAAAAACGTTGCCTAATTTGGCCATGTAGGTTGCGCTACAGTACACACAAGTACATCAACTTTATTTTATTTTAATGCCACTTGATAGGTGTAATCATAATCAATGAGAATCCTAAATGTATGTGTCAAATTTGCCATTGCCTTTTCTTAAAAATGGAAAGTTAATTAGTACTTGAATATAGGCACCTACTATTGGCTTTTCATTTTGGGCAACAAAATATTGTGTATGCTTGTAGACAATTGTACTTTGGGCAACTAGATTTGCTTATATAACTCTTCACCATATACAACACAAACAACACAAGCCAAGAAAAAAAAAATGAATTCTTGCACAACAGATAAGTTCAAGGTGTTTATACAGTATGAAGAGAATGTGATTGCCGTTTTACTTCCAAATGCCATCAATTTTGGCAATCTTGTGAAGTATGTATGGAAAAAGCTGAATGTTAACGATGTAAACGCAATTCGTTTATCTTACAACACCGGTGCAACCAAAAGGAACCTACTTAATGACGTCGACCTCGAAGTTTTCAAAAATCTTGTTTTGGGGACGCCGTCAGATGAGCAGACAATAAACGTAGACCACGCTTTGCATACCCCTGTCGTAAATTTAGATCTTAACTGTATGTCAATCTAACCCCAACCACCCACTTTTGATTATACCCTTCCAAATAAGAATAAAGGTGGTCTAAAAGTTCATGATATGTTTCAAGATAAGGAAGAGTGCATGTATGAGATAAGTTTGAAATGTTTAAAAGAAGGGTATGAGTTTCATGTTTCTAAATCATGTACAGCAAGATACGCTGTCAAGTGTGTCCAACCAGAATGTGATTGGCACATAAACTGTCGTCGATTTGGGAAAACTAGCCGATTTAGAATCACATCACTAAAAGACAATCATAAATGTTCAAAAATCCAATTCAATCCAAATCACCGAAATGCATATGCAAAAACATTGGCTAGAATAATATCTCCGAAGCTCGGAGATCCGACAAGAGTGTATAAGCCAAAGGACTTTAAACATGATCTGAATTTGGATATGAAGATAGATATTTCATACAAATGAGCTTGGAAAGGGAGACAGTTGGCGCTGGAATCAAATCAGGGCTGCCCAAAGGCCTCATTTTCGCAGCTGCCCAAATATTTTTATAATCTAAAGATCGCAAACCCGGGCACAGTTACACACATAGAGACCGACGATGCAAGCCATTTCAAGAACCTATTTATCGGTTTCGGTGCTGTGGTAAGCATATTATTAATTTCTAATCATATTTGTTTAGTTGCAAAACATATTTTTGTTCACAAGGTTATCAAAAGAAATAGCTTTGTTTATCATGTCATACATTAATCTAGATGTATAAATTTAGATAGAATTTCAAAGTTAAAAAAATAATATATAATAATAAAAAAAATAAAAATTACCAGTATAATTTATGCAAATCATACGTGTATACAACGTAAATTATCTAGTTTTTAAGAAATGCAATAGCATATCACTGAAACATAACTAATCAGTCATAGAAACACAGAAACATTGACCTGCATATGCAGGTACACCATAAAGGTACAAAATAAACACTTTTTTGCAACATACTTCTGATACCTAGTTTCCTTAAACAAAAGCAACACTTCCATATTATGTGCATATCAACAAAAGCAACACATCCATCTTATGTGCAGACCGCACATGTCATATCAAACAAAAAACAATAAATTGGTATTGTTATTATTTATCGTTTGGCAATTAACAATAAACTAAATTAATAGCCATTTTTTTTAATTTCTTTATTTTTAATTATTTTTATTTATTTATTTTGTTTTCTGTTTATATGTTTTCAACCTGATGTAGCATTGCATCTGATACATTGTATTTCACAGATTAAGAGTTTCCTGTGCTATATGCGCCCTCTGATCATAATTGATGCCGCACATCTAAAAGGGACATACCAGGGAACTAATCTGGTTGCCGTTGGAATGGACGGAAACAATCAGATTCTACTGATTGCTACCGGTGTTGCTCAAGGCGAGACTGGTGAATCATGGACTTGGTTTTTGACGAAACTCAAAGAATGCATATGGGAAGCTCCTAATTTGGCAATCATATCTGACAGACATAATGGAATCACCCTTGCATGTAACACTGTATTCCCGAATGCCTTTCACGGCTATTGTTGTCGGCATTTGATGTTAAATACAAAGATGCACACCGATACACTGAAATGTTTATACTGGAAGACATGCAAAGCATACATAACGGACGAATTTGCAAAGCTAATGTCTGATATTCGTTCGGTAAGACGGCAGTGTCACAAAAAACTTGTTGAAGCAGGGGTCGAGAAATGGTCAAGGGCACATTGCCCTGGGCAGAGGTACAATTATTTAACCTCAAACAGTGTCGAATCCATAAATGCTTTAACAAAGCTTGTGCGCCACTGCCCAATAACAACGCTGATGGAATGGTTTAGAGGTCTTCTTCAGAGCTGGTATTACCACCGCCGAGCAAAACATGCAGGTAATAGATCTTCAATAATTTTTAATACGTTTACTGAAGAATATTGAAAGACTACACACTAAGCATACTTTATTATTTATGGTTAGATGCCCCGGATGATGATCTTTCTGAATGGGCAACTGCAAAAGTGAATGCGAGAATGGCCAAAAGTGCAAACTGGAAGGTTTTGGGGATTGACAAGGACAGAGTGTATGAAGTACGCGACAGGAAAAAAAGTCATATTGTTGATTTGGAATAGGGTGAATGCACTTGTCGAAAATGGCAGCTTTCTGGCTTACCATGTGGACTTGTCTGTGCTGTCGGTAGATTTGCAGGGCTGACTAGTGTGAAAATACTGGCTAAAGCTTGGTTTTATAATACAACACTTAAAGGCACATACGAACACATCATTTATCCTTTAAAAGACGTAACGATGTGGGACACTCGAAATGACATCCAAGTTGTATCACCCCCTTTTGTAAAAAAAAGGCGACCAGGTAGACCAAAAAAAAGAAAGAGAATTCCCTCTCAAGGCGAGGTCCCTACAAGGACTACTTGTGGAAGGTGTGGAGGGCCAGGACATAACCGCCTAACGTGTAATGCAACTATTGTGATAGAAAAGGTTGAATTTTTTTTTTATGCAACAATTGAGTAGTTGTGATTATTGGCATCTAATGTTTATGTGTACATGTATATAGAAAGGCCGTCCAAGGAAAAAGACCCGTGTGGTGGAGGGTTCAGCTAATCAAAGTAACAACACACAATCTGAGGCAAATGTAGAGTTTATGCATGGGATGATGAATGCTGTCGAGGCACCCAACTCAAGTCAAACACAGCAAGAGCCGAACTCATCCAATCCATACATTAATTCGCTCTCAGATTTCGTTACTCCAGACAACTTCTTACAGTAAAGACCCCCAATCACAAAGACTATATTTAAATGTATGCCCTCACTTCCTATTTGGTACCATGTGTTGTTTAAGTAACAATAACAAGTGTGGGTCGATTGGTGTGTAATAAACATATGTATTAAACTATCTTATGAATGTGTTAGGGAGGCAAAACAATTAGCGGTTAGTGCGTGTTTGTGGTATGTAGATATTACCTATAACATTCAGCAATTGTGTAATGGGAATTGATTGCGTAAAATAAATTGAAAATGCAAGTAAATAAACGTACCAAATGATGCGTGGGTTTTGCAACCTTACAACAGGTTTTACCTCTCGAGGGATCTCAAGAGGCTTACAACCTCACCAGGCAGTGTACCTGACCGATGTAGTATAGTGTAGTGGTAAGTACGGGGGATTGATCGTTCTCCACAGGGAATAGTGTTCGTTAAGTGTGAAAGACTACTCTAATTAGGTCTAAGGGTTGAGGAAGATTCTTTTTATGTTTTTATATTTTAATGAAAGCAAGTAAAATCTCGGTTTTGAAAGGAGTGGGCGGAATTAGTTGCTAGTCAACTAACCCAAATTACTACGAATGCAAATAAAATAAAATAACAAAAATGAAAAGTGGTGAGAAACTTATGTGTAGAGAAATGTGTTTACTTAGATTTCCTTACTCCCTAACTATCTTTTACCGGTTAATTAGTGTGTATTAGTCGCGTGGATGACGGGTGTATTCCTTAATACCATTCGTGGGGTGGCGTACTTACTTCCCCAAACTCTACAAGCTCCTACTTCACTCCTATGTCGAGCCGGCTAGGAAGCTCCTAACATGGGATCACTAGAATTCGCTTGTGCATTAAATACAACCATAAAAACCTTTAGTACGCATTTGGTTCATGTTTCTTAAGACGTTCAAGCAAGTTACCGAATAGGAAGTTAGCCAGTTTTCTTAAGCCTAACATAGATAAACAATCATCCAATACAACTAATAACACACTAACAACCAATAATCAATAGCTAGGTTTCATTAGATCTAAGCAAACACAAGATAAAATTAGCCTAACATGTTAAACAAAAGACAAGCATAAGATAGAATCAAACAACACATAGACATATTGAATGATTAATTGATAACTTATCTTTCAATGAAACATGGAAGATCTCAAGGCAAGAAGCCCTGAAAAAGTAGCTAAAATCGTCTTAGGGTTTTATCCCAAAATTCCACACACTAAGCTCTCTTAATGACAAAAAATTAGAAAACTATATATAGACTTTGCATCTGACGGCGTCACCTTATGCATTGTGACGCCGTCACCTCGCCGCTTTTAGGGTTCCCGGATGACCTTCTTGACGCCGTCCCTCTTTAGCTCTTCAAAAATCCATTCTGGCTTATCAAGGCTTGACGCCGTCGCTTCATGAAACGTGACGCCGTCCCCTTATGATTTAAGCCGTGACGCCCTTGATTAGTTAAAGCGTGACGCCGTCAGAATTCTCATGCTAACTCACTGGCCTGTCATGAGTAAATTTCACATCCAACTTTTCTTGCCAAGCATGACGCCGTCAGAGTAAAATCTGACGCCGTCAAAGGTAACTTTAGCCAAATTTTGAGACTTTGTCGTTTTCTTCACTTTTATGCTCCAAAAACGTCCAAAATGCCTCCTTTTCCAGATTTCTCCTCAAAAGTACCTAAAATGACAAAAGGAACGATTTAGGGCAATATTTGATCAAATAAATACGATTTGGGCTTAAATGACCCCTTAAAAGCGGTACACTTTTCGCCTCATCAAATACCCTTACACTTGAGATTTGCTTGTCCTCAAGCAAATGCGCTTTTATTCTAATCAAAATACAAGTTAGGGGTCATTTAATGCAAACATAAAAGTAATTACAACAAATAATCGTTCCACTTCAATCATAATAAGCACGGAGATTAATACTAGCACCTCACAAGTAGTGTTTAGATACTCACATCTCTCAAGTGTCATCAAAATAAATCTCATAAATGAAAACGGATAATATCTCTCACTACCTGTCATAGCAAATAGATTACCATAGGCTTGGGAAAGGATCGAAAAACCTCCTCCACTAGGCGTAAGCACCTAAGATAAACTATCAAAGAGGGCTTTTAAATGGGTTATAACGTTAGGTGTAGGGAAAAGGAAAACACGGTTTTGCTGGATAAAGGATATTTTACTGGTGGCGAGTTAAAAATCTTGATCAATTACATGTACTATACAATGTTGCTAAGCCAAGACTCGACTCGATCTTAAGCTAGAAACAAAATAACATAAACATAAAACAAACATAAAAAAGTAAAATGAAACGGGATGGTAGTCCGTATGTTTTTTTTCTATTTTTCATTTTCTCATTTTTTTTGTTTTTTCTTGATTTTTTTTTTTTTTTTTTTTTTTTTTTTTTTTTTTTTTTTTTTTTTTTTTTTTTGCATACACTTTTACCCTACCATCCAAAATAATACATCATAGGGGCTTGCATTCCCCTTACACTTGAACTTTTTATATAACTTTACAAATACTAATCTAATGACTCGAATTAAGATAATTGAAAAACTTGGAGTACTTTTAAAAATTTAGCACATATGGGGGTAATAAATGATGTTCTTCCCCATTACTCCATTACACTAGTACTTTACCCATGAGTCCCAATCGTCCCAAAACAATATGTACAAGGATATGACTCGACTTAGCAACCATGTAATCAACTAGATAATTAACTTGGGTTTAAACAAATGTTGTAACAATAATGCACTAAAATGAGTGCATACAAGGTAGGCTAAGGCGATTTGGGTGTACATTTTAAGTGGGGTGTAACAAATTCTTCCTTTAAGTAAAATGCTTAAAGGTTGAAACGAAAAGATAGGCTCTGAGGGGTGTACTAGGGGTATCGTGTACTAAAATGAGTACAACGCAAAGGGTGTGGGAGAATTACTTGACCAATGTAGCCAAAGTAATTATAACAAAAACACAGGTGTAAAACAATGGGTTAATCCTAATGCCTCTTATCATGTAGTAAATCTAACTACACGAATGTAGTCTCACTTGTGGCCTTGGAATGGTCCTAACGCAAGTTCTAGAATCCAAGTGCTACCGGTACACACATCATAGCATAAATGCTTTTCCTACCAATTCTAGGGGCGAACCTCACATATTTGGGGGTGGAAAATTTTTTTAGTGGTACGGTTTTTGTGCTAGTCATATAACTCCTATCCGTGAGACGCTCATTAAGATCAAAGTTTCACTCCTATATGTTGTAAAAAATTTTAAAATTGGCACTAAAATTACCTTAACAAGTATTTCTCTCAGTTTTATTACACATCTACTATTGAACAAACAAAAATCAAGCGCAATTGTATTCTCTAAAATCGTACTTTTACCCTCCCCTTACACTTAAGATGAACATTGTCCCCAATGTTCAAATAACAAGATGTAAAAGAAAAAAGTAAAAGAATGAAATCAAATACTCCCCTGATTCGCTGGTGGATAATGAATTACACGGTTAGATCTTCCTCCAAGGTAATGTTGAAGTTCCATGACTAATGCATCGCCATAAGCTTGATTCATAAACATCTCCTTGTCCAAAATAACCTGTTAAACCTGAGAAAACAAACACGAAAACCTGCATAACATCGGCGGGAAAAATCTATATATAAGGATATAATGCTTGTGGAATGATAATTTTGCAGATTCCTGGAGATTATAAGTTGGAGATTTTAATAAAAACTTTTCTAAAAACAAAACTTTCAAAAATTTCTGAAAATTAAATCTGACGCCGTCAGGTTATAAACCCTGACGCCGTCAGAAATGACCTGACAAAAATTTTCATTTTAAGTTTCCGGAAAATTTCTGGAAAAACCTTTACCTTACTTCCTGGAAATCCTGTAAAACATCATTATGACTCGATACAAGCATTTGACTCAAACAAATACTAATATGTATGCTAATTTATTATTATTACGATTCATGTTCATTTGTGTTCTAATAAACAGATTTAGATTTCCCTTACACTTAACTTTTGCAAAATACCTTTATATGTAGTTAAGACGAAGTTAAAAACAAAATAAAGTATTTTCACAATTTACTTTTGAACATGAATCAATACTAATAAAAATTAAACACACATACGGAAAATAAAATCAAACAAACAAATAAATAAACACACAAAGCAAATAAAACAAATAAAGCTTGGGTTGCCTCCCAAGAAGCGCTTGTTTTTGTTCGAGTCATGAGCCTGACTCTACCCTTATTTAATGGATAAAGGAGAGGTTTTCCCTACACTTAGGATTAAGTGCGGGTGATAGTAGCGATACACACCAGCTCGGTAGGAGTATGCCACGTGAGGAAAGAGTGGTGGATGAATTATATGCTCAAAGGGGTGTGCTCCTTTCATCATAACCTTGCCTAGTTCACTTTGGTCAATGGGTGAATTGAAGTTTTCTCCTAGAAAGGGATCATCTTCTATCAACTTCGAGAGACTCCTAGTTGGGAATCCATCTTGACCTAATAAACCCGGTTTAAACCCATAGTGTTTCTTGTGATTAATCATGAATGGGTGATGTAAGTATGAAAGGTTATGGTTCACTCCTATGTCAGCTCCCTCTCTACAAGGCTTAGAGTCTACTACCTTCAATATAAAACTACCCGGACTATATGGTTTGATGGGTGGGTCGGGACCTAATTCAATTCCTAAGTTCACATCTAAGGATGGAAGATTAGGTAACGGTTTTGGTTTAGGCTACGGTTCATCAAAACTAGGAACTTCCATAGAACTAAGAGTAAGGTCGTGATCACTAAAAGCATTCAAACCTATTTCTTCTAGTTGTGTTTGGTCCAAGGGCTCTACCGCTATTGGGGTTCCTATAGTCTCCTCTACTTCTTCCGTGTAAGTCACAGGTGGTGTGTGTGCCTCAAATGATGGTAGGACTTGTGGGGTATTTAGTGGTCTTACATTTCTAACCTCATTCTCCATAGTATCTAAATCACCTATATGTTCATCATGTGTTTTGGTAGGATCTAACCCTAACATTTTACCAAGTATCTCAAGTGCTTCTCTAGGCATCTCAACTTCAATGTCCGAATCATAAGGATCATCCTCAATATTCTGACTGCTATATTCAAATTGCCCAAAAGATTCATCATGTGTTTCTTGAGATTCATCGTCATCGATCATAAAACCTAGGTCTTTTTGATCAATGTGATCATGCTCGGCTAGATCCTCCATCACATCAAGATAACCTAAGTGTTCACCCTGTATTATGGTTAGTGCCTAACCATGACATGCAGCTAGGTGGCTCAACTCTACCCTCATCCCAAACAAACTTGTTTCATGATCCTTGAAATTTGTGGTCAATTGACTTGTATTAATGTTTGTTGGGTTGTCTACCATATAATAATATTGGGCACAATTCTCAATAGCTTCCCATGCTTTCTCAGCACTTAATTCCCTAATATCCCTGCCGGCAATATGGTAAATGTCCCTTTGGGCATGTCGGTCGACATGATTGTAAAAGATTTGAGTTAGGGACCAAAAATCAAAGTTATGATGAGGGACTTTTAGGAGTAAATATTTAAAATGAGTCCATGCATCATAGAGAGGTTCATCTTTATGTTGTTTAAACATCAAGATGTCATATGGAGTGGGTGAATTACGTGGTTGGTGGTATGGTGGATTCGCGTTCTCCATAATGGTGAACGGAAGAGTCAATGGAAACCTTTACGAACAAAAGCACGAAGAAAATAGATAGACTAAAGAAAATCTAGAAAAATAAAATAAAAATCTCACTAGAAAGGAATCTAGTGAGTAGACCTATAAAATAAAAAAATTCAACCTAAACAATAACTATTCCCCGGCAGCGGCGCCAAAAACTTGATGCGTGGGTTTTGCAACCTTACAACAGGTTTTACCTCTCGAGGGATCTCAAGAGGCTTACAACCCCACCAGGCAGTGTACCTGACCGATGTAGTATAGTGTAGTGGTAAGTACGGGGGATTGATCATTCTCCACAGGGAATAGTGTTCGTTAGGTGTGAAAGACTACTCTAATTAGGTCTAAGGGTTGAGGAAGATTCTTTTTATGTTTTTATATTTTAATGAAAGCAAGTAAAATCTCGGTTTTGAAAGAGTGGGCGGAATTAGTTGCTAGTCAACTAACCCAAATTACTACGAATGCAAATAAAATAAAATAACAAAAATGAAAATGTGGTGAGAAACTTATGTGTAGAGAAATGTGTTTACTTAGATTTCCTTACTCCCTAACTATCTTTTACCGGTTGATTAGTGTGTATTAGTCGCGTGGATGACGGGTGTATTCCTTAATACCATTCGTGGGGTGGCGTACTTACTTCCCCAACTCTACAAGCTCCTACTTCACTCCTATGTCGAGCCGGCTAGGAAGCTCCTAACATGGGATCACTAGAATTCGCTTGTGCATTAAATACAACCATAAAAACCTTTAGTACGCATTTGGTTCATGTTTCTTAAGACGTTCAAGCAAGTTACCGAATAGGAAGTTAGCCAGTTTTCTTAAGCCTAACATAGATAAACAATCATCCAATACAACTAATAACACACTAATAACCAATAATCAATAGCTAGGTTTCATTAGATCTAAGCAAACACAAGATAAATTTAGCCTAACATGTTAATCAAAAGACAAGAATAAGATAAAATCAAACAACACATAGACATATTGAATGATTAATTGATAACTTATCTTCAATGTAACATGGAAGATCTCAAGGCAAAAAGCCTTGAAAAAGTAGCTAAAATCGTCTTAGGGTTTTCTCCCAAAATTCCACACACTAAGCTCTCATTTATGACAAAAAATTAGAAAACTATATATAGACTTTTGCATCTGACGGCGTCACCTTATGGAGTGTGACGCCGTCACCTCGCCGCTTTTAGGGTTCCCGGATGACCTTCTTGACGCCGTCCCTCTTTAGCTCTTCAAAAATCCATTCTGGCTTATCAAGGCTTGACGCCGTCAGCTCGTGAACGTGACGCCGTCCCCTTATGATTTAAGCCGTGACGCCCTTGATCAAGTTAAAGCGTGACGCCGTCAGAATTCACATGCTATTTTCACTGGCCTATCATGAGTAAATTTCACGTCCACCTTTTCTTGCCAAGCCATGACGCCGTCCAGAGTAAAATCTGACGCCGTCAAAGGTAACTTTTAGCCGATTTTTGAGACTTTGTCGTTTTCTTCACTTTTATGCTCCAAAAACGTCCAAAATGCCTCCTTTTCCAGATTTCTCCTCAAAAGTACCTAAAATGACAAAAGGAACGATTTAGGGCGATATTTGATCAAATAAATACGATTTAGGGCTTAAATAACCCCTTAAAAGCGGTACACTTTTCGTCTCATCACCAACCAGCTATCAATCAGATGGCACTTCAACCATTTTGGCTCGCCCGTTAATCACAGCCCTCCTGTATGTTTTTACAACTTGGAATATGCTATCCTTGCTTGATTCATTTTCATTCATTGTTTCCTTTCCTGAGTTTATACCCTTAAGTATATTTCTTTCCAGCACATCATCTTCATACATATTCGATTTAGCGTTATCTGAACCATTTGCATTCTCTATTTGCACACCAACCTCGTGTAACATTTTTTCCTCCCTAGTTCCACTTCCTCCTATATCGGTACCATTTTCATTGACCTTGATCCTACCATTTTCATTGACCTTGAAAGGAGTTGAACTACAGCAACGCTGGCCAGCGTCATCCTCTTGCCAAACCATGTTTTTAAAATAATACTTTGACAATGGCTGTTGCTTGTGACCAATAAATAGGTTTATGGAACCATTAATCAAAGCATGATTAAGAAATCTATGAACGTCATTATCAGTATGTAGTAAAGTTAAACCATTTGCAAGTGACATGTTTGGTTTACAATAAAACAAAGCCCATTTATCACCACCAATGTCATTTATAACATTATTAAGTGCCCTAGTAAAAACACCCCTGTGAGAGGTAAAACACCAAACGTTCCCAACGCACCCATCAACATAACGAAGTGGATCGAAAGCAAATTCCCCATTTTTTTGTACTTTAAACTCAACTTTCATCATAAAAGTTAATTAAACATGAGTATAGTTTATAGTTACAAACTAAAAGTAATTATGTGGATTTTTGGCACACATAAGTAACAAACTAATTACGGTGTACATAAAAAAAATCAATTAATAAAAAAAAATATTTATTAACTGTAACATCATATTTATATGAACATAAAAGGGAATAATATAGTTATGGGAAAGTACAACAAACCTAGTTTACGTGCTATAAAGATGAAAAGGACAGCAATTTTTTTTGGATTCGTGTGGTAACAATGACATAGGGTTTGATCTTCTTTTGGGGATATTGTGTTTGTTGGGACCAAAAGGATATGTGGGGTTACAATGTTTCCCGTTCAAATTACACGTTTGGTCCTCACACGTGCGATTTTTTTATAATTTTTGAGTTAATTTCAAAAATGGTCCCTATATTTTGTCTTGTAAAAGTCAATGTCTATTTGCAGTATGTACCTTGTCCCTTGACCAAATTTGGTACATTGTAATTGCACAGTCAAGGTCTATTATCATTCAATTCCATTTAAAACAATCTGCACAAAATTACAGGTACATGAACCAGTTTACCAACCGAACATTGAATTGCATTTACTCTATCCTTGACTATCTTGACTAAAAAGGTCTTTAAATTGGGTTATGCATACACACGACCTACTCAACAAACCTGTATTCACCCAAACTTTTACACAAGCTACTCAACCATGACTTCCAATCCACCAATCATTGAAATTTCCTCAGATTCTACATCATCCGAGGAGTTCAAGTCTCCCCAACCCTACTGTTGGAACCTACCTTACAATTATTCAACATCAGTAAACAAAAAGTCCAACTCTGAAGAATTTTCCTCTGAACATAGTTCTTTGCCTAGCTGGGTCTCAAGTTATCATTCAACTTCTGAGGATGATCAACCTCTTTCAAAAGCTCCAAAAAAGTGTACAAGGTCAGTCAACCCTCATGTTGAAACTCATTCCATTTCAATTCCAGGTAAAAGGGAACATGTTCTAGGGCTCTGCAATGATCACATTTGGGAAGGAATCAAAGGAAGAGGGAAAAGAAGCATGTTGA
The DNA here is from genome assembly GCA_021014915.2 of Artemisia tridentata subsp. tridentata. Classification (NCBI taxonomy): domain Eukaryota; kingdom Viridiplantae; phylum Streptophyta; class Magnoliopsida; order Asterales; family Asteraceae; genus Artemisia; species Artemisia tridentata. Next base: position 80,577,044 of record CP139502.1, read on the forward strand.
AAACGCAAATCGTGTCCAATCAAGTGAAGCCGAAAATGAAAAGAATGTTTCAACAACTGCTATTACTTCATTTTGGGCTTCACTTGATTGGACACGATTTTGCGTTATTTCATTTGCATCTGCTATTTTCGGCGAGTTATTTCATTTGCAAACTGAAAAGAAGCATGCCAGACACAACAGGGAAAGGGAAACAGAGGATGTGACAGCTTTTGAGGTTTAGTATGCGTGACTTAAGCTTTTGATGGTACTTGTACCAATGTACTATGCATCTATGAATGCAACTACTTTGTAATGTAATAAAGTTAAATGCTACTTGTTGTTGAAATTGCTTTTTGTCTTCTTACATTTAACCTGCTTTCCCCATTTTTGTGTACTTTAAACTCAACTTTCATCCTAAAAGTTAATTAAACATGAGTATAGTTTATACTTACAAACTAAAACTTATTATGTAGATTTTTGGCACCCATAAGTAATAAACTAATTACGGTGCACATAAACAAAATCAATTAATAAAAAAATTATTTATTAACTGTACCATCATGTTTATATGAACATAAAAGGGAATAATATAGTTATGGGAAAGTACAACAAACCTAGTTCACGTGATATAAAGATGAAAAGGTCAGCAATTTTTTTTTGGATTCGTGTGGTGACAATGACCTAGTGTTGATCTGCCTTTGGGGATATTGTGTTTGTTGGGACCAAAAGGATATGTGGGGTTAGAGTGTTTCCCTTTTAAATTACATGTTTGGTCCTCAAACGTGCAATTTTTTTATAGACTCTTGACTTAATTTAAAAAATGATCCCTATATTTTGCCTTGTAAAAGTCAATGTCTATTTGCAGTATTTACTTTGTCCCTAAAAGTTAATTTGATACATTGTAATTTGACTTCTAAAAGTCAAATAAGAGAGTTATGGTTTAAACCATCTTTTGCACGATCTGCACAAAGTTATGGTCTAAAAGTCTGCACAATCTGCACAAATTACACAGTTATGGTCTACTAGTCAAATTACATTCACAGCTATGTTTTAAACCATCTAAAAGTCAAATTGCACTTTAAAGGTCTATTATCATTCAATTCCATTTAACACAATCTGAACAAAATTTTAGGTACATGAACCAGTTTACCAACCAAACATTGAATTGCGTTTACTCTATCATTGACTATGTTGACTAAAAAGGTCTTTAAATCGGCTTAAGCATTCACACGACCTACTCAACAAACCTGTATTCACCCAAACTACTCAACCATGACTTCCAATCCAACCATCATTGAAATTTCCTCTGATTCTACATCATCTGAGGAGCTAAAGTCTCCCCAACCCTACTGTTGGAACCTACCTTACAATTATTCAACTTCAGTGAACAAAAAGTCCAACTCAGAAGAATTCTCCTCTGAACTTAGTTCTTTGCCTAGTTGGGTCTCAAGTTATCATTCAACTTCTGAGGATGATCAACCTCTTTCAAAAGCTCCAAAAAAGTTTACAAAGTCAGTCAACCCTCATGTTGAAACTCATTCTATTTTAAATCCAGGTAAAAGGGAACAGGTTCTAGGGCTCTGCAATGAGCACATTTGGGAAGGAATCAAAGGAAGAGGGAAAAGAAGCATGGCAGACACAACAGAGAAAGGGAAACAGATGATGTGGTAGCTTTTGATGTTTAGTATGCATGAATTTAAGCTTTTAATGGTACTTTTACCAATGTACTATGAATTTATGAATGCAACTACTTTGCAATGTAATAAAGTTAAATGATAGTTGTTGTTGAAACTGCTTTTCATCTTCTTACATTCAAACAAGAATTGCATAATCTTTTGATTCATGTTTGTGTTTGATGTGTGTTGTGTTTTTGCTAGTGAAAGCAGGTTTCACACTTGGTTATACTATGGTCAAGGGACTAAACACGTTATGGGTCGCAAGTATGGGGACTAAAAGTGTTAAACCCGGTCGAGTATGTGGTCCAAATTTTCAAATTAACTCTAAACTTTTTAAAGTCTTTTTTTAGCGAAAAGTGGATTTCTACAAATAAAAAAATCCTCACACGTGCAAAATTTTTAGTCCTTTTATAAACACCCCCACTCCCAACAGCTTTGCCTTATTTCCCAATTGTTTTAAACCTTGAAACCCTAAAGTATGAGTTCGCGAAATAGAGCGACAACCTGAGTAATTGATGGTAAAATTGAATACTTTTGTAGATGTGCTATTCGACTCACGGTTAAGACTTCAACAACAAGGACAAATCCGGGCAAACAATTTGTAAAATGCTTAGTTTGTGAAGTGTATGAGTTTTTAGATGATGATCTTCCAAGTGAATACTATAAAGATTTGGTGTATGGATTCTTACAAAACGCGAAACGATTGAACAAGACTGTGGAGTACCAGCAGGTTATTGATGCTCTTGCTTTGGACAAGTCAATAATGGACCAAGAGCTGAATGATATGAAAGCAAAGTTGAAGTTGTATGAGCGGTTGTTTTTCATTTTGTTAGGATCCTTTGCAGTTGTTTGTGTAGGGTTTGGGATGATAATAGGCAAATAATGTAGTGGCGTGGATTAGTTTTAGTCCATGGAATGAAATGAAGTTGTAATCGGGTTAAAATGATTACAATTTCCGTTATTAGATCCTTACATTTTTTTAATAGTTTATAATCGAGTGTGTTTGGTAGTACTGATGTCAGTTTGATGGGTGTGCAGGTGGAGGGGTCAAATTGTCTTTGGGGATCCATTTCTTATCTTTTATGGGGATGTGCAAAATTGGGGCGCCACGTTACTAAAAACACCCGCCAAATATATTGGTTGCCCTATCAAGACAACCAACATTTTTTGGTCCATATCTGATGCGTGGGTTTTGCAACCTTACAACAGGTTTTACCTCTCGAGGGATCTCAAGAGGCTTACAACCCCACCAGGCAGTGTACCTGACCGATGTAGTATAGTGTAGTGGTAAGTACGGGGGATTGATCGTTCTCCACAGGGAATAGTGTTCGTTAGGTGTGAAAGGCTACTCTATTTAGGTCTAAGGGTTGAGGAAGATTCTTTTTATGTTTTTATATTTTATAAAAGCAAGTAAAATCTCGGGTTTTGAAGGAGTGGGCGGAATTAGTTGCTAGTCAACTAACCCAAATTACTACAAATGCAAATAAAATAAAATAACAAAAATGAAAAGTGGTGAGAAACTTATGTGTAGAGAAATGTGTTTACTTAGATTTCCTTACTCCCTAACTATCTTTTACCGGTTAATTAGTGTGTATTAGTCGCGTGGATGACGGGTGTATTCCTTAATACCATTCGTGGGGTGGCGTACTTACTTCCCCAAACTCTACAAGCTCCTACTTCACTCCTATGTCGAGCCGGCTAGGAAGCTCCTAACATGGGATCACTAGAATTCGCTTGTGCATTAAATACAACCATAAAAACCTTTAGTACGCGTTTGGTTCATGTTTCTTAAGACGTTCAAGCAAGTTACCGAATAGGAAGTTAGCCAGTTTTCTTAAGCCTAACATAGATAAACAATCATCCAATACAACTAACAACACACTAACAACCAATAATCAATAGATAGGTTTCATTAGATCTAAGCAAACACAAGATAAAATTAGCCTAACATGTTAAACAAAAGACAAGCATAAGATAGAATCAAACAACACATAGACATATTGAATGATTAATTGATAACTTATCTTTCAATGAAACATGGAAGATCTCAGGGCAAGAAGCCCTGAAAAAGTAGCTAAAATCGTCTTAGGGTTTTATCCCAAAATTCCACACACTAAGCTCTCCTTTAATGACAAAAAATTAGAAAACTATATATAGACTTTGACATCTGACGGCGTCACCTTATGCATTGTGACGCCGTCACCTCGCCGCTTTTAGGGTTCCCGGATGACCATCTTGACGCCGTCCCTCTTTAGCTCTACCAAAATCCATTCTGGCTTATCAAGGCTTGACGCCGTCGGATCAAGAACGTGACGCCGTCCCCTTTAGATTTAAGCCGTGACGCCCTTGATTTAGTTAAAGCGTGACGCCGTCAGAATTCTCATGCAAACTCACTGGCCCGTCATGAGTAAATTTCACATCCAACTTTTCTTGCCAAGGCATGACGCCGTCCCATGTTAATTGTGACGCCGTCAAGAGTAACTTTTAGCCGATTCTTGAGACTTTGCCGTTTTCTTCACTTTAATGCTCCAAAAACGTCCAAAATGCCTCCTTTTCCAGATTTCTCCTCAAAAGTACCTAAAATGACAAAAGGAACGATTTAGGGCAATATTTGATCAAATAAATACGATTTAGGGCTTAAATGACCCCTTAAAAGCGGTACACTTTTCGCCTCATCAAATACCCTTACACTTGAGATTTGCTTGTCCTCAAGCAAATGCGCTTTTATTCTAATCAAAATACAAGTTAGGGGTCATTTAATGCAAACATAAAAGTAATTACAACAAATAATCGTTCCACTTCAATCATAATAAGCACGGAGATTATATACTAGCACCTCACAAGTAGTGTTTAGATACTCACATCTCTCAAGTGTCATCAAAATAAATCTCATAAATGAAAACGGAAAATATCTCTCACTACCTGTCATAGCAAATAGATTACCATAGGCTTGGGAAAGGATCGAAAACCTCTCCCCCTAGGCGTAAGCACCTAAGATAAACTATCAAAGAGGGCTTTTAAATGGGTTATAACGTTAGGTGTAGGGAAAAGGAGAACACGGTTTTGTTGGATACGGGATATTTTACTGGTGGCGAGTTAAAGATCTTGATCAATTACATGTACTATACAATGTTGCTAAGCCAAGACTAGACTCGATCTAAAGCTAGAAACAAAATAACATAAACATAAAGTAAACATAAAATAAAACGGGATGGTAGTCCGTATGTTTTTTCTATTTTTCTTTTTCTCATTTTTTTGTATTTTTCTTGATTTTTTCGATTTTTTTTTTTTTTTTTTTTTTTTTTTTTTTTTTTTTTTTTTTTGCATACACTTTTACCCTACCATCCAAAATAATACATCATAGGGGCTTTGTATTCCCCTTACACTTGAACTTTTACATAACTTTACAAATAACTAATCTAATGACTCGGATTAAGATAATTGAAAAACTTGGAGTACTTTTAAAATATTTAGCACATATGGGGGTAATAAATGATGTTCTTCCCCATTACTCCATTACACTAGTACTTTACCCATGAGTCCCAATCGTCCCAAAACAATATGTACAAGGATATGACTCGACTTAGCAACCATGTAATCAACTAGATAATTAACTTGGGTTTAAACAAATGTTGTAACAATAATGCACTAAAAATGAGTGCATACAAGGTAGGCTAAGGCGATTTGGGTGTACATTTTAGTGGGGTGTAACAAATTCTTCCTTTAAGTAAAATGCTTAAAGGTCGAAACGAAAAGATAGGCTCTGAAGGGTGTACTAGGGGTATCGTATACTAAAAATGAGTACAACGCAAAGGGTGTGGGAGAATTACTTGACCAATGTAGCCAATGTAATTATAACAAAAACACAGGTGTAAAACAATGGGTTAATCCTAATGCCTCTTATCATGTAGTAAATCTAACTACACGAATGTAGTCTCACTTGTGGCCTCGGAATGGTCCTAACGCAAGTTCTAGAATCTAAGTGCTACCGGTACACACATCATAGCATAAATGCTTTTCCTACCAATTCTAGGGGCGAACCTCACATATTTGGGGGTGGAAAATTTTTTAGTGGTACGGCTTTTGTGCTAGTCATATAACTCCTATCCGTGAGACGCTCATTAAGATCAAAGTTTCACTCCTATATGTTGTAAAAAATTTTAAATTTGGCACTAAAATTACCTTAACAAGTATTTCTCTCAGTTTTATTATACATCTACCATCAAACAAACAAAAATCAAGCGCAATTGTATTCTCTAAAATCGTACTTTTACCCTCCCCTTACACTTAAGATGAACATTGTCCCCAATGTTCAAATAACAAGATGTAAAAGAATAAAGTAAAAGAATGAAATCAAATACTCCCCTGATTCGCTCGTTGGATAATGAATTTACACGGTTAAATCGTCCTCCAAAGAGAATGTTGAAGCTCCATGACTAATGCATCGCCATAAGCTTGATTCCAAAAAACATCTCCTTGTCCAAAATAACCTGTTAAACCTGAGAAAACAAACACGAAAACCTGCATAACATCGGCGGGATAAAATCTATATATAAGGATATAATGCTTGTGGAATGATAATTTTGCAGATTCCTGGAGATTATAAGTTGGAGATTTTAATAAAAACTTTTTTAAAAACAAAAATTTCAAAAATTTCTGTAAATTAAATCTGACGCCGTCAGGTTATAACCCCTGACGCCGTCAGAAATGACCTGACAAAAATTTTCGTTTTAAGTTTCCGGAAAATTTCTGGAAAAACCTTTACCTTACTTCCTGGAAATCCTGCAAAACATCATTATGACTCGATACAAGCATTTGACTCAAACAAATACGGATATGTATGCTAATTTATTATTATTACGATTCATGTTAATTTGTGTTCTAATAAACCGATTTAGATTTCCCTTACACTTATCTTTTGCAAAATACCTTTATATGTAGTTAAGACGAAGTTAAAAACAAAATAAAGCATTTTCACAAATTAGTTTTGAACATGAATCAATAATAATAAAAATTAAACACACATACGGAAACAAATAAAATCAAACAAGCAAATAAATAAACACACAAAGCAAATAAAGCAAGTAACGCTTGGGTTGCCTCCCAAGAAGCGCTTGTTTTTGTTCGAGTCATGAGCCTGACTCTACCCTTATTTAATGGATAAAGGAGAGGTTTTCCCTACACTTAGGATTAAGTGCGGGTGATAGTAGCGATACACACCAGCTCGGTAGGAGTATGCCACGTGAGGAAAGAGTGGTGGATGAATTATATGCTCAAAGGGGTGTGCTCCTTTCATCATAACCTTGCCTAGTTCACTTTGGTCAATGGGTGATTTTGAGTTTCCTCCTAAAAAGGGATCATCTTCTATCAACTTCGAGAGATTCCTAGTTGGGAATCCATCTTGACCTAATAAACCCGGTTTAAACCCATAGTGTTTCTTGTGATCTATCATGAATGGGTGATGTAAGTATGTAAGGTCATGGTTCACTCCTATGTTAGCTTCCTCTCTACAAGGCTTAGAGTCTACTACCTTCAACATAAAACTACCCGGACTATATGGTTTGATGGGTGGGTCGGGTCCTAATTTAATTCCTAAGTTCACATCTAAGGATGGAAGATTAGGTAATGGTTTTGGTTTAGGCTCCGGTTCATCAAAACTAGGAACTTCCATAGAACTAAAAGAAAGGTTGTGATCACTAAAAGCATTCAAACCTATTTCTTCTAGTTGTGTTTGGTCCAAGGGCTCTACCTCTATTGGGGTTCCTATAGTCTCCTCAACTTCTTCCGGGTAAGTCACGGGTGGTGTGTGTGCCTCAAATGATGGTAGGACTTGTGGGGTACTTGGTGGGCTTATGTTACTTACCTCATCATTCCTTATGTCAAGATCACCTATATCTTCATCATGTGTTTTAGTAGGATCTAACCCTAACATTTTCCCAAGTATCTCAAGTGCTTCTCTAGGCATCTTAACTTCTATATCCGAATCATAAGGATCATCCTCAATATTATGACTGCTATATTCAAATTTCCCAAAAGATTCATCATGTGTTTCTTGAGATTCATCATCATCGATCATAAAACCTAGGTCTTTTTGATCAATGTGATCATGTTCGGCTAAATCCTCCATCACATCAAGGTCACCTATGTGTTTGTTTTGTACTATGGCATTACATGACAACCACTTAGGTATCTCAACACTAACATATTCATCCCCAAACAAACTTGTTTCATGATCCTTGAAATTTGTGGTCAATTGACTTGTACTAAAGTTTGTTGGGTTGTCTACTATATAATAATATTGGGCACACTCTTCAATAGCTTCCCATGCTTTCTCAGCACTTAATTCCCTAATATCCCTGCCGACAATATGGTAAATGTACCTTTGGGCTTGTCGGTCGACATGATTGTAAAAGAATTGAGTTAGGGACCAAAAATCGAAGTTATGATGAGGGACTTTTTGGAGTAAATATTTAAAACGAGTCCATGCATCATAGAGAGGTTCATCTTTATGTTGTTTAAACATCAAGATGTCATATGGAGTGGGTGAATTACGTGGTTGGTAGTATGGTGGATTCGCGTTCTCCATAATGGTGAACGGAAGAGTCAATGGAAATTACGAACAAACACACAAAGAAATAAGATAGACTAAAGAAAACCTAGAAAAATAAAATAAAAATCTCACTAGAAAGGAATCTAGTGAGTAGACCTAATAGAAATAAAAATTCAACCTAAACAATAACTATTCCCCGGCAGCGGCGCCAAAAACTTGATGCGTGGGTTTTGCAACCTTACAACAGGTTTTACCTCTCGAGGGATCTCAAGAGGCTTACAACCCCACCAGGCAGTGTACCTGACCGATGTAGTATAGTGTAGTGGTAAGTACGGGGGATTGATCGTTCTCCACAGGGAATAGTGTTCGTTAGGTGTGAAAGGCTACTCTATTTAGGTCTAAGGGTTGAGGAAGATTCTTTTTATGTTTTTATATTTTATAAAAGCAAGTAAAATCTCGGGTTTTGAAGGAGTGGGCGGAATTAGTTGCTAGTCAACTAACCCAAATTACTACAAATGCAAATAAAATAAAATAACAAAAATGAAAAGTGGTGAGAAACTTATGTGTAGAGAAATGTGTTTACTTAGATTTCCTTACTCCCTAACTATCTTTTACCGGTTAATTAGTGTGTATTAGTCGCGTGGATGACGGGTGTATTCCTTAATACCATTCGTGGGGTGGCGTACTTACTTCCCCAAACTCTACAAGCTCCTACTTCACTCCTATGTCGAGCCGGCTAGGAAGCTCCTAACATGGGATCACTAGAATTCGCTTGTGCATTAAATACAACCATAAAAACCTTTAGTACGCGTTTGGTTCATGTTTCTTAAGACGTTCAAGCAAGTTACCGAATAGGAAGTTAGCCAGTTTTCTTAAGCCTAACATAGATAAACAATCATCCAATACAACTAACAACACACTAACAACCAATAATCAATAGATAGGTTTCATTAGATCTAAGCAAACACAAGATAAAATTAGCCTAACATGTTAAACAAAAGACAAGCATAAGATAGAATCAAACAACACATAGACATATTGAATGATTAATTGATAACTTATCTTTCAATGAAACATGGAAGATCTCAGGGCAAGAAGCCCTGAAAAAGTAGCTAAAATCGTCTTAGGGTTTTATCCCAAAATTCCACACACTAAGCTCTCCTTTAATGACAAAAAATTAGAAAACTATATATAGACTTTGACATCTGACGGCGTCACCTTATGCATTGTGACGCCGTCACCTCGCCGCTTTTAGGGTTCCCGGATGACCATCTTGACGCCGTCCCTCTTTAGCTCTACCAAAATCCATTCTGGCTTATCAAGGCTTGACGTCGTCGGATCAAGAACGTGACGCCGTCCCCTTTAGATTTAAGCCGTGACGCCCTTGATTTAGTTAAAGCGTGACGCCGTCAGAATTCTCATGCAAACTCACTGGCCCGTCATGAGTAAATTTCACATCCAACTTTTCTTGCCAAGGCATGACGCCGTCCCATGTTAATTGTGACGCCGTCAAGAGTAACTTTTAGCCGATTCTTGAGACTTTGCCGTTTTCTTCACTTTTATGCTCCAAAAACGTCCAAAATGCTTCCTTTTCCATATTTCTTCTCCAAAGTACCTAAAATGACAAAAGGAACGATTTAGGGCAATATTTGATCAAACAAATACGATTTAGGGCTTAAATGACCCTCTAAAAGCGGTACACTTTTCGCCTCATCAATATCCTAAATGTGATTAACACACACAAAAAAAAAAAAAAAAAAAAAAAATCACAATGATATGCATTTTAATAAAGCACATGAAACGTACAAGCAAAAACATGCGTATAAATGTTTTCTTAGCAGTCATAACAAGTAGCAAGGAAAAAATGCTTAACAAAAATATAACGAGGTATCCAAAAAGGCTATAGCAGTGCATATAATTTACTTACAATCTTGCTAAACAACCGGTTGCGCAATCTTGAATTGCGATTTTCAAATTTTCATAACAACGCTAGATTGCAACCTTCCATTCCTAAGGAACCAACTTATTGTTTCTCCAATACCTCCATAATCCCGCTGTTTGTGTAGAGCTTTAAGATAGGTCAACATATTTCGCCTCCTCAAAGATGAAGTTCGTGATCTAAAGTAGAACTTCCTTGAGTATTTATTTTTCGACACACGTCGACCGGTCATAGGATGCACACTAGTCCCACCATGTTCATCAAATGTTGACCCACCCACATCCAGCACAACATCGTCTGCAAAACAGTCATTAGAAAGACTTGGCAGTTTGGAACCATGGTAACTGAATACATCATTTTGCCACTCATAAGGCGGCGAGCGAGACCACCCAACATCCATGGCAGGAATATCAAGACCAATGACACCAGGCATGCAATCTTCATCCAAAAAATAAAACCCATCATGGATAGAGTCACTAAGCAAAAAATCTTTAAAAAGATTTCTACCTTTAAAATTAGTTCCTTTCAGTCTCGGTTCTGAAGGAGGTGTTCTTAGAGGAGGTGAACGACCTTCTTCCTCCTCCCATGCAACTAGATCAGCAACTGATTTAGTAGTAGCAACTAGCATTGCTTCTTTATGTTTTTTAAGCTTTGACAACATTTCCTCATCATAAGGATCATAAGTCAGATTTTTATAATAGAAAAATGCTAGGTTTTGAGGTGCATGGGCAACATACAAATAGAGTAAACCATATGAATCAGCCGTGTCATACATCTTTCGCATATGACATTCAGCTTCAATCAAATTCAAGCCTTGTACTACAGAAGATCTTGGACAACAAAAATACAAACATCGAATATCTTGCTCAAGTTTATAGGTTAACAAGTCAAGCATTTGATCCAAGTTCATCCTTTTCGACTTGCATACCTTCAATGGCATTATTTTGCCATGTTGATACTTTAAGGCTGGACATTCTAAGAAAACACCATCATAATGAATCTCAAACACTAGATGTGTCGTAGTAATCACGTGTGACCTATACACAACTAACGGAAATTTCTTTAAAATCATATCAAGTTACCAACTAAGCATATTACTTTATAAACTAAATAATGCATACCTTTGTTTGATGTCATCCGAATCATCTTGGGGGTTTGCAGGGACTTTCTTTGGAGGAGTTTGATAAGGGTAGGCCATGATGATTCAACAAGTACTAATGTAATATTTTAAAGAAAAGTGAGACTTAATTTAGTGTTAGAGTTAGTAGAATGTATATATAAGAAATGAAAGACATTTTGGTTGAATTGGAACAAGGAACAAATAGTGAATTAGTTTGTAATATTTTAAAGTAAAGTATATTATAGAGGTATTAAGGTTTGTACGTATTAGTAACTTGAAGTTATATGTATTAACGCAAAGTTATATGTATGCATGTTGGTTAACTTGACAATGTTTTAGGTCATATAATGTTGTAAACTAATTTGACAAGGTAAATTATATTGATAACTATAAGTTTAGAATACAACAAGGACGCATAAGATGAACTAAAATAAACAACCAGTTACATAGGGTAATATCTATGTTTGTAATAAAACCGAACCATCTTTTCACGATACGCTAAGGCAACGTCAACGGGGTCATCAACATCCAATGATAGAACTTGTGACAAACGATATAGAAATATACACACCCACACACCACAATCACCAAAGATATCCCCTTGCTTTGGAACTTTCTCCGCGAGCTTAAACGTAATGTTATATTCACTCGGACGCATTACATTATTATCGAAAACTTTGGCACGGTCTACCACTAGTGGAAGTCGATCCTGTATAATAGGATAAAATGTTAGTATACATATACGGGAAATCTTAAGGGACATTATGTAAATAATGTTATTAAAGATTATCCATTTACTAGCAATGTGGGTCCATAAACAGTTGATTTATTATTATTATTATTATTATTATTATTATTATTATTATTATTATTATTATTATTATTATTATTATTATTATTATTATTATTATTATTATTATTATTATTATTATTATTATTATTATTATTATTATTATTATTATTATTTTTTTTTTTTTTTTTTTTTTTGTGTGATAGTTATTAGTTCAGAATATTTGTTAAGCAATTAAAGGTTTATTGTTCCTTGCTTCATACGCAGTGTTGTAACATTTGATTAGTTAACAATCAGATTATTACATAAACTTGCTTCATTTCATTATAAGATGAGAAACAAGGACAACCAGCACTAGAGGTACATTGATGATAAACAGAAAACACAAAACACAAAACACAAAAGACTAGAGTGACAGAAATTAAAAGCAAGCATATAGCAGGCCAGGGATGGACGACGTTCAATAGTTATTGGGCATCTTTTCCAGAAATGAGATTGTAGTGAGAACTTTGATTTGAGATTGACTGATGAGTATCATCAGTGTCCTATTCTTCTCAAGGTCCTCATCTTGAATTTGAAGCAGCAAATCTAAAGACTTAGTTGCGAGACTGGACCCAACCACAGTTTGGAGCTGTTTGATCTGGTCACCCCTTTCCTTGCAACGGCGCGCGAGCTCTACCACCTCCACATGAAGTGACTTTAAGTGCTTAAAGTCACTCTCAATATTAGTTTTAAACAAATTAGTCAACACATCCTTCCAAATGATTAGTTGATCCATTGATATTTGAAGTGAATGCTTGTGTGTGTGTAAAGGTGAGTAGGGTTCTAAATATGGTATGAAATTGCACTATTAGATGGATCGTTTAATATATTATATTAAAAAGTGGGGTGACCCTTAAATTTGAATTAAGTCAATAAGGATAGTCAATTGGTGAATAGTTGGGTCTTGTCATAACGCTTGGATGCAAATTAAGCCAAAAATTATTAATGTGGATTAGAGCTATTAAATGATTGTGTCCAGAGAATGTCATAAACTGCTACTTTCTTGTCCATAAATTTACAATGCAACCCAATTCAATTTGGGCAACTTGTTATCATAGCTGGGCAAAATAACCCAAATGTTATTAATGGGGATTAGACAATTGAAAAGTAAGCCAAATATTATAAATCGGATTAGAGAAATGTAATGATCGTGGCCAGAGAGTGTCATAAACTGCTCCCTTCCTGTCAACTAATTTACAACGCAACCCAATTCAATTTGGGCAACTAGTTATCAAAGCTGGGCAAAACAAGCCAAATGTTATTATTGCGGCTTAGAGATATGTAAAGTAAGGCAAATATTATTAATGCGGATTAGAGAAATGTAATGATTGTGGACATATAGTGTCATAAACTGCTCCCTTCCTGTCCACTAATTTGCAACTTGTTTTAAAAATTGGCCAACTAGGTTGAAACATTGCCCAACTAGACATATGTTGTTTACTTTGAGGTACTTGTATGTGACCTAAATATGTTATTCAAAAAAATTAATAATCGCTAATTTTCTACTCATATTGGGCAACTAGGTTGAAACATTGCCCAAATGGACATATGTTGTTTTTACTTTGAGGTACTTGTATGTAACCTAAATATGGCATTCAAAATAGGGATAATTAATCGCTAATTGTATATAGCAACAATGTACAGTTAAATGCTTTAAGTTAATGGGCAAAGCATTTGGAGGGTCAGAAAAAAATTGAATAAGGTTTGGGGGAGGATGCTTTAAGTAGGGTGATGATGCTGCTCAAGTTCAAGATGGTTCTGCTGTTGAAGTTGTTGCAAAAGTTGCTAAGATTGTGATGCGTGGTTTTGTAACCTTACAACAGGTTTTACCTCTCGAGGGATCCCAAGAGGCTTACAACCCCACCAGGCAGTGTACCTGACCGATGTAGTATAGTGTAGTGGTAAGTACGGGGGATTGATCGTTCTCCACAGGGAATAGTGTTCGTTAGGTATGAAAGACTACTCTAATAGGTCTAAGGGTTGAGGAAGATTCTTTTTTATGTTTTTATATTTTTATGAAAGCAAGTAAAATCTCGGTTTTGAAGGAGTGGGCGGAATTAGTTGCTAGTCAACTAACCCAAATAACTACAAATGCAAATAAAGTAAAATAACAAAAATGAAAATGTGGTGAGAAACTTATGTGTAGAGAAATGTGTTTACTTAGATTTCCTTACTCCCTAACTATCTTTCACCGGTTAATTAGTGTGTATTAGTCGCGTGGATGACGGGTGTATTCCTTAATACCATTCGTGGGGTGGCGTACTTACTTCCCCAACTCTACAAGCTCCTACTTCACTCCTATGTCGAGTCGGCTAGGAAGCTCCTAACATGGGATCACTAGAATTCGCTTGTGCATTAAATACAACCATAAAAACCTTTAGTACGCATTTGGTTCATGTTTCTTAAGACGTTCAAGCAAGGTACCGAATAGGAAGTTAGCCAGTTTTCTTAAGCCTAACATAGATAAACAATCATCCAATACAACTAACAACACACTAATAACCAATAATCAATAGCTAGGTTTCATTAGATCTAAGCAAACACAAGATAAATTTAGCCTAACATGTTAATCAAAAGACAAGAATAAGATAAAATCAAGCAACACATAGACATATTGAATGATTAATTGATAACTTATCTTTCAATGTAACATGGAAGATCTCAAGGCAAAAAGCCTTGAAAAAGAAGATAAATTCTTCTTAGGGTTTTCTCCCAAAATTCCACATACTAAGCTCTCCTTAATGACAAAAAATTAGAAAACTATATATAGATTTTTGGATCTGACGGCGTCACCTTATGGAGTGTGACGCCGTCACCTCGCCGCTTCTAGGGTTCCCGGATGACCTTCTTGACGCCGTCCCTCTTTAGCTCTTCAAAAATCCATTCTGGCTTATCAAGGCTTGACGCCGTCATCTCGTGAACGTGACGCCGTCCCCTTATGATTTAAGCCGTGACGCCCTTGATCAAGTTAAAGCGTGACGCCGTCAGAATTTACATGCTATTTTCACTGGCTTATCATGAGTAAATTTCACGTCCACTTTTTCTTGCCAAAGCATGACGCCGTCCAGAGTTAATTGTGACGCCGTCAAAGGTAACATTCAGCCGATTTTTGAGACTTTGTCGTTTTCTTCACTTTTATGCTCCAAAAACGTCCAAAATGCCTCCTTTTCCAGATTTCTCCTCAAAAGTACCTAAAATGACAAAAGGAACGATTTAGGGCGATATTTGATCAAATAAATACGATTTAGGGCTTAAATGACCCCTTAAAAGCGGTACACTTTTCACCTCATCAAATACCCTTACACTTGAGATTTGCTTGTCCTCAAGCAAATGCGCTTTTATTCTAATCAAAATACAAGTTAGGGGTCATTTAATGCTAACCTAAAAGTAATTACAACAAATATTCGTTCCACTTCAATCATAATAAGCACGGAGATTACAAACTAGCACCTCACAAGTAGTGTTTAGATACTCACATCTCTCAAGTGTCATCAAAATAAATCTCATAAATGAAAACGGATAATATCTCTCACTACCTGTCATAGCAAATAGATTACCATAGGCTTGGGAAAGGATCGAAAACCTCCTCCACTAGGTGTAAGCACCTAAGATAAACTATCAAAGAGGGCTTTTTCATGGGTTATAACGTTAGGTGTAGGGAAAAGGAAAACACGGTTTTGTTGGATAAAGGATGTTTTACTGGTGGCTAGTTAAAGATCTTGATCAATTACATGTACTATACAATGTTGCTAAGCCAAGACTCGACTCGATCTTAAGCTAGAAACAAAATAACAAAATAACAAAAACATAAAAATAAACATAAAATGAAACGGGATGGTAGTCCGTATGTTTTTTCTATTTTTCTTTTTCTCATTTTTTTTGTATTTTTCTTGATTTTTCGAATTTTTTTTTTTTTTTTTTTTTTTTTTTTTTTTTTTTTTTTTTTTTTTTTTTTTTAATACACTCTTGCCCTACCATCCAAAATAATACATCATAGGGGCATTGCATTCCCCTTACACTTGAACTTTTACATAACTTTACAAATACTAATCTAATGACTCGAATTAAGATAATTGAAAAACTTGGAGTACTTTTAAAACATTTAGCACATATGGGGGTAATAAATGATGTTCTTCCCCATTACTCCATTACACTAGTACTTTACCCATGAGTCCCAATCGTCCCAAAACAATATGTACAAGGATATGACTCGACTTAGCAACCATGTAATCAACTAGATAATTAACTTGGGTTTAAACAAATGTTGTAACAATAATGCACTAAAAATGAGTGCATACAAGGTAGGCTAAGGCGATTTGGGTGTACATTTTAGTGGGGTGTAACAAATTCCTCCTTTAAGTAAAATGCTTAAAGGTCGAAACGAAAAGATAGGCTCTGAGGGGTGTACTAGGGGTATCGTGTACTAAAAATGAGTACAACGCAAAGGGTGTGGGAGAATTACTTGACCAATGTAGCCAATGTAATTATAACAAAAACACAGGTGTAAAACAATGGGTTAATCCTAATGCCTCTTATCATGTAGCAAATCTAACTACACGAATGTAGTCTCACTTGTGGCCTCGGAATGGTCCTAACGCAAGTTCTAGAATCTAAGTGCTACCGGTACACACATCATAGCATAAATGCTTTTCCTACCAATTCTAGGGGCGAACCTCACATATTTGGGGGTGGAAAATTTTTTTGTGGTACGGTTTTTGTGCTAGTCATATAACTCCTATCCGTGAGACGCTCATTAAGATCAAAGTTTCACTCCTATATGTTGTAAAAAATTTTAAATTTGGCACTAAAATTACCTTAACAAGTATTTATCTCAGTTTTATTACACATCTACTATTAAACAAACAAAAATCAAGCGCAATTGTATTCTCAAAAATCGAACTTTTACCCCCCCTTACACTTAAGATGAATATTGTCCCCAATGTTCAAATAACAAGATGTAAAAGTAAATAAGGTAAAAGAATGAAATCAAATACTCCCCTGATTCGCTCGGTGGATAATGAAATTACACGGTTAGATCTTCCTCCAAAGTAATGTAGAAGCACCATGACTAATGCATCGCCACAAGCTTGATTCAAAACATTTCCTTGTCCAAAATAACCTGTTAAACCTGAGAAAACAAACACGAAAACCTGCATAACATCGGCGGGATAAATCTATATATAAGGATATAATGCTTGTGGAATGATAATTTTGCAGATTCCTGGAGATTATAAGTTGGAGATTTTAATAAAAACTTTTTAAAAACAAAACTTTTAAAAATTTCTGGAAATTAAATCTGACGCCGTCAGGTTATAAACCATGACGCCGTCAGAAATGACCTGACAAAAATTTTCATTTTAAGTTTCCGGAAAATTTCTGGAAAAACCTTTACCTTACTTCCTGGAAATCCTGCAAAACATCATTATGACTCGATACAAGCATTTGACTCAAACAAATACGAATATGTATGCTAATTTATTATTATTACGATTCATGTTCATTTGTTCTAATAAAACGATTTAGATTTCCCTTACACTTAACTTTTGCAAAATACCTTTATATGTAGTTAAGACGAAGTTAAAAACAAAATAAAGCATTTTCACAAATTACTTTTGAACATGAATCAATAATAATAAAAATTAAACACACATACGGAAACAAATAAAATCAAATAAACAAATAAATAAACACACAAAGCAAATAAAACAAATAAAGCTTGGGTTGCCTCCCAAGAAGCGCTTTTCTTTATTAACGAGTCTTGTAGCTAGACTCAAAGTCACGGGGTCTACGTTTTTCCGTTTTGCTTCTCAATTGCCCCTCTAATCATCCTAACAACCTCCATATCAATTTTGTATTTAGGTCCAAGGTTTAAGCAATCTTTATAATAAAGGCTTCTCTTATTCCAAACATGGTCCATGCCTTCTTCATTGATGTCCTCAATCGCACCAATGTTGTCCATGTCAAATCGAGGCACAAAACGAAATTCATTAACCCGATAAGGCATCCTATATGTGATCCTATCTATGTGATTAGAAAACTGAACCGTGCCTTTCAAACGGTCATACCTTAAATTGGATGCTTCGATAAATGGCTTACCTAACACAACGCGAGATAGGCGGCAGTCAACAACACTTGCCATATCTTCTAAAATCATGAAGTTGGTGATAAAGGTAAAGTTCCCAACAAGGATATGTATATCCTTAATCCTTCCAACGAAGTTGCAAACTCCGCCTGGACACTTGGGGTCCATCCTAGGCTCAAGTGGTGTGTTTATGATTTGGCTATAAAGGCCTGAGGACATAACGTTGATTGGGGATTCACAGTCAATGTAAGCATGCTCAACGTATTGGTACCCAATCATACATGGTATCTTCACATTCCCGGGATCACCTCTCTTAATCTTTGGGTCAATTCTAACAAAAGGTGGTCGAGGGTTATCAACTAGGTTGTTATAGTAAGCAATCTCCTTCTTAGTGGGGTATTCATTGAAACAATCATCCAACCTAGGATCTACCTTCACTTCCTCAATTTTCTCAATCAACTTATCAACCGTAAGATTATTACGTTCTAAGTAATTATCTGAGTATATGGCGGTCCCTAAGTTGTTCAAGGCATAATCAAGCTCTATATCAATCATTCTACTGAGCTCCCTGAGCTCACTAATCTCATTCTCAAGTTGGCTACGCAACAAAGCCACTTCGCCAGGTGTAAGGGGTGGATTCACGTTTTCCATAATGGCAAACTGAATAGTCAATGAAAATCTGTTACGAACAAAAGCACAAAGAAAATAGATAGACTAAAGAAAACCTAGAAAAATAAAATAAAAATCTCACTAGAAAGGAATCTAGTGAGTAGACCTAATAGAAATAAAAATTCAACCTAAACAATAACTATTCCCCGGCAGCGGCGCCAAAAACTTGATGCGTGGTTTTGTAACCTTACAACAGGTTTTACCTCTCGAGGGATCCCAAGAGGCTTACAACCCCACCAGGCAGTGTACCTGACCGATGTAGTATAGTGTAGTGGTAAGTACGGGGGATTGATCGTTCTCCACAGGGAATAGTGTTCGTTAGGTATGAAAGACTACTCTAATAGGTCTAAGGGTTGAGGAAGATTCTTTTTTATGTTTTTATATTTTTATGAAAGCAAGTAAAATCTCGGTTTTGAAGGAGTGGGCGGAATTAGTTGCTAGTCAACTAACCCAAATAACTACAAATGCAAATAAAGTAAAATAACAAAAATGAAAATGTGGTGAGAAACTTATGTGTAGAGAAATGTGTTTACTTAGATTTCCTTACTCCCTAACTATCTTTCACCGGTTAATTAGTGTGTATTAGTCGCGTGGATGACGGGTGTATTCCTTAATACCATTCGTGGGGTGGCGTACTTACTTCCCCAACTCTACAAGCTCCTACTTCACTCCTATGTCGAGCCGGCTAGGAAGCTCCTAACATGGGATCACTAGAATTCGCTTGTGCATTAAATACAACCATAAAAACCTTTAGTACGCATTTGGTTCATGTTTCTTAAGACGTTCAAGCAAGTTACCGAATAGGAAGTTAGCCAGTTTTCTTAAGCCTAACATAGATAAACAATCATCCAATACAACTAACAACACACTAATAATCAATAATCAATAGCTAGGTTTCATTAGATCTAAGCAAACACAAGATAAATTTAGCCTAACATGTTAATCAAAAGACAAGAATAAGATAAAATCAAGCAACACATAGACATATTGAATGATTAATTGATAACTTATCTTTCAATGTAACATGGAAGATCTCAAGGCAAAAAGCCTTGAAAAAGAAGATAAATTCGTCTTAGGGTTTTCTCCCAAAATTCCACACACTAAGCTCTCCTTAATGACAAAAAATTAGAAAACTATATATAGATTTTTGGATCTGACGGCGTCACCTTATGGAGTGTGACGCCGTCACCTCGCCGCTTCTAGGGTTCCCGGATGACCTTCTTGACGCCGTCCCTCTTTAGCTCTTCAAAAATCCATTCTGGCTTATCAAGGCTTGACGCCGTCATCTCGTGAACGTGACGCCGTCCCCTTATGATTTAAGCCGTGACGCCCTTGATCAAGTTAAAGCGTGACGCCGTCAGAATTTACATGCTATTTTCACTGGCTTATCATGAGTAAATTTCACGTCCACTTTTTCTTGCCAAAGCATGACGCCGTCCAGAGTTAATTGTGACGCCGTCAAAGGTAACATTCAGCCGATTTTTGAGACTTTGTCGTTTTCTTCACTTTTATGCTCCAAAAACGTCCAAAATGCCTCCTTTTCCAGATTTCTCCTCAAAAGTACCTAAAATGACAAAAGGAACGATTTAGGGCGATATTTGATCAAATAAATACGATTTAGGGCTTAAATGACCCCTTAAAAGCGGTACACTTTTCGCCTCATCAGATTGATTCTACTGCTGAGAATCATGTTGATTCTACTGCTGAGAATCAAGCTGATTCTACTGCTGAGATATTGGATGATGATGTTAGTCTGGCACATGCAATACTACAACTGGAGTCTACGAAATCATCAACACCAAAACATTGGTTGATGATGTTAGCCTAGCACAAGCATCACAACCACAACCACAAAAATATGATATCAAACAAAATAATACCAACAACGTACCTGTAAGCACTTCCTAACACGGATAAACCAGTCACGGGTGTCGTAGTTATATGTGTCGCCGCTATCATTGAATGTTACCACTCCTGAGTGTATATGAAAATGGGCAAGACACCAGTGTTTGTCCGTTTCGTTTATCGGAATAAAAACCTACAATATAAAGGATTTCTGATAAATCCTTATACTAGGCGACATATCTATGTCCATAAATACTTATACTAGATTTAAACGGACAAAAGACCAGACTTTGAGTCAAAAGTGGTCATATAAAAACAGTTGAGTCATCATCTAAATTTAACTGTACACAAATAAACGTAGTACCTGATCAACATCGCTCCATGGACAGGGATACCTCTGGCCATCTGCATAAAAAGATGGTGTGCTGTTTTGAAGAAGAAGCTGAAAAAAGTAACAACTAACCATCGCCCAGTTTGCATTATTAGGTCTTACATGCCACATGTAGTCAACCCACAAGTCTATGTGCTGCGAATAAGTATTTTAAGAAAGGGTGAGAGGCAACCTTATTTATGAATTAGAGTATGCATGTATGCTCACCTGCTCAGTTAGCCAGCCTTTTCTAGCAGGGTCTAAGCAAACTGAGCGTAGCCAGAAATTTTGGTCAACGGTGTAGTCTTCGCACCATGGAAATTTACACTTGTGAGTGTACCCCGGTTGACCAAGAAATACATCAATATCATCGATAAGCCAAATATTTTCCACAGTATGGAACCATCGAGATAGATCCTACATACGTGGACCAATTTATAAGATTGAATGTAAAAGAGGTAACAAAAGAAAATGTCAACTAAATTTAGTTCATGGCAATACCTCAACCCAAGGTTGAACCCTTGTCAGCAATTTAACAATATGTGGGTTATTAACGTTAGGACCGTGTTTTTTAATTCTCACTATAACCTTTTCTGCATTTTTTGATTCTGAAAAAGGTTCCAAATAATTTCGCCTCTTGCTCGGTGGTAACCGTGCCACATATCTTTGATAGTGTTCTGAATTCATAAACGCTTTTCTGCTATTCTTCTTCACCTCCTCCATCTTCAACATCTTATCTTCTTCCAAGTGCAACCTCTTAGCCTCTTCCAGTCTTTTCATGTTCTCTTCTGCCATCATCTTCTCTTCTTCTAACTGCAACCTCTCTTCATCTGCCAACGCCAATCTCAATTCCTCTTGAATAAGATACTCCTGAAACAGGATATTGCGGTTTAGGTATGCCGCACAAATAATATTATGGTATAACGTATTCTACCTGAGCAAGTTCTTCATCAGAATCAGGCAAGGCAATCAATTTCAGGTAAATGTTGTTAAGTGAATCGCAAAATTCAGACCTCGTGTTTGGAAAATGTGATTCAATATCCAATTTCTCCTGTGAAATCATTATATTTGTTGTGAAAAGTACAGAGTGGATGTGAAAGTAGATATTCATTTTTTTAAAATAAACATACCTGTAGTCCGCCAGCTCTCTCACGAGCCATAACCTGTATGATTTGAACTTGTATTAAAAACGCGTATACAAAGAGTGCATACTATTGATATATTAAGCTGAATAAAACGCAACCTCAATAATAATCTCAAGTTTCAATACTTGGCGATTCAGCTCAGCAACGACACGATCCTTAAGCCTCTTGGTTGTTGAACTATTAGCAGTCCTACATTGAGTGGAATTTACTTTGAACGACTCAGCGACTCGTTTGCGTGCCTTTGCCAACCTGTTGAGATAAGCATCGAAGAGGCCGTAATTGGATGTGACTGCAGCCCTGGGAACGTAGTTTTGGAAAAATTTCTTGGCTATGTATCCACCATGAAGACTGTACTCAGGTGTATTCGGTCTGAGATCAAAACGTTGTACTCGAGTCCTACAATTAACCAAGTGAATGGGCTAAATCATACTATGCTTTTATATTCATTCTACTGCTGAGTATAACTATTTGATGAGTCAAAAGTGTGTGAAACCCCGCAAACATTCTACTGCTGGCATAAAAAGATTTGCTGCTAGGCAAAATGTTCTGTGCTGGTGTTATGCTGCTCTGTTTAGCAAGTATTGTGATGCGTGGGTTTTGCAACCTTACAACAGGTTTTACCTCTCGAGGGATCTCAAGAGGCTTACAACCCCCCCAGGCAGTGTACCTGACCGATGTAGTATAGTGTAGTGGTAAGTACGGGGGATTGATCGTTCTCCACGGGGGAATAGTGTTCGTTAGGTGTGAAAGACTACTCTAATTAGGTCTAAGGGTTGAGGAAGATTCTTTTTATGTTTTTATATTTTATAAAAGCAAGTAAAATCTCGGGTTTTGAAGGAGTGGGCGGAATTAGTTGCTAGTCAACTAACCCAAATTACTACAAATGCAAATAAAATAAAATAACAAAAATGAAAAGTGGTGAGAAACTTATGTGTAGAGAAATGTGTTTACTTAGATTTCCTTACTCCCTAACTATCTTTTACCGGTTAATTAGTGTGTATTAGTCGCGTGGATGACGGGTGTATTCCTTAATACCATTCGTGGGGTGGCGTACTTACTTCCCCAAACTCTACAAGCTCCTACTTCACTCCTATGTCGAGCCGGCTAGGAAGCTCCTAACATGGGATCACTAGAATTCGCTTATGCATTAAATACAACCATAAAAACCTTTAGTACGCGTTTGGTTCATGTTTCTTAAGACGTTCAAGCAAGTTACCGAATAGGAAGTTAGCCAGTTTTCTTAAGCCTAACATAGATAAACAATCATCCAATACAACTATAAAACACACTAACAACCAATAATCAATAGCTAGGTTTCATTAGATCTAAGCAAACACAAGATAAAATTAGCCTAACATGTTAAACAAAAGACAAGCATAAGATAGAATCAAACAACACATAGACATATTGAATGATTAATTGATAACTTATCTTTCAATGAAACATGGAAGATCTCAAGGCAAGAAGCCCTGAAAAAGTAGCTAAAATCGTCTTAGGGTTTTATCCCAAAAATCCACACACTAAGCTCTCCTTAATGACAAAAAATTAGAAAACTATATATAGACTTTGACATCTGACGGCGTCACCTTATGCATTGTGACGCCGTCACCTTCGCCGCTTTTAGGGTTCCCGGATGACCATCTTGACGCCGTCCCTCTTTAGCTCTTCAAAAATCCATTCTGGCTTATCAAGGCTTGACGCCGTCGGATCATGAAAAGTGACGCCGTCCCCTTATGATTTAAGCCGTGACGCCCTTGATTTAGTTTAAAGCGTGACGCCGTCAGAATTCTCATGCAAACTCACTGGCCCGTCATGAGTAAATTTCACATCCAACTTTTCTTGCCAAGGCATGACGCCGTCCCATGTTAATTGTGACGCCGTCAAGAGTAACTTTTAGCCGATTTTTGAGACTTTGCCGTTTTCTTCACTTTAATGCTCCAAAAACGTCCAAAATGCCTCCGTTTCCAGATTTCTCCTCAAAAGTACCTAAAATGACAAAAGGAACGATTTAGGGCAATATTTGATCAAATAAATACGATTTCGGGCTTAAATGACCCCTTAAAAGCGGTACACTTTTCGCCTCATCAAATACCCTTACACTTGAGATTTGCTTGTCCTCAAGCAAATGCGCTTTTATTCTAATCAAAATACAAGTTAGGGGTCATTTAATGCAAACATAAAAGTAATTACAACAAATAATCGTTCCACTTCAATCATAATAAGCACGGAGATTACATACTAGCACCTCACAAGTAGTGTTTAGATACTCACATCTCTCAAGTGTCATCAAAATAAATCTCATAAATGAAAACGGAAAATATCTCTCACTACCTGTCATAGCAAATAGATTACCATAGGCTTGGGAAAGGATCGAAAACCTCCTCCACTAGGCGTAAGCACCTAAGATAAACTATCAAAGAGGGCTTTTAAATGGGTTATAATGTTAGGTGTAGGGAAAAGGAAAACACGGTTTTGTTGGATAAGGATATTTTACTGGTGGCTAGTTAAAGATCTTGATCAATCACATGTACTATACAATGTTGCTAAGCCAAGACTAGACTCGATCTTAAGCTAATGAAAGAAAATAACAAAACATAAACATAAAATAAACATAAAATGAAACGGGATGGTAGTCCGTATGTTTTTTCTATTTTTCTTTTTTCTCATTTTTTTTTTGTATTTTTCTTGATTTTTTTTTTTTGTTTTTTTTTTTTTTTTTTTTTTTTTTTTTTTTTTTTTTTTTTTGCATACACTCTTGCCCTACCATCCAAAATAATACATCATAGGGGCATTGCATCCCCTTACACTTGAACTTTTACATAACTTTACAAATAACTATTCTAATGACTCGAATTAAGATAATTGAAAAACTTGGAGTACTTTTAAAAACATTTAGCACATATGGGGTAATAAATGATGTTCTTCCCCATTACTCCATTACACTAGTACTTTACCCATGAGTCCCAATCGTCCCAAAACAATATGTACAAGGATATGACTCGACTTAGCAACCATGTAATCAACTAGATAATTAACTTGGGTTTAAACAAATGTTGTAACAATAATGCACTAAAAATGAGTGCATACAAGGTAGGCTAAGGCGATTTGGGTGTACATTTAAGTGGGGTGTAACAAATTCTTCCTTTAAGTAAAATGCTTAAAGGTCGAAACGAAAAGATAGGCTCTGAGGGGTGTACTAGGGGTATCGTGTACTAAAAATGAGTACAACGCAAAGGGTGTGGGAGAATTACTTGACCAATGTAGCCAAAGTAATTATAACAAAAACACAGGTGTAAAACAATTGGTTAATCCTAATGCCTCTTATCATGTAGTAAATCTAACTACACGAATGTAGTCTCACTTGTGGCCTTGGAATGGTCCTAACGCAAGTTCTAGAATCTAAGTGCTACCGGTACACACATCATAGCATAAATGCTTTTCCTACCAATTCTAGGGGCGAACCTCACATATTTGGGGTGGAAAATTTTTTAGTGGTACGGTTTTTGTGCTAGTCATATAACTCCTATCCGTGAGACGCTCATTAAGATCAAAGTTTCACTCCTATATGTTGTAAAAAATTTTAAATTTGGCACTAAAATTACCTTAACAAGTATTTCTCTCAGTTTTATTACACATCTACCATTAAACAAACAAAAATCAAGCGCAATTGTATTCTCTAAAATCGTACTTTTACCCTCCCCTTACACTTAAGATGAACATTGTCCCCAATGTTCAAATAACAAATGTAAAAGCAAAAAGTAAAAGAATGAAATCAAATACTCCCCTGATTCGCTCGGTGGATAATGAAATTACACGGTTAAATCTTCCTCCAAAGAGAATGTTGAAGCTCCATGACTAATGCATCGCCATAAGCTTGATTCAAAACATTTCCTTGTCCAAAATAACCTGTTGAACCTGAGAAAACAAACACGAAAACCTGCATAACATCGGCGGGATAAAATCTATATATAAGGATATAATGCTTGTGGAATGATAACTTTGCAGATTCCTGGAGATTATAAGTTTGGGGATTTTAATAAAACTTTTTATGAAAACAAAATTTTCAAAAATTTCTGGAAATTAAATCTGACGCCGTCAGGTTATAACCCCTGACGCCGTCAGAAATGACCTGACAAAAATTTTCATTTTAAGTTTCCGGAAAATTTCTGGAAAAACCTTTACCTTACTTCCTGGAAATCCTGCAAAACATCATTATGACTCGATACAAGCATTTGACTCAAACAAATACGAATATGTATGCTAACTTATTATTATTATGATTCATGTTCATTTGTGTTCTAATAAACCGATTTAGATTTCCTTACACTTATCTTTTGCAAAATACCTTTATATGTAGTTAAGACGAAGTTAAAAACAAAATAAAGCATTTTCACAATTTAGTTTTGAACATGAATCAATAAGAATAAAAATTACACACACATACGAAACAAATAAAACAAACACACAAACAAATGAACACACAAAACAAATAAAATAAATAAAGCTTGGGTTGCCTCCCAAGAAGCGCCTTTCTTTATTAACGAGTCTTGTAGCTAGACTCAAAGTCACGTACATTACGTGACTCCATCATCGTTCACGGTTCCTAGGCCATTCTCCTTCCCGGTTTTATATTCCGGTCCTAATTTCAAACAATCCTTGTAGAAACCGAATATCCTTTCCATAACATAGTCTACTCCTTTACTTTTATTTCCCTTATCATTCCTATAGTAGACCGCTTGTTTAAGCTCCTTCTCAACATTTGACAAGTTTTGGAATTGTTCTATTTATATGGCATTTGGTAGCTTACTTCATCGGTCTCATCCTTAAATCTAACTATCCCTAAGGAAGGTTCATAAGTCATTCTAGAGACCTCAACAAAATGGTTTTCCAAAAACCACTTGAGTTAAGGATGCATCGACTATTGGGCGGATATCTTCAACAATTACAAAGTCGGTGACATAGGTGAAGTTTCCTACATAAACCGGTAATCCCTTAACTCTTCCCGTGAAGTTACTCATCCAACCCTTGTCAGGGAACATCCTATACCCAAGTTGATTTTTCATTATCAAGTTGTAGTGGGCTCTAGTCATGATGTTTATGGGTGATCTAAGGTCGATATAAGCTTTCCACACATGTAGATGTCCGATGTTGCATGGTATGTTGAGATTAGAAGGGTCGCCTATTTCAATGATTGGTTTACCTAGGAAGTATGGTGTCTCGGGGTCATCGAATAAGTTTGTATGATATGCGCGCTCTTCCTTAGTGGGTAGCCTATTGAAGTAGTCCTCATCATCATCTACTTCTTCAATCTCACTTGTCCTAACTTCCTTATCAACCTCGACTTTCCTATCCTCATCCTTTGGTTCACTTTCTTCCATGCTCCTATCGATTGGTTTAATAGTGACAATGTTGACGAAGTGGACGTGTTTGGATGAAGAAGGGTCTTTGACTTGGGGTCCGCTATTTGTGTTCCTAGCGTCCTTATGTGGAGGTGATAACACTTGGTTATGGAGGGCTTTCAACAAGTTGTCAATTTTATTGGTCATCTCAGTTTGTTGTTGATTGAATTCGGTCTCGAATCTAGCTATCCGAGCTTCTTGAGATGCCATAAATTGAGACATCAATCCTTCAAAGTTATTGGTACTACCATTGCCGGAAGGATTGTTGTTGAAAGTACGGTTCGAGTTGGAACCGCTTGATTGGAAACGATTAGGTGGGTTGGAAGAATTGGTTTGTTGTGAGTTTTGGTTTTGTTTCCACCTAAGGTTCGGGTGATTTTTCCATGAGGGGTTGTATGAATCACCATAAGGGTTTGGCTCGGGTTTGAAAGTGTACCACTTGTCTCCGCTCCGTCGGTACGCGAGGATGCGTAGTCCGCAAAAGCTTGTTCGGGGAGTTCCATGCAATCACGAGTGTCGTGGGGACCACTACATAATTCACATGAAGAAGTGATTTTGTTCACTTGGCTTGAAGGTTTAGGAGCCTCGTAGGATTTCATGAGAAACTTGACTTGGTCTTCAAGTTCTACGATCCTACGGTCGGAAGTGCTTGAATTGTTCAAAGGCAAAGATATTGCCTTGACCGTTTTATTCAAATCACGGGGATCACTCCAACTTTCGTTGTCATAAAGAGCAAGATCCTCTAGGAGAGCCCATGATTGTTCCGCACTTAGATCACGTAGCTTGCCACCGGCCGATTGGTCAATGGTTTGCCTTGTGGAGAGATTGATATGGTCATAGAAGATTTGGACTTGGAGCCAAAGTTCTATGCCATGGTGAGGGACTTTTTGGAGTAAGTCCTTGAATCGAGTCCATGCCTCGTAGAGAGTTTCGCCTTGACGTTGTTGGAACATCAAGATATCATTCCTTAGCTTGGTAGTTCTTCCCGGTTGGAAAAACTGAGCAAGGAAACGAGTGGTGAGATCATCCCAAGAGGTGATGGATCCTGCGGGTTGACGTTCTAGCCACTGACTAGCTTGGTCCCGCAGAGAGAATTGGAAGAGACGCAATCGGGTCGTCTCTCGAGTGGCAACATCAAGGTCTATAGAATCAACGATTTTAAGAAAGTCCTTGAGATGTTGATTAGGATCTTCAGAACGAAGTCCATGGAATGCGCATCCGCTTTGCACCAACCGGATGGTGTCGGATCGCCAAGGGTGTGATATTGGCTCCTTGTGTGAGCTCAATGGTGTTTCGATAGCCGTGGTGGCTAGGACGGGAATACTCTCCTATAGTACGGGCTCTAGGAGGTGGTGGTGGTTGTTGTGGTGGTGGGTTGTGTGGTTAAGGATATTACCATCTTCCATGATGTCGGACGGTAATGGTTACGAACAAAGACACGAAGAAAATAGATAGACTAAAGAAAACCTAGAAAAATAAAATAAAAATCTCACTAGAAAGGAATCTAGTGAGTAGACCTAATAGAAATAAAAATTCAAAACCCAAACAATAACTATTCCCCGCAGCGGCGCCAAAAACTTGATGCGTGGGTTTTGCAACCTTACAACAGGTTTTTACCCCTCGAGGGATCTCAAGAGGCTTACAACCCCACCAGGCAGTGTACCTGACCGATGTAGTATAGTGTAGTGGTAAGTACGGGGGATTGATCGTTCTCCACAGGGAATAGTGTTCGTTAGGTGTGAAAGACTACTCTAATTAGGTCTAAGGGTTGAGGAAGATTCTTTTTATGTTTTATATTTTATAAAAGCAAGTAAAATCTCGGGTTTTGAAGGAGTGGGGGGGAATTAGTTGCTAGTCAACTAACCCAAATTACTACAAATGCAAATAAAATAAAATAACAAAAATGAAAGTGGTGAGAAACTTATGTGTAGAGAAATGTGTTTACTTAGATTTCCTTACTCCCTAACTATCTTTTACCGGTTAATTAGTGTGTATTAGTCGCGTGGATGACGGGTGTATTCCTTAATACCATTCGTGGGGTGGCGTACTTACTTCCCCAAACTCTACAAGCTCCTACTTCACTCCTATGTCGAGCCGGCTAGGAAGCTCCTAACATGGGATCACTAGAATTCGCTTGTGCATTAAATACAACCATAAAAACCTTTAGTACGCATTTGGTTCATGTTTCTTAAGACGTTCAAGCAAGTTACCGAATAGGAAGTTAGCCAGTTTTCTTAAGCCTAACATAGATAAACAATCATCCAATACAACTAACAACACACTAACAACCAATAATCAATAGCTAGGTTTCATTAGATCTAAGCAAACACAAGATAAAATTAGCCTAACATGTTAAACAAAAGACAAGCATAAGATAGAATCAAACAACACATAGACATATTGAATGATTAATTGATAACTTATCTTTCAATGAAACATGGAAGATCTCAAGGCAAAAAGCCCTGAAAAAGTAGCTAAAATCGTCTTAGGGTTTTATCCCAAAATTCCACACACTAAGCTCTCTCTAATGACAAAAAATTAGAAAACTATATATAGACTTTGACATCTGACGGCGTCACCTTATGGATTGTGACGCCGTCACCTCGCCGCTTTTAGGGTTCCCGGATGACCATCTTGACGCCGTCCCTCTTTAGCTCTTCAAAAATCCATTCTGGCTTATCAAGGCTTGACGCCGTCGGATCATGAACGTGACGCCGTCCCCTTATGATTTAAGCCGTGACGCCCTTGATTTAGTTAAAGCGTGACGCCGTCAGAATTCTCATGCAAACTCACTGGCCCGTCATGAGTAAATTTCACATCCAACTTTTCTTGCCAAGGCATGACGCCGTCCCATGTTAATTGTGACGCCGTCAAGAGTAACTTTTAGCCGATTCTTGAGACTTGCCGTTTTCTTCACTTTAATGCTCCAAAAACGTCCAAAATGCCTCTTTTCAGATTTCCCCAAAAGTACCTAAAAAGAC